>PVJL010000400.1:0-431330 GCA_004026885.1 Lyroderma lyra | reverse complement strand
GGAGCATATATGTTGATTAGTGTCAAGTCTTCTTGTTGTTGCATTGTGCCTTTTATCATTATGTAATGACCATCTTTGTCTTTTACTATCTTCTTTAACTTGAAGTTTATTTCATCAGATATCAGTATGGCCACTCCTGCTTTTCTCTGGTTACCATTTGCTTGGAGTATTGTATCCCATCCTTTCACTCTGAGTCTGTATTTGTCCTTACGGCTGAGGTGCGTTTCTTGGAGACAGCATATGGATGGGTTCTGTTTTTTATTCCAGTCTGCTACTCTGTGTCTTTTTATTGGTGAGTTCAGTCCATTGACATTTAGAGTGATGATCGATATGTGAGGATTTCCTGTGGCCATTACTAATTTCTTTCTTTGATTTTGTTTGTTTGTTTCTTTGTTTATTTTTGTTTCTTTCTTGTTGTCCCAACTTTATTCCATTTTTCCTGATGTTTTGTTTCAGGTCAAAGAGCCTCCTTCAGTATTTCTTGGAGTGCTGGCTTCGTGCTGGCAAATTCCTTCAGCTTCTGTGTGTCTGAGAAGGTCTTTATTCCACCTTCATATCTGAAAGATAATTTTGCTGGATAATTTATTCTTGGCTGGAAGTTTTTCTCTTTTAAATTTTTGAATATTGGGTTCCACTCTCTCCTGGCTTGTAGAGTTTCTGCTGAGAAATCTGATGCCAGCCTGATGGGTTTGCCTCTAAAGGTTATAGTTCTTTTTTCCCTGGCTGCCTTGAGAATTGTCTCTTTGTCTTTAGTTTTGGACATCGTTAGTACCATGTGTCTTGGAGAAGATCTGTTGGGGTCCAGGTATCTGGGGGACCTGTTTTCTTCTTGAACTTGGGGTTCCAGATCTTTCCATAGGTTTGGAAAGTTCTCATCTATGATTTGTTTCAGTATGCTCTCTGTAGATTGCTCTGCCCCCTCTTCTATTCCTATTATCCTGATGTTGTTTTGTCTCATGGAGTCGGATACTTCTTGCAGAGTTCTTTCAATCCTTTTGGTTCTATATTCCCTTTCTTCCTCTTTCTGAGCTGTTTCCATGTTCTGATCTTCAATATCACTAATTCTTTCCTCCATCTGGTTGGTCCTGTTTCCTATGGCAGTTATTTCATTTCTCACTTCTTTTATCATATTATTTATTTCTCGTATTTCCGTCTCAATCTTTCTTATGTTTTGAATTTCTTTGTTAAATTGTTCTTTTTGTTCACAGAGTTCCTTTTTTATGTCGTTTATATCTTTTTTAATATTATTTATCTCAGCTATGGTGTTCTGCCAATAGGTTTTCATTTCTCTCACAGCCTTTAGAATGGCTGCTTTAAATTCTCTGTCATTTAAGTGAGTCCCTTCCAGTTGTAACAGGCTATCTTCTAGGGGAATTTCATGTTCTTTCTGAGGAGTTTTAGTTTTTAAGGAATTCATCCTGTCCGCTGGGTTCTTCCTCTCTGACATGAGGGCTTTATGTTCAGTGCCCAGATTATTGCTTTTGTGGTGTCTTGCTGTAGGGCAGACACTAGGTGCCGCTGGGGGGTCAAGTTTTGGGGAGAGGGGGCTGTTTGTTTCTTGTTTCTGGTCTCCTATTGCGTTTGGAGGCTATGCGCATATATCCTGGGGAGAGGCCAACAAAAGGCTTTTGCTGGGGAAGCTGTTTTTGCTAGCTGGGGTGAATGCTAGCAAATCAAATCAGTCTTTCTTCCCAGCCCTGATTCAGTACCTGGCTGTCTAAAGGCTCACACTGCATTCGGAACTCTGGGGTGCACGAGAAAGTGCCCGCTCCATAAGTCCAAAGCTGTGGGCCTGGCCTGAGACAGCAGGGTCGCCTTTGCAGCAGGCTGGGAACAGGAACTGCAGCCCTGTGTAGGTCTCCAGGGGGCTTAGAGCTGGGGTGTTATTTTTGCAGTTCAGAGTCCTCGCTCAGCCCTTCTACCACTCAAAAGTTTAGAGGCTGGCTCCCAAACTCCTTCTGTCCCCAGCTCCCCAGTCTCTCTCCCCTCCCCCAAACTGCGCAACTCTGAATAGTCAGCAGGGATCGTGTCCCGCGTGGTCTGTCTCTGCTCCCTTCCCTCTACCCAACTCGCCCCCTTCTCACCAGCCTTCAGGTGTTTACTTGCGATTTGTGGATTTCTCAGCAGCCGGTTTTTTACTCAGGGTCCTCTTTCTTGGCTCCTGGACGGCCGTTCAATTGTGTTTTCTGGGAGAGGCTTTAGGAACCTCCTCTCCAGTCGCCATCTTGTCTTCTCTCCCTCTCCACTTATTTTTAAAGTGAGAATAAAAGCAGTTTCTTCATCCAGTTGTGAAGATTAAATGCATTGCTGTATGTAAAGCAGTTAGCATGATGCTTCAATGAGTAGTCGATAAATATTAGCTACTCCCGTGAGATGCTATGCTGACCAGTTGGGCCCAGGTTTGGACAGTGTTACGTGGAAAGATCAAACTCAGATCCCATCTCTACCGCTTCTAGCTCAATGCTTACAAGCCCATTCGCCCTCTCTGAGCCCCAGCTTAGTTACCTTTGAAATAAAGAAAATCACCCTATTTTTCTGTGCATAAGAGGATACTCTTGTCTAAAACTGTGAGACCAAAAATCGGGGTCATCTTATACATGGTAGTAACCAGTTGAGAGGGTTTCTTGATGTTGGATTAGAAAAGTAGGGGTTGTCTTACACACGGGGGCATCTTATACGCGGAAAAATAGGGTGTGCCTGTGAGACAGGCCTGGGGTGGCTGTGAGATTTTGCTGATTTAGCATGGAGGACGGGGCTTGGCGTATATGGGGCTCATGTATATGCTCCCAGTCTCTTTCATTTAAGTCTCCCACTTCTGCCTGGTGACTGGCTGGGCAGAGGCAGTGGCAATTGGAAGAAATACAGAGATATGCAGGGCACAAAGGATCCTGAAAATTGAAGTGGTGTCTTTAGAGATTGGTGTGGGCCTGCTTCCACCTGCTGGAAGCAGCAAGAATGGCATGAGTCAGTGCTCTCTGGTGCCACTTTACCGTGGAAGAGGTTCGTGACAGAGAACAGATCTTGCCTGATCCTGCTTGGGACCCTGCTCTTCCCAGCGCTCCACTAGCATTATGCCTCTCCTACCCACCTTCTCGCAGTCTCTCTATATGAAGTACTAACCGTATGCCGGGTATTGTATTAACTGCAATGAAAAGATAAAAGGTGACAGAGGTGTATCTGGCGTAGGTAAGTGGTGCTTGCCCTTTGATTAACCTAAGAAATACCTGGGGAACTTTATTATTTTTAAAATCAAATGTATTAGTGTATCATTTATTTACATATGATAAAATGAATGCATTTTAAGTGTGCATCTTGTTGGAATTTGGTAGAAGTATATACCCATGGAACTACTGCCCCAATCCATTACCCCAGAAAGGGTCCTCATGGCCCTTTGGAGTCCATCACCACTGTCTTATGCCCCAGGCCTCCCTGCTCTGATTTCTGTTGCCATAGTTCACTTTTGCCATTTCTGGAACTTTATATAAATGGAATTTACAATATGTATTCTTTTGTGTCTGGCTTATTTGGCACACAGTATTTTTGAGATTCATTCATGGTTTTGTATGTATCAGTAATTTGTTTCTTTTTATTGTGAAATGATATTCAAATGTATAAATATATCACAATTTGTTTATCACTCTCTTCTGATAGGCAATTGGGCTGTTTCCAGTTTTATACTACAGTGCATAAGACTGCAGGAACATTTGTGTACAAGTCTGTGAACAAATGCTTTTACTTATTCCCAAGTGAATTTCTAGAAGTTAAATTGATGGGCCACAGGGTAGATACATGTTTAACTTTATATGAAACTGGCCAACTTTTTTTCAAAGTAGTTATTGCATTTTATACCCTGAGTATGAGAATTCTAGTTGTTTACTTCCTTACTAGTAGTTGAGGTTTTCGATTCCTTTTTGTTGGTTTTGTTTAGCTTTGTTTGTTTTGCTTTGTTTTGTTTTACTTTTAGCCATTTTAATGTGTGTGAATATCACATTATGGTTTGAATATGCAATTCTTTGATGATTAATGATGTTGGGAATCTTATCAGCTGCTTATTGGGAATTTGTATATCTTTTTGAGAAGTGATTATTCAAGCCATTTGCTCATTTTTATTAGTAACTTAAAAGGGTTCCTTTTATATTTTGGATATAAATCCTTTATCAGATATTGTGTTTTCTTCATTATATGGCATGCCTTTTCAGTTGCTTAACAGTGCCTTCTAAAGAACAACAGAAGTTTTCAATTGATTCAAGTTCAATTCAGCAGTTTTTTTTCCTTCCATCCATCATCCCTCCCTCCCTCCCTCCCTTCTGTTTTCTTCTTTCACTCCTTTGTTGTTGCTGTTAGTGCTTTTTGTGTCATCTTTAGGAAATCTTTGTGCTAAGGTTGCAAAGATACTCTCCTATGTTTTCTTTTAAAACTCTATAATTATAATTTAATTACTTGATGATCCATCTTGAATTAATTTTTGTGTATGGTATGAGATGGTCCTTAAGGTTATGTCTTTCCAAATGAAAAAACAGTACCATTTGTTGAAAACATTACCTTTCTCTATTGAAGAACCCTGACCAAATTCAATTGACCGTACATGTATGGGTCTATTCTGGACTCTATTCGATTTCATTGATATATTCTACAATGTGAATGCCACACTGTCTTGATTTCCGTTCAGGTCTGGTCAGTTTTTCAGAGCAAAGGCTACTTCTAATTTTCAAGGTGTCATGGTTCACAAGCTATTTATTTTATTATTCAGGCAGTCACCCCAAAAATGGTCCACCGGTGGACTACAATCAACATCTTGCCCAGCCTTGCTGTAGTTTCTAGTAAATCCTGAAATCAACTACTGAAAGTATCTAACTTTCATAGTTGTTCTAACTATTCTGGGTCCTTTTCATTTTCAAATAAATTACTATCAGCTTGTCAATTTTCATAAAAAGACCATCTGTAACTTTGTATTGCATTTTATCTGTAGATATATTTGGACAGAATTAGTGTTTAAGCTACTATTCCACACACGTTATAGGTCTCCACTTACTTAGGTTTTTTAAATTTTCTCTTTGTAGTCTCTTGCAGTTTTAAGTGTAGATGTCTTGTATATATTTTATAAAAATTACCCCTAAGCATTTATGCCTTTAGATACTATTGTAGATGATATTCCTTTTATTTCATTTTCTGTTACTAATATACAGAATTACAATTTTTGTATATTAATCATGCTTCCTGAATTCTTGAGAATATCACTTATTAATTCTACTATTTTTTATAGATTTCTTAGGGTTTTAAATATTAGAAATCATGTTAACTGTGAATAAAGACAGCTTGGTTTCTCCCTTTCTAATCTGTATGTTTTTATTTACTGATCTTGCCTTGTTATCCTGGCTAGTATAGCCAATGCAATATTTTATAAAAGTAGTTGGAGCAGATATTCTTGCTTTGGTCACAGTCTTTGGTGGAAAACATTTAATTTATTACTATTATTTTTTTACTTGTAGATTTTAAAAATTATTATTGTCCTTTATTAGATTAAGGATGTTTCATTTTATTCTGAGTTTATGGATACTTTTTTAAGAATCATGAATTGGTTTTGAATTCATCAAATGGTTTTTCTGTATATTTTGACATGATCATCACATGATCTCCCTCTTTTTTTTAATGTGGGGAATTCATTTATTTTTAAATGTTGACACTCCCTTGTATTGCTAGAATAAACCTCACTTTGTTGTGATGTATTATCATTTTTATACATTGCTGGATTAATTCTTTTTCTCCCATTTCGAGAATGTTTGTGTCTGTGTTCATGGGTAATACTGGCTTACAGTTTTCATTGCTTAGGGGCCTTAACCAGCTTTGGTATCGAGGTTATGCTGGACTCATGAAGTGAGATAAGACATGTTTCTCTTCCTTTATTTTCTGAAATAATTTAAGGACCATTGGTATAGAAACACACCTTGCACTAAGAAGATTTGCAGCCATGTGAGTTAACTTGAACTCTCTCGGTTTTTGTGTTCTCATCTGTAAAGTGGAGTTGATACTGCCCACCTAGCTTGGTTGCCATGAAGAATAAATGGAGTGATATCTGAAAAACTGCTAAGTAGTGCACCCAGTGGGCCCTCGACACACAGGAGGTTTTTCGTTAATTATTATTATGTTACTAGGGCGACTCGACCATTAGGTGCACCACTGGGCAGTTTTTCAGATATCACTTCATTTATTCTTCACTGCAACCAGACTAGGTGGGCAGTATCAACTCCACTTTACAGGTGAGAAAACAATTCCAAGTAAGTTCAAGAGCACAAGCTGATTCTCAAGATCCTTTCTGCTATAAAACCCCAACATTCTTTTCTCTCAAAGAGTTTAATGTGAACAACTGTGTTACATTTACAGAGCTTTAAAACTGATTTAGCTGTTACCTCATGTGATGCCACTGTGGCCTCCAAAGGTTGCCCTTATTCGTCTCATTTCACAGCTCCGAGGAAACAGCTATGGGCAACTTGCTTGAGGCAACACAGCAGATTGGTCCCATCACGCACTCTAAAGCCAGAGTTACAGGCAAAGGATCGAGAGGGCTGGAAAGGCATGTGTTTTCCAGCCACTAGATGACCATTCTCACACTGCTGGGGGTCCCCTCAGGAGAAGGCACCTTCAGAGATTTCCAACAGTCTGGTCTGCAGACCCTCACATTCTCTGTCCAGCTGTGTGCTCTTAAGCACATTTCTAACCTCACAGTGTATCGGAATACCTATTTGGAAAAAGACACAACCCACTGCAGCAGCCATTATTTAGTGGGTGCCTAGTGGGTGCCAGGGTCTGTATTGCATAGTTACACACATGGTTTATCTAGTCATCTCAAAACCTCTGCAAGATTAGTATATGAGCCATGGGTGAAAAAAAACAGAGGCCAAAGACACTAAATGTTCTACCTATGATCAAGAAAGACCCACATCCAGAATGGAAACCCTGCAATAAATGACCCTCCTTTCCACATTAAAACTGATGAAATCATATACTTAAGTGTGTGCAGTTTATTGTAAATAAGTTATACCTCAATATAACTATTTTTAAAGCACCATCCAAAATTAGATATAAAAATTGAGGAAAGGAACAATAACAACCAAAAGTTATAACATTCAGGGAATATAAGGGTTTCCCAGAAAGTATCCAGCCATGTAATAGGAAAAATAGAGGCACTTATGGCTGGATTTTTTCTGGACAGCCCTCATGTGGAGGTGCCAAAATTCATCTAGCTATATATTTAGGATTTGAGAATTTTAATCATATATAAACTATGCCTGGATAAAATACTGCTGCATTTAAAAAAATAATTAGACCTAAAGTTATAGTTCTCAAATATCCCCTGGATGTCATTGACAGAAAGATAACACTAGATTGTATCTAAAATAAATCTTTCTCTAAACTCTTGCTCACCCTTAAAAATGGAGTTTTTTCTTATTATAAAAGGAGTACATGTTTGTCATAGGAAAATTAGAAAATACAGATGAGCAAAAATATAAAAATGAAAGATAATTTTGCTTCTACATTCAGATGCAATAAGATTTTACACTCTAGTGTGTTTATTTTCACTACCTTTTAGTGCTTATTGCTTATTTAGATGTATATATTATAAATGCATATTATATGAAGAGTTTCAAAAAATGGGGTTTATTCTAAAAATTCTTTTGTAATGTACTTTTAACACTTACAAGTATGCCATAAATGCTTGTTATACCAATGACTAGTCATCTAAAATAAGAGGTTTTAAATTAAGTTCCAAGATGCCTTGGAGGTTTTTGTAAGCATCTCAGGTGCTGGGACCAGGGTAGGAGAAAAGATGAGGGTCATGTGGAGGTCAGGCCAGGTCTGCTTCTGCCACTTGCTCTCAACAGAGACGCTTTTTTTATTTGTTCAAATATCCATGTCCCGTGTACGCTTTCATTTGAAAGGGAATTCCTTTGCCAAAAACAGTTTTAAAAAAGGAAATCATGGTCTATAATATCATTCTTCTTTCTGCTCAATTTCTCAATCTCAAAATGAAAATCATTTTATTGTTTTAGAACTATAAAAGTAACATCAACACAGTTTCCATTTTTGAATTTCAACAACTCAAAAATATAAAGGTTAACAATTGAAACTCACTCATTAATCTCATTGCTCTTTGTCAATATTTTGGAGCATATGGGTGTATCAAATTCTACTGTGCATATATTACATCCTGTCTTTTTCCTTAACATGGTCTCTTTTCCCACATAATTCATTAGCTTCAAAAAACATGGTCCTTGACCATTTACTACTTGTGTTATTATTAGGTTTATCATTAAGAAAAAACCCCAGAAGTTAAATTTACAGGTTTAAGGAGAATTGGGTTTCCATTTTTTAAATGTGTAATTTTGACACATTGAATATCCATATAAAAATTGCAAATGGACCACTCCACACATAAACAATTCCCCCAGCTTTAAAATTCCATATTGACAGACCTTCATGACTAGAAGAGCTTCCCAATTCTTCCACTGAAATGGTCTTAGTGGCAAAGGACAGTGTGGTCAAGTATCCCCAGGGGTCTCCAGAAGGGAATAGTTCTGGTGGCTCCTTGCAGACCCAAAAGGGCTTTGAATTTTTTTGTTTTTCATTAAATTTGATTGGATGCATATTTTTCCAACCCATAATTATTTAACTAGCCTCTTCTTGTACGTTTAGTTTGCTTCAAGTCTTTTTATAATCATAAGCAGCACTGCAATTGGTCTTCTTTTACATAATTTTTGACATGATCTCTGATTATACCCTTAGGATTAAATCTTCAAAGTGGAATGATCTGTTTAACCAGTTCAGCTATTTCACAACTTTGTATGTATATTACCAAATTATCTTTCAGGAGAAAGGTACTAATCTAGAATTCTGTCATTTCATCTCATCGTCACCAATATTGGATGGTATCATAAAAAGTGTGATTGAAATATGAAAATGGCATCTCACTATTGTCTTAATTAGTATCTCTAATTATGACTGGGTGAAAAATTTTATGAGTTTATTAGACATTTTTGTCTCACTTGCAAGATGTACACCTCTATACTTTTTAAATATTTCTATTGGGTGTATTTATATTATCGTTATTTAGGAAGAGCTCTTTAGATTTGAAGGGCATTGATCATTCTCCTTTATAAGTGATCTGTCTTTGCAATCTAAATTCCATTTTATTATTTTATAATTTACATTGCACTTGAATGCTTTACCTATAGTTTTTTCTTCTCTTTTTATATTGAGAAAAATATAATCCCTCACTGCCAAAAGCACCAAATAGCTTTATCTGCATTTTCCTCTTATTGATTTATGTTTTCATGTTTATATAAATATTTTTATATAGGCAAATAAAAATATAATTTAAAGACACATAATATATGTATATACATTGAATTCATCTGGACTTGATTTTGGTAGTGGTTTAAAGAAAAGTATTTAGGCTTCTTCACTTCTAACTAGTAAATAAATTGCCCCATCACTATTGTCAAGTAATTCTCTTTTTTTCCTATTGATTCAAAATACCATCTTAATCATATAATTAATTCTTATATGTACCAAGGTATATTTCTTGGTTTTGTCTTGTGTTTTGTTGATCTAAAATTCTAGTCTTGCGCCAATACCACACTTTTTTTTTTTCTAATTTATCTAGGAGTAGGATGCAACAACCAGGGAACACCACACTTTTTGCATTAATGTAGCTTTATAATATATTCTAATATCCATTTCTTATTTCATTTAATCACTTTTTTCTGCAAACATTTTAAATATGTTTTTAACTTATATTTCAATGCAATATATGTATAAAGAGTGAACATGTCATAAGTGAATGGCCCAGGAAATTTTCACAAACTGACTACATCTGCCTAAACAGCAGCCAGGTCAAATTAAGAAACAGTATTACCAGCACCCCAGAAACATCACCCACAATCATGCTCTCTTCCACCCACTATCTACTCCAAGGGTGATCACTGTCTTGACTGTGATCAAGATCAGTTCTGCCTATTTTTGAAGTTTAAGTAATAAGAATCCTACTGCCTGCCCATTTTGTGTTTCTTTTCCATGCATCTTTATGTTTGTGAAGTTCATTCATATTGTTGAATATAGTATTAAATTGTGCCCATTGTTATATATATTTCTTTGCATGATTATACCATGATATTTATTATACTGTTTATTATATTTGGGTAATTTCCAAGTTTGGAGCTACTGCAAACAATACTGTTACAAATATTCTAGTGCCATATGTAAACATACACATATAATTGGTAGGTGTGCATGCATATGTACACAGCTCTGTTTGGTTTGTTCTTGGGAGAGGAATTATGGGTTCCTAGAAGTATATGTCTGGTTTCTGCAGGTACTGTTTTCCAGAATGGTTGTAGTCATTTACAATTCTACCAGCAGTGCACAACAGCTCCAGGTACCCACATTCTTGCCAACACTTAACCATTCTGATGCAATTGGTGTTAAAATATGAATTTTAATTTCTATGATGACTTGTGAGGCTGAACACATTTTTATAACTTTATTGGTCATCTGTATATTCTTTCTAATTAGCTGTCTCTCCTTGTCTTTTAGCTTCTTTTTAATGAGTTGCTTAAAAAAACTGATTTATATTTATTTATATATTTAGGATTAGTGTTTATTTTCATGTATATATATTGCATATGCCATTTTTTATTCTTTAGATTGCCTTTTCACTTTTTAAGTTGTGTCCTTTGATGATATTACTAAAATTTTAATATGAATTAATAGATTTTTTTGTTTAATGGTTAGCACTTTTTGTAACAGATTTTATGAAATCTTTGCCTCCTCCAATATCACAAGCATGTTTTCTTATAAAATACTAATGGTTTCAACCTTCACTTTAGATATATAATCCATCTGAAATTGATTTTGTGTACTGTGTGAGATAGGGAAACAGATGTTTATTCATATGGATATTCAATTGATCCAGAACCAATTTTTTAAATGAATATCTTTTCTCCAATACATTGAAGGTGCATGTTGCATGAAAGAACACTACATAGCAATCAGCAGGAACAATTTCATGCTATATTCAATTATATAGATGAATCTCCCAAACATAAAGTTGAATGGAAGGAGACAGTCACAAAGGGGCAGGCAATAGGATTCTTTGTCACAAATCAGGCAATCATATAGGTGTAGGACTGTTTGTAATCTCTCTATTTTATTCCATCCATCCATCAGTCTATTCTTTTGCAAATTCCATGATGCCTTAATTATTAAAAGTTTAAAATAACTATCTGGTAATATAAGCCCTCTAGCTTTGCTTTTCTCTAAGATTGTCTTGAGGAAGGCATGAGGTCTTTTCCACTTTCATATAAACTTTGGCATGAGATTATCAATTACCACACAAAAACCTGCTGGGATTTTGTCTGAGAATGTTTTTGTCTGTTTTTCATCTTTCAATGAACTTCATTTTGCCAAGATTAAAAAAAAATCCTTTTAGGGTTCTGATTTGTATTTTATTAATCCCATAATTTAATTCATGGTCTATTGAATTCTTTTTTTTTATTTTTTCATGGCTGTGAATATTGATTTCCCCACCAGACCATCAGCAATCTTCAAAGAAGTTCTCTGTCAAATAATTCTTTTGTTTTATACGTACTTTTATAGCAATCTATAGCCAAATAGATTGTGTGTTTCTTCAATGGACTTTATAAACTTTTGCAAAATGATCTTATCAAATGCATTTGTCAAATATTCAGGAATGGATGCTCCTTGACATTTGACTTAACTCATTTTGCTAAATCATGAAAGTATTTATTAATTTACCTAGCAAAGCCATGAGCATAGTCTCATCTTTTTTAAAAAAAGCTTCCTTTTCCCTAAGGATCTTCCAGTCCAATAACGACAATGAACACAAAACCAACTATCTAAAATGTTCTTTCATAAATGCTAGAGATTTAGAACTATAGAAGTGATTAGTTGAGAGACCACAGAGAAGTTGACAGTTGATAAGGGTCTTGAAGCATGAATAGTAGTTCTCGAAGTAGTAGAGTCCAGGAGTGGGGACGAGGATAGGGAACATTCTGGATGAGAGGAGAAAAAGGCATGAAAGCATGGAAACTTATCTCATGTCTGGGAAGCATGAGTGTTCTAGTATGGTTGAGGCAGAAGGGGATAGAATGAGAGATAGGTGAAGCTGAACATGTCGGGTAGGGTCAGACTGTGAATGGTTGTTAAGTATAGGCCAGTGATTTTGTTTACTATATTATTTGAGATGGTTACTATTATAATATAATCCTAATATAATACAGTGTCATGGTCAGATTTGCATTTGAAAAATATTGCTCTGCTAGCACTGAGAAGGGTGTGCTATAGAGTGCAGAGGTTGTTAGGAGGCTACAACAGTAGTCTAGAAAGCAGACAATAAGAGCCTAAGCAAAGACATTCAAAATGGGTGGTGATTGCAGGGTATTCCAGAGGTGAAATCAATGAGACTTGGTGATTGGGTGCATGTAGGGTATCCCAGATGTCTGGGCAAAGGTTACGGAATTACACTGTACTAAGCTCCACATTGTCACTTGGATCACTGGGTTGAATAGAACAACCTTTTTGAAAGTTTTCCTAGATGTACTCTTGAGTGGCAGCTGTGTGTAAAGGCACAACTAAATGCTTGTGGGACTGTTTTATTCTTTTCCTTAGAATAACTTCATTTTTCCATGTGATTCCATTTTTAAAGATTTGTAGGTTCTTTTGTCCTCTGTCCTTCTGTATATTTGTTGCTATTTTCCTGGAAATAGAGTAGATAAGCTATATCAGAAACATTATGTTGGTGCAAAAGTAATTGCGGTTTCAGACTGTGAATTTTAAATCATTATAATTAGGCTCAAACACATCTTTATTAAGCAAAATAGGAACCATTACGATCAATATAATTTTGCCAATGAGACATAAAAATCCATGCTTCAGGATTTGACGAACTCTTAGAAAGCATTTTCTTCATCCTGCTGGTTGTGGAAGCATTTTTCCTGCAAAAAGTTGCTGGTATGCTTGAGGAAGTGGTGATTGGTGAGAGATGAGGCAAAACTCTGTAGCCCAATTCATTCAACTTTTGAAGCATTGGTTGTGTGACAGGTGGTTGCTTGTTGTCTTGGAGAAGAATTGGGCTCTTTCTCTTGACTAATGCTGTCCGCATTACAGATTTCAATGCATCTCATCAATTTGCTGAGCATACATCTCAGATGTAATGCTTTCATTGGGATTCATAAAAGCGTAGTGGATCAGACAGGCAGCAGATTATCAAACAGTGGCCATGACTTTTTTTGGTGCAAGTTTGGCTTTGGGAAGGGCTTTGGAGCTTCTTCTCAGTCCAACCACTGAGCTGGTTATCGCCAGTTGTCATATAAAATCCACTTGTCATCTCACGTCACAATCCAATCGAGAAATGGTTTGTTGTTGTTGCATGGAATAAGAGAAGACAACACTTCAAAATGATGATTTCTTTAAAAATTTCTAATCAGTTCATGAGGCACCCACTTATCGAGCTTTTTCACCTTTCCAATTTGCTTCAAATGCCGTACGATCATAGAATGGTTGATGCTGAGTTCTGCAGCAACTTCTCATATAGTTGTAAGAGGATCAGCTTCAGTAATTGCTGTCAATTGGTCATTGTCAACTTCTGATGACTGGCAACTACACCCCTCATTGCCTTTGCAAAACTTCTTGAAGCACCATGGCACTGTACACTCGTTAGCAGTTCCTGGACCAAATGGCATTGTTGATGTTGTGAGTTGTCTCCGCTGCTTTACAACCCATTTTGAACTTGAATATGAAAATCGCTCAAATTTGCTTTTTGTCTAATGTCAATCCCATAGTCTAAAATAAATATAAAATAAACAGCAAGTAATAAGTTATTAGCAAAAACTACATAAAGCAAGAAATGTGCATTAAAATGATGTATAACATAACCACATTTCTTTAAGAATGTATTTCAGTATCAAATGGCAAATTTCAACAATGCAAAAACCACACTTTTATACCAACCTAATACAAACCCAAACCAAAAACATTCTCTTCTTACTGCTGCTGTGAAATTAGATTCGTTTGTCAGCACTGTTTGGCAAGGAGTCTTAACTCATTCAGCACAATCTGCTCATTTTTAGATGAGGAGATCAAGTTTGAGAGAAGAAAGATGATGTGTTATTCAATAAGTAGGATCGTGGGGTCTATCTGGGAGTGGTGGGAGACAATATATCAGCATGGCTAAAAGTAGGGGATGAGGCGTGTAGGGACTCTGCCACATACCAGCTGTGTAATCAGGAGAATGTGACGTAGCTTTTCCCAACCCCCTTTTCATCTGACTATAAAATAGAGTTTTGAGAAAAATTTGTGTGCTTGTAGGGATGACACATTTCAGTGATGGTGAAGAAGATGATGATGGTGGTGATGATGATGATGATGATGATGATGATGATGAGCATGAGCTTTGGCATTAGAAGGTCTGAGTTAAAATAATTATTATAGCTGTTTGACCTTGTTAAAATTTTCTAATCTCTATAACTGTACATTTAATCATATGCAAAATAGAGATAATGATCTCTATCTTGCTGTATTTTGAAAATGAAATAAACTAATATATATTTAAATTATCTACCACAAGGCCTGGCACAAAGAATGTGCTCAAGTAATGTTTTTTTCTCTATCCCTGAACCAAAACTTCCTTCCTCATCTCCTTCTGCTCCTTCCCCTTTCCTCTTTTCTTCCTCTTCATCCTTCTCTGATAGCAGTCTTATTTTTTATTTTAATACCATATCATTTATCCATTGGCTGCAAACCTGGAAATATGTATCACTATCATTGTTCTTAAGGCCCCTCCACCATCTCATTCCCACAGGCGGGCATCTCACAGTGTCTGTCTGTCGTTCCTGCCGTGCATGATGAGCCCAGACACTGCCACGCTATGCAGGTTTCCCTGGGCATTGACTTAGGGCGAGGACACTTTCTCTGGGGGAACTCATCATCCCTCAGAGACAGGGGGTGGTATGTGTCGTTCCCCATCAGGTTCTCTCCTCTTTATCTACACAGTAGTTGGTAGATATAATCAATAATTCGTTGTTTGGAGGCTTTTGCAGTTTCCTTGCTTCAGCAATTAAAGATATACAGTAGCTCTCAGTTAACTGGCATGCATAGTGATTGGAAGATGCCAGATGAATGTAAGTAGACTGTCTGTGAACCAGAACTCAAGCAACCGGCACACTCAAACAACTGGCAAAAAAATTTCCGGTTGCTTGAGAGTGTCGGCTGCTTGAGTTCCAGTTAATGGAGAGTCTGCTGTACAAGGGCTGTCCAGAAAGTAACCAGCCATGTAGTATGAAAAATAGAGGCATTTGTGGCTGGATTGTTTTCCAGATGGCCTCGTATTTTATCTTATTTTGGTTGTGTTATGGGGTTCCAGGAATGAGAGTGGAACGAAAATCTTCTGAACCTCTTCCACTGGACCAGGCTCGTTTTCTCACGTAATAGGAAAAAACTATGGGCTCCACATCCAGCCACCCTCTGTGAAGGCAGCAGGCCTGCCAGCTCTAACGCACACAGAGCAGCTTGGCAGCTCACTGTGGCTGAGCATGACTGAAAATCAGGTCACGGATTGTCACACGAGGACGATGAAAAGGTCAGTAGCCAATAACGGGAGCGTCCCTGTGGCTGACAGATGTGCATCACGGAGCTGGCAAGTCCCAGCCCGGGGCTTCCATCTTTTCTGGAGCTGCAACACCCCATCTGTTTCCTTTAATGCCTTGACATCCCCAAAGTCACTTCCTCTGAATAGCGTATATTTATTGTTTTAATTAATATGGATAGGCTTGAGGATTTCAAAAGAGAAAATGAAGATATTCCAAGGGATTGCAAAATCAAACACAGGAAAGCTTACACTAGAGAGAATTAGGGTCACAAAACTCATTCCAGGTTCTCTGATTCATGCATGAAAACAGCACAGGGGTGGGGTCGGGGAAGAAGGAGAATGGGTCCAGGAAGGCTACAAACTTGCTTGTAAATTGTTTTCATATAGAAAAAAAAGGAAGAAGGAAGGAAATCAGAAACATCGAAGCGCACATCTTTATTTTGTTCCATTAGGCTGTAACACATCATTCTAAGTGCACCTGAATATAGCTGTGGATTCATGTAACTCTCTCCTCCCTTTCTGACCTTTATTACAGCTGCAAAAATTCTGAGTGTGAGGGATAAATAATGCATGCTCTCAGCCAGGAAATGAAAGAAGACCCAAGGAAATATTGCAGAGTAGAGTAGGCAACATTTCTTATTTCACTCCTGAACCACCTCTTCCTACCTCCATCCCTGCTCCCTGCCCTCTGTTACCCACCAACCAGGATTTGAATACCCAGAAGCAGAAATGTTAGAGAACACCAATTTGGGGGTCAAACTTGCATTTAAAATCCTAATAGAGATGGTATGTCAAGTGAGTGATCCTGAACAAGTCCCCTCTTCCCCCTCCACCTTCATCTTTGAAAAATGAGGACACCCCTCTTGGTATGCATTCTATCAAAGGCTTCGGAAAGATAATAAATGAACATCCATGCAAGTGAATCTTGTGCCCTGGAGAAGACACAGAGAAAAGAAGTTCTCTTCTGATCACTTGTGAGTCTTACACATCAGGGGAAGAACTTCAGGGGTTGGAGGCACCTTCTCAGTGAACCTCAAATGAACTTGAAGGGGTCGTTGAGAGCCCAGCAACCTGGTCCTAGTTTTGGATCTTCCAGGCTGCCTTGTGTGGCAGCAAAGCCAACAAAAGTTCTCAACAGTACCCTGCAAGTGGAAAGCTGGGATGTGTTACCATGTTCAGAAGCTCTGTTACTTGGAGCTATCATAGAAATGTGGGGGGCGGCGCAGAATTAAACTCTAGGCTCCATTTAAAATTCAAAGTTAAATCTTCCACAATTCATACATCTGCGTATCCTGCGTGTCTGTGTCCTACTCATGCCTCTGTTTGGCTGAGGTATGGGAAACAATGACTCTTTTCCAGTTGGTGGTTTAAATAAGACCCTGCGTGCTTCCATCTCAAGGCTTTGGATTAGAAAGCGAGGTGGGGAAGAAAATGATTATAGAGCAAAAAATACAATTTGGGTGCTTATCATCTGTGTGAGGAAGCTGGAGTCATAACAAAAATGAAGTTTAGGGACTATCTGCTCATTTACACATCATCTCCAATTCCCCAATTACACAGCTAATTAAAGAGTTGGACAGTTAGGCAAACAGTTGAAATGTGTGAGAAGGGAGTTGGGGTTAGCAGGAAGCACAGGAAGAGGCACATCCAGTCTTTAGAAAAACATGGAAAGAAGTGTCCCTGGGTATGTCCTTCTGAGCCTAAACCCCTGCTTCTCTGTAGGCATTTTTGATGCCCTCTGGACACTTCTTTATCTCCCTGTGCCTTGTCACTTTGTCCCTAACAACACTAACTGTCAAGAGATAGAAGAGATCTCCACAACGGAAAGAACTGAGGCCGGAGGAAAGGAGTGAGCTGCTCGAGGACACAGCAGATGGGAGGTCCAGGACTGTACCAGCCTCCTGAGGTCCAGGCCCCTGACTTCCCCACATTCCCCCCATCATTCCTATTTCAATTTGGTCATTTTCAATGTCTCTGCTTTTTCTGAGATTCCCTATCCTACAGGTTTTCCTGTCCCCTCTTGTAAAACTAGTCCTCAGAGTTTTGATTTCATCTAATAGTGGCAGGTCTAGGTAGAAGGAGGAACGTCTGCCTGGTATATAAGAGCACCCTCCATGAGTGGAGTTATTTTGATTTACCTGGGTGCAGCACCCCACCATGGCTGCTCTTTAAATCTGTGGGAAGATGAGTAGGTCAAGCATCCCTGTGGGTGCTCTCTCCACACATGTCCACCAGTCCCCCAGTACGAGCTTGCTGCAGACAGCAAATGGCTTTGTTTAATCATTGGGGAGACCCCTTCTTGTTCCTGCTCCAGCTTCAATGCCTGTTTCAGAATAACTATTGCACAAGCAGTAACGAGCTCAAAGAGAGGGACTGGCTTGCCCTGCATAGTGGCCTGGGACGGAGCTGGGGTGAGAACATGATAACCCCTATGCCAGTCTGAGGACGCTGAAAAGCTCAAAGCTGTTTTGATTGCCCAGAGAAAGCCACGCCTGGATGCAAAGGGCAATGGGAGAACTAGCTCCGTGCTTACCTGTGGACACTGTGGAATCAGTTTCTTCCACTCTTACCTCCTTTTAGATGTAGCCTTGCCATTTCCATGGCAACTAGGAAGCTTCTCGGGTTTCACTGAACCATTGCTTGGGGAGATATGGGAGGACAATTGGGTGGCTAGGAAGATACAGAGGCAGAGAAGTGTAAATCTTCCCATTCTATCCTCACCTCAGGCTCTGACAGGGCTATCTCCAAAAGCAGGTGCAGGGATCTGAGGATCATTACTCATTTTGTGACCTCAAGGCCCCATATGCCAATCCTGAGTCACAAACATGCACGAAGTGATTAGAGATGGGCACGGGCACATCCTATGGCTCGGCTTCCTGCTGTGGCTTTGTCTACTCTTAGGGCTCCTCTTCCCTGCCCATGTTTCCTCTTTCTCCTTTTCTTCCTCTCGCTTCTTTCCCAAGTCTCTGGCAGGGACCAACTTTAGTGCCAGAGTCAGGGAAAAGGCACACTTGTCTCTTGTTGGGCATGGGGTGATGTGGAGGGAAGGGGACACCCAGCCGAGTAAGAGCAACATATACTTCCCTGCCATGGCACCTTGAACTTCAGTAAAGTGGGGCAAGAGTTCCTCCTTCTTGGGGCTGTTGTGAGCACTGAATGACTTAATATGTGTGTGGCACTTAGAGCAGTGCCTATCATTGTAGATCAAGCTTGTCCAACCCACAGCCCAGGACAGCTTTGAATGAGGCCCAACACAAATTCATGAACTTTCTTACAACATTATGAAAATTTATGCACAGACTTTTTTTTTTTTAGCTCATCAGCTATTGTTTATGCTAGTGTGTTTTATGTGTGGCCCAAGACAATTCTTCCAATGTGGCCCAGGGAAGCCAAAATGTTGGACCCCCTGATGTAGGTGATCCTATCTGAGCAAGGTGACATTCGAACCAGATGTGTCAAGGATAGCTTCGTTTTATGCTGACTGTCCCAGCTTCATTATTCACAGTCTTCTTTTTCCATTTCAAAGGCATTTGGGGTTTGGATGCTAACCATGGTTACCCCTACATATCGTGTTAGCTATATTACTACTGGGTGCTGACCCAGTGTTTCAAGGATGGTCAGGGCTGCTGGCCCCGGGCTAGGAAGTGAGGCCGGCAAGAGTTTGACTCCTGAGCCTCTACAATGGACCAATTCAGGTTCCACTCCCTTTCTCTTGGGAGACAAAGAAAACCCCGTAACACTGAAGTTTTGCTCTTCTCCACCCTCACTCTCCTCCCTGGTGAAAGGTGCCAAGAATCAATAGGGGTGCAGCCCCATGGGAGTTCCCTCAGGAATGCACATTCAGAAAACAAGTTAGAGAGCCCCGAGCTGGGGGATGGTTACTGCTGTGCCTCAGGTCAGATAACTGGGGCGATGCCAGTGTGACCAAGGCCAGCAGTGCCATGCATTCCTGGATAAACGTAAAGTATCTAGAGATAACCAAGTTTCCTGAGGCCCAGGCTGGTGCCTTTTTTCCCTCTCCGGTGAAGGGCTGGGGTCAGTCTTAGCACAGCATTTCCACAGAGACTGTACAGTCTTTATGTTGCCAGAGTGGCAGACTGAGCGTTCTGAAGGAGGGCCTGTGGCTTCTCTTCCTCACCAAGTCCCTGAGGTCCCATGTACCTGAGATCATTGTCTATCTACCATCATCTATCTATTCCTTCCTTTCTTCTTTCCTTTCTCCTATCTATCTATCTATCTATCTATCTATCATCTATCATTTATCTATCTAATCTATATTATCTATCTATCTATTGTCTATCTATCTAACTATCTACCTATTATCTCCCTATATTTATCATCATCATTAGAAATACTGCCTGTCATTTTAATAGTTTGGACCCTGGAGTCAAATTCCAGGTCCTTCACTCACTAGCTATGTAACTTTGGGCAAACTCTTTAAATTTTCTGTGCGTGAATTTCTTTGTCTGTAAAATGAAGATGATACTGTATCTACCCCATAAGGTTATTGTGAGGATTAAAAGCTATTTGCATCACACTCATAGCAATGTGCTTGGCACATCGTGAGTGCTATAATAATTATTGCTGTTGTTAGCACATTATTTTCTTGTTATTTCCCTTGTTAGAGGGGATTCTGACCTTCTCATTCCATCCTCTTGGTTATCTTAATATGACTTTAAATGAAGTCATATTCTTTCATACATTGTTAGAAAGAATGCCCTGACCTGTTTGGGCCCAACCATTGTTTGCATTCAACATTTTACTACAAAGATGAGGCCGACCAGGAAAACAGAACTCAGTACAGAAGGGAGTAGGATGGCCTCTATTCCTGTCTGGACAAGCAAAGTGGTAAGAATTGCACAGATTGTAGAATTCCGGATCTTCTGATTTTAACCATGTGACTGTGGGTAAAATATCTCACTACTGTGAACTTCAGTTTCCTGATACATAAAATGGAGAAAATTGCATTGTTGGTGTGGGGGTTAATGGGTGCAAAGGCTCTCAGCAAAATTTCTGGCATGCCCTGATATTCCCCAAATGCTGGCTCCTTCTCCCCTCCTGTTGTTAGACTGTAAATTCCTTGGGGGAATGAGGGCCATGTGTGTTCACTGTCACATTGCCCAGCACTCAGTCCATTGCCTGTAACTGAGCAAGTAGCAGCAAATACTTGGGTAAGTGAATGCAGAATGAATCGATTTCTCATGCGTTACATGCCTCCTTATACATAAATATATTAACTTCCTGCTTACTGCATCATGGTTAATCACTGCTAGAGATGAAGGCTTTGGGGACTTAATGATTTTTAAAAACGATATTCAAGGTTAAATTATGAGTCAAGCCAAGACTCTAAACTGCTGGAAGCAATTTCCTCATGTTTCAACAGTTGTTCAGCCTAATGTGCTTTATTTATTGAAGCCTGCTAACCCCACCCCTTCACGCTCTCCCTGTGCATATGATGACAGCACCTTAAGGATTTCCCTAGAAAGAAAGCCAAGGCAAAGAACACAGTTAAAGGCTAATGTGCTTGCTTCGGGTCTTGTGATTTCAAAAGGAATTAACTAGAAGGGGGAGGGGCAGTTTGTCCTTGGCCCTAGTCCCTTCAATTCCTAAATTCCACATTTACTCATGGTGGGTGTATGAAGGATAGGAAGGGGAGACCGATTTGGAAATGGTCCCTGTAGGCTTATCCACAGCCTGGCAAGCTCATGAGCCTCTTCCCCCTGAAGCTCTACAAAGGGCCATCTCCTGGTGGGGCGACAGGGGTGGGTTGTCAGTAGAGATGGCTAAAATAGTTTGGGGCTGCTCAAGGTGACTTTTTCCCTGCATATGTCTTTATGATCATCTTCTTATTTTTATTGGGCACGTAGGGTGTCTTGGTCTTTCTTAATGCATTCCTAAGGGGGAGGGATTTTGTTAACTGAATACAGCAGTGATCTGGGAGCTATGTGACTTTTTCTTAGGGTTGTGAAATCCTTGGGCTTTGTTTGTTCATTTTGCTTTATTTTGTATTTTTAAAAACTAAGTCTGGGTACCTGGTCTTATAGTACTGCAATTGTGTAGGGAAAACAACTTTCTGCCCTTCTCTGTGAACCTAAGGACAAGCATGGAGCAGACCTTCTCCTATGGGAGAAACCCATGTCCTGCAGGGCAGTGGTAACAGGACTTTGTGTGTGAGCTCCTAGAGGGCTTATTGGGACTAGCAGAAGCTGCCTTCCTCCTTGTTATTGCAGGGGCCTGGGATGGGGTGGATGATCTGCAAAGGGATCCTGCAGGTCCATGAGCTGGAATGGGGCTGAAATGGTAACCCTGAACCTAGAGCATGTGATGAGGGAAATAAGCAGGTGGAAAGTGCTGGCCCTCACCACACTCACAGACTGGAGAGAAGGGGCCATGTGAACTGGTCAGAGAGACCTGGCCCACTCACGTTGAAGCTCAGGGTATGAATGAGTCTGGAAGATTTTTAGCTCCTGACTTCCCCAACACAGTGTACAGACTGAGGGACCACAGCTGAGAGTATGTGCTTGTGAACTAATAGAACTAGAATCTTGACCTAAGCGCCTTTCCTCATTGCAACGTGTACAATAATGTAGGCCAGTACCTAGGTCATTGAACAGGCTGACACGGTGGGAGAGTGTCTCTAGATCTACCTGAGTTCCTTCTTTAGCAGTGCCCTTCTGTGGTGATGAGAGGAAATTGCACTTGCAGTCTGACGGCCCTAGGTTTTTTCGATTAAGTGGCTGGAAATGAGGCCATGGGAAAATAGAATAACATTAAAAGGGAGGAAGATTCTGAACTTAATGTTGATTAGGAGAAATGTCTTGAATGATTCATTTTACAACAACAACAACATGACTGTAATTGTACCCCAAGTTGGTGAATTAGGTCATAACAGTTACAAAATATATATATATAGTGCACAACATTCTGCATTTAGTTGGGTTTCAGGACATATCTGTTGAATGGAGCTGATGGATGATGGATGGATGGGTGGATGAAGGAATGGAATTAATGCTCATTGAAACCCACACTCTGAGAGACACTGAGGGATGGGAAGGGAAGACTGATTTAGAAATTGACCCTTCAAATACTTCTCCAATTTATCCCTAATAATCTGTAAGAATTGTCATCCTCATTTCACAGATGAACCCTTCAATGGTCCATACACAGTCTCAAATGGTGGAAGCTGACTCTCAAAGCATGCTGCTCTGTGGCCAGATGGATGCTGCAGGGGAGGCTGCTACAGCCTCAGGCACCAAGTGGTACAAAGGATTATTTGGATATGAGTATAGTTCACGGAGGCCTGGAATTAGAAAAAGTGATCTAATTGAAAGTCAAGAAAGGCCTTTACAAAGTGAGAAATACTGGCTTTCTCCTGAGAGCCATGATCTGGTGTGAGGATTGTGGTGCGGAAAACCAAAACCCCAGCAACACTATCATCAGCAGTATCTTTAGGTGGGGTAGGAGGGAAGAAGGGAATAAAGGAAAGAAGGCAAGTCAAAAGATACATGGATTGAGAGCCAGAAGAAAAAAATAGGCAGGGCAGTGAAAAGAAATGAGAGGAAAAGTAGAACCTTTTGAAAAAACAGATACATTTAGATTATTCAACTGAAAGAAATATTAAGTGTGTATGGGTGATTTTGCAAGGAGTCCTGCCAAAAATCACAGGAGGTTAATTATTTTGACCCCCATTTCCTGCTACACACTTGACTGAGGGCATCCCGGACTGGAAAGGACACCACTGCCCTCAATAATGTGTTTACAGCCACTAATGACCTCTCTAGAGTGTAACTCGAGTTCCGAGAGTACAACTGTAACTCTTGAAGCAAATTGGCTTTGCAGTAATGGCTTTAGCATAATTGCTAGTGGTTTCTGGTCTATTTTGGCAAGAAACACAAGAAAAGCAACTGTTAAAACTTCTGTTTTTTTTTTTCCTTTTTTAATAAAGGTCTTGTGGTTCATCTTGCAATATCAGAGACTATGTGATGTTAGAAGCTCATTTGTGTGGAAGCACTGGTTAGATGGAGCCTGAAGAAAGTGGCAGCCACGATTACCTTGTGTACATTGTACCCAAGAGCTGGGCACGTGGGACTGAATCAGTGAATATTTGAAAAAAAGGGTGAATATGTGCTGAAGCTTTGTTTCTTCCTGGCCATTTCTTTTCTCTTTTTTTTTTCTAGATAGTTTTAAGCCTTTCTGATGTATCAGGCTCTTGGCTAGCCTTTGAGGATATACGAGTAATGCTCGACAGCGTGTGTTCTGTATCCTTAGCAGGCTTATAGTTAGTGTGGCAATTCTTCTGTTTGAGAGACAAAGGGAAATGATATAGTGAGGTATTCAGACACTACAGACCTGAAATTGACTGCTTTTAAAGAAATGCATCCACCTCTGGTTGGATATCTGTTTACATAGAAGACTATGAGATTTGGGGCAATTTTGGAAAATCAAGAAGGCATAATTGTTTGTTTTAAGGTTCATTTATTAATTCAACAAATATTGACTGAGTCTCTCCCATGTGTTAGGAGCTGGTTTTGGTGTGAGGAAACTGGCATGAATAAAGCAGCCACAAATCTTTATCTTCTAGGAGCTCTTATTCGAGCTGGGGCAGCAGACAGTACAAGATAGAGATAAGTAACATAAAAAATATGGGTGATGATCCATTGTGATAGGTGCAGGGCACTGAAAGGATTTTACATTTTACTTTGAGATGGGGAAGTCAATAATTCTTCTCCATGTCTCTCTCATTTCCTGTCCAGACAAATAGACCCCTCCAGCCTTCTCCATTTTTCCAACCACATTTAACACACCTTAGGAGAAATTCTGACATATGCACACCCACCTACCATTTCCTAATGCTCAAAATTCCATCAAAACCATGAACAAATGAACTAACTTCCATGCTCTGCTTGGGCTTCACCTGTCAGAAGAGCATCACAGTACCTGCAGGGCTGTTGTATGTCAAGATAACATAGATGTGAAATAGCTGAAGGCCAGACAATGCTTGATCACGGTTTCTCCTGAAAGCAAATGAGATTGTTTTATGAGAATCTTTCGGGGTTAAGTGGATGCAGGTTTAAATGCAAATCCTTGTGCTATGTTGATTCCACATGGAAGAATCAGCACTTTTAGAGGAGGGAGGATCTTTAAGCAATGCATCTGTAGGGCATAAATGACCCTGTCTGACTTTCCCACCCATCTCAGGAGAAAGGCTTGGAAGCCAGTGGTGAGAGTCCTCTCCTTTCCCATGGGACCTAGGTGGACCCTGGCTTGCAAATATTGATGCCACTCTGCTTATCTGCTCTCATGGTTAAGCCCAGATTCATGACTGCACACTTTCCAGTTGATATGGGGTCAGAGTGAGCAGCATGGGGACCAAAGAAAGTTCACAAGTCCACAGAGTGTGGCTCCATGCCATCTGGGTCTCCTTTTGACCATACTAGTGGTAATAATAATGGTGTTAATAATGGTTCTATAGTTACCAAGCTTTTCTTAGATGTCAGTACTTTCCATGATACAGCTTATCAGATCCTCCCATTATCCCAAGAGTTGAGTACTGGAACTCTCTCCATTTTACAGATGCATAAATCAAGGCTTAGACCAGTTACACAACATGCTTCAAGTAATAGAGCTGGTATGGTAGATTCAGGACTTAACCTCACAGCTGTCTGCCACCAGCACCTGAACCCTTGACGATAGTCTCATGAGGCAAACGGGCAGCAGCATGATTCCATGACCCTGGACCCTTATTGGAAGCCCATTCCCACACCTGCTGTGGGACCATGGACAATTTATTTCACATCTTTAAGCCTTAGTTTCCTTGTCTATGAAATGAGCAGAATAACCTCATAGTATGACATATCCTTTCGTGTTGATTTCCTTCCCCCCATGAAAATCCAGGCTCTACAGAAACAGTAGGACATTTCAGTGTCAGCAGGTGTGGAGACCACAGCCCCACTTAATGCACAGACATGCATCTGGTTACTTTAGAATTAAGATTGCCCACCAAAGTGCTTGAGCGTTGACATTTTTAAATCAACAACTTCAAGGCTCTATCAGATTTTAACTCCTCATAGGACTGCGGGTGTGGTTTCTTTAAGTGAAGACTGTGAATGTTTTGGTTTCAGATGGCAGCCTTGGAATGTTTTCTCAGCAAAGTTAATTAAACGTACCCAGCACTCTCCATGCACCTTCCCTGTCTTTCAAACAATCAGGTTCGAAATTTCATGCACTCGCCCTTGATCTATTTTTATATCACCACATAATAGTTTATCCCCTAAATTTATCCATTATTCTGGATTGCATTTATTTTGTAAGTCGCTCGCCTGCCTCCCATAGTTTAATAGGCATTTACTGCACTCTCTGAGCAGCGGAGGGCAGAGAATTACAGGATGTGGATCCAAGTCCGGACTCAGGTGCCTTGCTGCTCTGTGACTGGGGCAATTTTCTCCCATCGAGCCAGGTCTCAGTGTACTCATTTCTCAAATGGGAACTAGGCCAGGCTAACTTACGGATAAACCAGCGGTTACATTCTCTTGTTGTTGACCTCCTCCAACAAAAATGAAATGATGTCTCTTACTTACAGGTGTCCTCTCACATTGCTTTATCAAAGTGACTAGACCAAAATTAGCAGGCAATAAATCCTTGCTAAATTGAATGCATAATCAGACACAGAAAAAAGGAGACATGTATACTTACCTATATGTTTATCTTTGTATATACAGAGATAGAGGAAAAAGACATTTATTTCATTCTCACTCCTTCCACAAGAAGTTCTTGAAAACTCAGCCTCTGATGGCTCTTCTGTGGCCCCTTGAATGACACACACAAGAACACAAGGGGTCTGGAAAGACCTCGCAGGTATGGCGCTCAGACCACGTCGGATAGCTCCCTCGGGGCTCCACCTCCCACCCACCCTTCCTTGTCACTGAATTCACTCTCTCCAGCCCTCGCTGATTTTCTTCTCCCAGCAGCCAATGTGTCATGGTGAGTCGACGTGGCACTGCCATGCTGCCTCACTGTGTCACAGCTCTAGGAAGCAACTGCAGGGGAAGCTTGATTAGAGTAATGGCAGAATGGAAGGAATATGAAATCTGCTGTCAGGATACTGGGATTTGAACTCCATATCCTTCAATGCCCTGAGCCTCAGTTTCCTCTTTCATATCATGGAAACAGTGACTCCTTTTCTGCTCACAGAAATCAAAGGGGTACTGCCAGCTAAAGAGCTTCACATTAAGTGTGATATAGATATGACATTATTAGTGCCTTGTCCATGAGATAAACAATTCCATGAGTACAAGGACCATGCTTTTTATATCTCATTTATGCCCTTGTAGTTCCTATTGTAGGACGGGACATATTAAAACATGTGTAATGAATTTGTAATAGAATGCATATAGATGCAGAGAAAAAGATAAACATGGCTACAAATGTAAACACATTGCTCCTTTTTCCTCAATCCTATTTTCCTCTTCCTTATTCCTATTTCATTACTTTTATTTCATGTTGTTATATGAAAGAGCTAGGGAGTAAATAAGTAGAATTAAAATGAATATAGGAGATGCAGAACAGTCACGAAATGCAAATCAGCACGCGATTGAATTGCACGCCCATCCATACACACTGAAACACTTTTTAAAAAGAGCAGATGGATGAATAGAGGGGGAGGCACTGCGGTAAGAAGGGTGGGCGAGAGAAAGTTGACGGGTGAAGGAGGTTGTGTCATAAGCCAAATGATCAAGGTAGGGTAAAGCACCACCACTGTGAAGGCCTTGTTCGGGAGATGGGAAGTAGTTGTGACCACAAGGGGGAGAGGAAGTTCCACTCAGAAGCAAGGCGGAGTGGCTCCTGCATTGTTTTTCTTTCTCTGGTGCTCTTTTGTAGCCAGCCAGCTCACCTATGGCCAAGGTGGTGCTAATAAAGCTTTTGTTGAAACTCCACCAGGGCCTCTCTGTTCCTTTGTCCTTATGTGTGAAAGCAGTTGGCTGCAGGGATGGAGAGACAGTGAGAAAACAAGCAGCAACGGAGTCTGTCTTCTTCCTTCCCAAGGGAGAGGGACAGAGGCAGACTGTAAGAGAAGAGCACGTAAAGATAAGAACATGAAATAAATACTATTTAGAGAAGAAAAACATGAAGCAGAGGTCAGACAGGAGAGAGGTGGGGTGGGGTGGACTTTTCAATGCCTTGAGGAGAAGGGAAATAACACAAAATCCAAGCAGGAGTCAAGGCCTCTGGGCCCTGGGGAATTTCTTTTACCCAGACCTGCTTCATTTATATGACACAGGACTTTTGTGAGGGACTCGATGCAAAACGAGTGTGGTCAGGTGTGGTCCGGAAGCCTCTCCTCAGCCTACCTGGGCTGAGGGACTGTAGGTGGATGTGTCCCGTTCAAAGCAAACAAAAGAGAATTAGAAGCCACTGATTTTGTACTAAGGAGCGATTGCTCACAGTACAAACTAAATTTTGGTTATTAAAAAAATGGATCGATGGTCAGGAAGAGTTTGGGGTCCCTCCTGTGAGCTGACTTCCTTATTTCTCACCAGCAAACATGTATTAAACATCTACTCTCTAAGCTATTCTTCATGACATCATTAGCCTATCAGATTAGGAAAGTAGAAGTTTGTATGGGAAGTGTCAAGGTCAGCTATCCATTCGAAGTCAGGGGGAGTGAAGGTGGAGTAACCCTTTAAGCAAGGTAGGTAAGCAGTGCTCAGTTCACACCTGACGTCAACTTTCACTGGCACCCAGGTTTCTGTAGATGAGGAAGTTAAGGAGAACTGAGGCCTCAGCCCTGACGTCAGGGTGTGCAGTCAGATAATCCCGCTGACATTCGCTGGTGCACCTTCTGCTCATGCTCTGGCTCTGCCTGCTCTGAGATCTTCCCCGGGTGCTGGGAGACAGGGTAGGGAGGCAGGAGGTGGCCCCCACTTTCCTCAGGAGTTGGGGCCCAGGCAGGCCCAGGTTTTCCAGGGTCCAAAGAGTCCTCATTCTTATACCCCAGAGAAGCAGTCTCAGCACCAGAAATAAGGGATTCATCCAGTGTTCATTTACTCACAAATTCGTCTATTACTGAGCACCACCCATGTCCCTCCAACAAGCCAGGCGGGGTTCCTGCCCCTGTGGTGGGGTAGAAGCTGGGGTCCTGTATTCCAATAAGAGCAATACATGTAGATAATTCACAGGGAGATGAGGCAAGTTTTAAAAAGTGACTAGTACTGAGAAGAAAAGGAGATGTGTGATGGGATAGTCAGCAGGGTAGAGGGTGGAGAGAGGGCGGCCAAGCAAGGCCTCTCTGAGCAGATGACAATGAGAAGGAGCCAGCTATGGGGGAAATACAAGTGCCTGACAGATAGGAAGCTCCTGATGTACAGCAGCTTCTGGGTGGAGTCCCATTCTGCTCTCCATAACCCCACAGGAAGAGGGGTCTCCAGGCCCCACCCCCGTAGGGAATAAGATGGCGGGGGATGGAGCAGAAATGTGCAGTTTTAACAAGTGTTGTGTAATTCAAATTCACCTGGCCCAGCCGTCACACTGCTAGCAGATGGTGACATGGGGTTAATGAGCAGAATTCCAAATTCTAACTCATTTTTATCCCATTGACTATGCATTTGTGATTCGGTCAAGGCTTGGGTCAAATTGCAGTGTCATAGAAAGTTGGTGCAGGAGGAGCCTTGGCAATGATTTAGCACAAGTGAGGAAGTGGCGCAGAGATGTTATGTGGTTTCCTGAAGGTCACACAGCAAGTTCAATCCGTGAGTATACAGCCCTGAGTATACCAGGGCTCAGATCAGCTGGCAGCTGAGCCCCAAAAGTCCACTCAGTGTGGACTGGCTTCTGTAGTATTCTCCTGGGAGAAATAAATAAAACAAAAAATAAAATCTCAATAAGGTATGCATTAAATGCCTACCTTTGCTTAATGCTCCTCCCTGGTATACTCTTCATAACAAATTATTTGCTAAGTGTACACTGAAGTAACTCAATGCAAATAATTGTTGTACGAGGAGTTTATAAACCAACCAGGCTTAGAATAATTGATCTTTAACTTTTCTTTATAGTAATGACCAGCCAGGAGGAAAAGTTGTATATTAAAGCCCCTCTGAGTTGGAAATAATAATGTCATCAGTATATTAGAAAAGAATGTGTGTCTTCTTTTTAAATTTTAATTAAGGAGTAATGGTGGCAACAGCATGTATCTGGCACTGGTTAAGTAGCAAATTAGCTGATGGTTGATCTCAGCTTCCTGACCTGCTTGCCTGTCACCATTTGCAGGAGGCAGGAGGCTGTGCTTTGGGCCTCTCACCTTACTGGGGCAGGTTCCCCAGAGCTGCAAGAGGGTCCCTTTTCTTACGTCTCAGAAAAGCAGCCTCAGTGTCAGAGAAAGTGAAGTAATCCATGTGTTCATTTACTCATTCACAAATGAAAACATTTACCACAGCAAAAATCTGGGCACAGTCTAAGAGGGGGTTAAAATGCATGATTTGCAAGTAAATTTACAGTTAACTCTCAGTTAACTGGAATTCAAGCAATTGGCACCCTCAAGCAATTGGCACCCTCAAGCAACTGCCACAAAAGACTGCAGTTATACACGATCAGGGCAGTACCTGGAAGTCTGGGCCACATAGACCCAATTTAAACCCAGCCTCCACAGCCCCCACACATCCCCACAGTGTTAAGCAAATAGTTATTGTAAATGTGATTGCAGAAGGAGATGTTTAACCAACTGAATACCACAAAAGCATTTTTTTTTTGATCCTGGAATATCTGATATTTATATGTAAACTATCCTGCTAATTGTTTTTCTACCTCTGAAGATTATAGCCAAAATTAATTTGTAAAATAGTTCTATTTAATTGAATTAAAGAAAAATAAGCTTTAACATTAATAGTATACTTATGTAATACTAAAATTTAATTTTTTTTCATCTGCTAGAAGGACTAAATATTCTTAGACTAGGTGTCTGTTCTTGGTAAGATTGTGAAACATCTTTCTTTACCTTTTAAAGTAATCTGCCTAGAAAACAAAGATTCTGTGGTTTGTCAAAATAATTTCCTATGCTTTATGTTGTCTTGGTTAGATCTTTGATTACTTGAGAAAACTAAGTCTTCTCTTTTAAAAGAACTAAGCTTTTCTTTCTTTCTTTCTTCTTTTATTTATTTATTTTTTACAAATATGGAACTTTCTGTATTTGCCTTTAAATTCTTTGTCAATTTGGTTCAATGGGTAATGTATTGTTTCACAGTGACTCATAATCTTATTTAATCAAGTGTTTTAAAACCTTTTGTTTTTGACTTCCCCCAAATCAAATTCTAAATGAATTTCTTGTTGACCTTGAATTAATTTTACAATATTGCAGAGGGCCTCTGGAATGTCTCAAAAGATATGTTCTCTCCTTATAAAGGAGAAATATTAAACTAATTAGGCTTATTTGATATGTTAAATTACATGGGAAACACTGTCATATAGAAGTGATGCTAAACTTTCTTTAGGGTGTATTTGTATAAAATGTCTAAAAATCTGATATAATATGTCCTGATATAATGTTATCAGTCATAATTCAGAAACATATGTCACAGGAATAACCAAATTCTCTTGTTAATTGAATTACAAAAACTCTCATCAGATCTTTAACCATGGCCATTTTTAAGTCTTTTGCCATTTATAGACAGTTACTGTTTTACTCTGATGCTTTTGCAAAAGTTCCTGCAAAAGTGCTTCATCTTCAAGGAGATTCACGGGTTACAGGTTTCTGATAACTAAGATCAATTTGCCTAATTGTGCTCAAATTTCAAAACAGAGCCTAGCAGTAGTTTCGAAATGGGGGCTTTGCACCCAAGCCATGCTTTGGGGAGAAGGCTGCATTAAATTGCCTGCTGCCTGCACTGAACTGCCCATCTGCACCATATTCCTGGTGGTGGAGCCAATCCTTATAAAGGGATTTCTGGAATCGTATTTCAACCAATAGGACTGAGACTTCCCTATCCAATTGGAGCTGTGCAGCTATATCTTCATTTGCATTTTCACTGACCAATCAGAAAGGTTCCATTCTGAACAATCAGGACAGTGCTTTTTGGACCAATCAAACTACAAGGATTTGAAGGTCTCATTTGCATGAGGACAGACCAATCAGGGATCAGGGGTGAGGACTTCTCTATTATATAAGTTAGCTTCCCTCTCTGCCTCAGGTCTGCATTTTCCTTTTCTTAAGGAAATTTAAGATTGTGTTTCATTGTCTGGAGCACCGAAGTCATCTCACCAAGACTAGAGCGGAGTAGGCAGACTAGAGGGGACTGGAGCTGCAGAGAGCTCTGGAGAATGAAAAGCTGAGGAGAGCTGAGAAGAACCCTCTATCCAGAGAGAGGCCCCTCCCCACCCCGGGGCACCGTGCCGCCTCGTCGTCTGACCCCTTCTCCTGCTCCACAGCAGGGCTGTTTCTGTTTTATAACTGAGTGCTAACACGACTGAGCTGCTCCACAGCCGTGCTGTGTCGCAATTGAGTTTGCACTGAAGAGTTTCCTCCTTCACCACTCCAAGTTGTGGATTCCTGTTGGCGTTAAATTGGTGCCAATGACCATCAGTTAGTTGACAGCCAGGTGGACTAAAGTGCTATCCTAGCTTTAATTTGAACGATCAACCAACAGGGCCTGTTGCCCCATATGCCAGACTCTGGAAACCTGCGGAGACACCCAATACCGTAAAGGTATGCAAGTTGTGGGAAGCAGCCATTGTCCCACCTCTTACTGTGGGTCCACATCCTGTGCTGCTGAGAAACCTGGGAGAGACACTACCTACTAGAATTGGCACTAGGATGGATGAGTTACTTGACACCACTGGGAGAAGGGGAACTACTCAGTCTCCTGTCCGATGCCGCCGTCCTGCTGCAGACTAGACCTGCTGAAATGCACTATACACACCATTGAAAGCGGGGAGCAGGTGGGGGTTCTGGTCAGGCATGTACTGCTCCCGGTGCATCTCCTCATGCCTGACAGACAGTGCTGCCTTTCTGGCCACACGTGTGGTACATACAACCAGGACAAGTTCCTAAAGACGCCAATCTCCCTCTCCTCACGGCCAGGTGGGCACTTCCTGTTTTCCGCTGGTACAATCATTTGTTCCCTCCATTGGCCTGGAAGGTGTTAGGGAGCCCTTACTACATTGACTCAGCAAGGCTTGGATGATAGCTGGCAAAGCCTGTCTTTACTGAACACTGAAATGTCCTAATGAGGAAAGCTGTCCTCCAAAACACGATGGCCTGGGACACTGTTGCTGCCTCGCCATTATCCAAACACAATGTTGTGCTCATACTTGTTGAGTCTGCTAATGTATCATCTTTAGTGAGTCACACGAGGACACAAGTGAATGCACTGAATGATCCAACCCCCAGCTTAGGGGACTTAATAAATCAGTGTTTGGATCATGGGGCTTTTGGTGGGGAAAAAAATGGTCTTGGGAATCATTATCTCAATGCGCACTTTCTCTTGAATGTGCCTATACTGTTGCTGTGGTATCTGCCACTCACACAGACAGATAGCTGCCCAAAACGAGCCGCCTCCATGTTAGGGAAACCCCTTTGCTGACCTCCCAGGGCACACTGCAGAAGAGGGGGACATGTGAGACTGTACAAGCAATCATGAGGGATGGAGTATTGGGGGAGGCCATCTAGAGAATGTGACTGTGGGTTGGCCCATGAGCTGGCAATCAGAGGCTCCTCACCCTCTCCCGTCCCTGAAATGCACATCCCACTTGTCTTCCCTCAAAGCTGCCGCGAGGACACAGCCTTGACCTAGTAACGCTGAGACCATCTGGATGGTATATGTGACTGAACCCAGTTAAGGTCACTATATAATCTTAAGATTCTAGCAGGCAAGTGCATGTGGAATGGGGGGAGTGGGGTATCAATTCTCGCCTCCTTACTTAATTTGGGAAGGAGTGTCTTGGATCTGTTCTTTGAAACTGTGTTTTGCAGGCAAGCATGCCTGAGTTCAAGTCCCAGTTCTGGCATTTGGTCACCAGGGCACTGTCCTTTTGTGAGCCTCAGTTTCCTCATCTGTAGATTAGAGATTAACAACATACGTCTGTCAAGATGGATGAAAGGGGTCAATGAGATGATGAGGCACCCTCACACAGTTCTGGCACCCATTTTGAAAACCCTGCACCCCACCAGGCAGGCAGGGGTCCGGGACCTTTGGAATGGCACATGCGTGAGGTTGCCTAGCATCTGTCATTTGTGCATACTGCTTCTGCTCTTTGGGCTCCCAGGGTCAGTATACCAGTGATTTAATGCCACACGTTGCCTCAGAGTGCACCCCGACACTGTTCTTAGTTTGGATCTGGTTTAGCAAGAGGGCAGGCAGATGAGCTAGAGAAATATTCCAGAGTGGATACACACCAGGAGAGACATCTCCAAGGCTGCCTTCTCCTCTACCCTGTTCCAAGGAGCATTATTTAAGCTTGGCATGCCCTGGGGACACCAGGTTGGCTCAACAAGGCGCCTCCATGTGGCTTTGCCCTAGCTCGGCCGTGCACGATGGGTTGGCCACTGGGACTTACTGTTCCTTTACTCGTGATGAGGATTTAGCATTATTAATCCTATAGGTTCCAGCCATTTGATCCCTAGCAGGGGCAAGCCACACCCACATGCGAGCAGGGCTGACTTCCAGTGGATTTTCAGGAAAAAGAAGGTAGGTGGCTGGAAACCCAATTCTTTGCTTCACCTATAGCTCCAGCTGTGCTTCCTTCTGATAAATCCTGGGGCAGAACACACACACACACACCCCCCTCCCCCACACCCTCCCAGTCCGTCACCCCCCGCCAAGGGAATGCGGCCAGCCCTACCTGGAACCGCAGCTGTCTTTTGCAGATTCAGAAATCATCACCCGGCTCAATGGGGGTGGGGGCTACTTGTTGCTCTTTCTCTCGGGCGCCAAGGGGCTCCTGCTCCTGGAAATGGACCCGTCCAGCGGCAGAGACACTGCCATTTAGATTGCTCCGGTCCTTCCGTTTCCAGCACCTCCCCTCCGGGGACCTCAGGCTCAGCCTTACCGGAGCAGACCTTGGTGCAAAGGAATGCTGCTTCCACTGTCCTACCGGGCTCAGGGGAGTTTACCAAGTGCCATCCTGTCATCTGTGGGGGCGGGGTGTCTCGTCCTGTCTCCCAGGGCTGGTTCTCCACCGTGGGGAGAAGCGCCCACTAGCTCCCTTCAGAATAGGCTACAAAGAAACTTTCGCCAGGCCCCCAGCCCCCAGCAGCCCTGGCCCCTCTCCTCCCCGCCGCGCCCTTCCCCCAGCAGCCGGGTGGAGGAGGGGTGAGGGAAGCCGGCTCGCTTTGCGCGCTCAGGGTCTCGCTTTTCCTCCGGGAGGCGAGGCGAGGAGTCCCCCTGCAAGCCCCTCGCATCGTGCCCAGCCTCCCGGTCGGTCCTCGCCTCTCTGCGGCCGCGCGCTGCCTCCTCTCCGAGGCGCTAGCCGCGGCCGCCGGCATTTGGAATTCTGCCCAAAGCAGGGGGCCTGGAGGAGGAGGAGAGGAGAGGACAGGCGGAGGCCGGCGGCGAGAACCGGAACCCGGAGTCCAGCACGGCGCGGGGTGGAGGACCGGAGCGGCGGCTGCAGCTCTGAGGGCTCTGGCGCTGCGCCGCCCGCCCACGGCGCGTCAGCGTGGCCGCCCTGACATCCTCGGGATGGTTAACACGGGGCGTGATGCACTGGTTAACAGGCTCCGGGCTGCTCAGCGACTTGTTTTAAGCATTTTCTTCCTTGCTCTCGCTTTTAATCTTGTCTCTAGTGGCGTGTGTAGGGGGGAGGACTTTATTTCCATTGGCTAAGCTCTCCCTTCCCACCCACATCTCTTCCACATCACCTTGGTGTCTCCCTAAATAAAACCAGCCCTCCTTATCGCCTGGAAAAAATCAGGAGCTAGAGTTTGAATGGGTTTTATATAAACACTCACCCATGTCAGCTTGCGGCTGGGCTCGCAGGATGAACTCGCCGTGCCTGGTGCTTGCCTTGGCTTCTCTCCCTTGAACCCAAGGTTTAAGCAGAGCTGGAGGACTGGGAACACTTCTCTGAAATTTGATCACCCTGAAGCCAGTTGCAGAACTGCACAGGGTCCCCATGGACCTCAAGGAGAGCCCCAGCGAGGGCAGCCTGCAGCCCTCCAGCCTCCAGATCTTCGCCAACACCTCCACCCTTCACGGAATCCGCCACATCTTCGTGTACGGGCCACTGACCGTCCGGCGTGTGCTTTGGGCCCTGGCCTTTGTGGGCTCCCTGGGCCTGCTGCTGCTGGAGAGCTCCGAGAGGGTGTCCTACTACTTCTCCTACCAGCATGTCACCAAGGTGGATGAGGTGGTAGCCCAAAGCCTGGTCTTCCCGGCTGTGACCCTTTGCAACCTCAATGGCTTCCGGTTCTCCAGGCTCACCACCAACGACCTATACCATGCCGGGGAGCTGCTGGCCCTGCTCGACGTGAACCTGCAGATCCCGGACCCACACCTGGCTGACCCCACGGTGCTGGAGGCCCTGCGGCAGAAGGCCAACTTCAAACACTACAAGCCCAAGCAGTTCAGCATGCTGGAGTTCCTGCATCGCGTGGGCCATGACCTGAAGGATATGATGCTCTACTGCAAGTTCAAAGGGCAAGAGTGTGGCCACCAAGACTTCACCACAGTGAGTACTTGGTTTTCAGCTCACCCTTGTGCTTGGTCCTCTTGAGAAGTGCCATGCTAGTGGTCTCCTCCTGTACTTTGGAGCAGGAGGGAGAGCAGTACCTCCGTCGACCAAGAGAGTAGTTGACCAGAGTTGCTGGAAGTGGTTGGAAAAGTCTGCCTGCTGGGATGGAGCACTGTTGTCTGGTCCGATGTGGGGGTGAGAGGAGGGCTTGCTGCCGGGGTCCACTTCTCCAGATGTGCTGAGTAGGCCTTCTTCCAACCAGAGGGAGGAAGCCTGCTTTGACTGTTGTCCAGGGCATTTGGTGTCTGCGCTGTGTGATTGGAACAGCTTGTCATTGACGAGGTGGCATTTTTTTTCTCTCTCTGCTCGGAAGTGCCATCAGGCACTGCATCCTGTGGGTTGGGCTGGAGCTAAAACCACCAGAGAAGGGGGTGTGGGGCCCCAGGCAGCCTGGATGGTTACAGTGGCTTTGGGGGCTTGCTGGAGCAGGTGGTGCTGTGAAGGTGTGGGAGTCTCTTTGCTTCCTGTTCTTGTGTGGATTCTGAGCTCCGTGTGGGGAGAGGAGAGGCCGGACACCCGGGTCTCTGTGGGTCTGGTGGCGGGTCAGAAGCGGGGTGCTTGGGCCAAAGAAGAGCGTCTAGGCAGAGGCCGGTGTGGGGTATGGTTAGAGACACCTGTGGGGGTGCAGTGGGCTAGGCTGGCTTGACTGGGAGCTTCAGCTTGAAACCGAAAGGCTCGGTTTGCTGTATGTACAATGAGCGGAGGGGTGTGCGGAGGGGGCGAGCAGCTGTGGGATTGGAAAGCCTGGAGGAGGAGCATGGGGCTGAGCAAAGAGGAAAAGCGGAGGGATGTGGCTCACATGCAGGGGCAGAGAGAGGAAGGAGGGGAGCAGAGCTGTTGTTGCTTGGGTTCTCTGTTTGCCGATTCGTGGGCTGCCAGGTATATAACTTGGCCTAACAGGTCAGGCTGCAGCTGCAGATACCGCCTTCTTCCAGGCGAGTCTGGGGCAGCAAGGGCTGTGGGACCCTCCAGAAGCCCAGGTGGCTGCTTCTCCAATAGCTGCAGTAGGGAGAATCCAGAGCTTTGGAGTCACAGAAGCTTGAGCCAAATTGTAACTGTAAGTTCCAGATGGCAGGTGTAACAGTTTCAAAGGGACTGGCCTCCGCCGTCGGCACCCGCGTGGGGCCCCTGCCTAATTAAGACATACCCTGCCTTGCCCATGGCACTTCCATTCCCCACCTGCTCTCACTGACTACCAGCCTCTTGCTCTGAGTTTCTTTTAATGCTGCAACCAGTCTCGGCCCACAGCCTCTGCGCTTGCTGTTGGCTGTCTCTGAAAAAGCCCAGAGGGCCAGGGGCACTGCCTCTCACATCCTTTAGAGCTCTGTTTCCTGGGGGAGCTGTTTTGTATCATCTGCTTTAAACACTGTGGGGACAAGCACACGCCAAAATAATTTGTAATGTATGTTAAAGAGGAAGTAAGTCTGAGCTGGGAGAAGGGACCAGCAGTACTGAAAGCCCTTCTAAGTACAGCAAAGAGGATCCTAAACATGTCACGCACAAATTGATGCCTTAGGTGGCGTGGGGACACGGGAGGAGAATGGCTCATTCTTGGAGGCTGAAGCCATCCCTGTGTTCCACGCCATGCTTGTGAGTGCCCTGGTGACGCTCAGCTCCACCACTGCACCACGCAGCTCCAAGTGCACTCCGCTGCTCCTCTGTGTGGTGCACACACATGCAGCAGAGAGGGTGGCACAGGGAGACACTGCAGTCAGTAGCAGACCCTGCACCCTCATAACCACGTGTCTATCTAGTGGCTTCCTCTCAATTCATGACCAAGTTCCAATTGGAAGGTAAGGTTTTTTGACCTCATGCTGCTGGTTTGCACTTGGCCCATCATTTGAGTTGCTGGGGGGTCCCATGAGGGTAAAGATGGGGCCTTAAAGCCTTACCTGAGCCTTTGACCTCTTCAGGATGTATCTCAAGCAGTGAAGTTGGCTGTGAGTGAGGTTTATTGCCCAGTGAGTGGTACTTCATTATCTGTCATCCCCACCCAGTTCAAGTTCGATGTGGTTGAGGGCGACTGACCCTCAATGTATGAGTTCTTCCAGGACCAAAAAGGGGATGAGCCTCAGGGCTGGATCTTCAGGCTGTTTAGGGAGGGTCAAAGAGGGCACCCACTCCAAGAAACGCAGAGAAGAACCCAGGTGGGATCGCAGTGAGCAGCCATGTTGAGCCTCTTCAAGAGGGAACTGGATGCCAAGTTTGTTCTAAGCCCTTGCAGTGAGGGGTAATCCTTCCCACCTGCCCTAACTCCCTGTCCCCTTTGGCCTGGGAGATAGGTGTGCTTCCTCTTGGGCTCCCACACCCGAAGAGAGCAGAAAGCCTGGCAGGTGCTTGTCGGGGAAGCGGGTTCACTGGCCTCTCTGTCTTTCATTCTCTTTGCCTCACATCCCTCCCCATTTGCCTTCTTTACTCAGCTGCACCTGGGGTTGTCCTGTGCTGGGTGGCTTCTATCTCTAAGTGCCAAGGCTGACTTGTTAGAGAAATGAAGTATGAGGGAGGGATGTCACACGTGGATTGCTGTTTCTGTTTTTCCTTTTCTATAAAGTATACCTTGTGCCATCTTCAGGGCTAATGCTTTCATATAGTTCCAATTCTTAGCCAGTATGCAATGAAGTGTGTAATAACCTGTAATTAGTGAATCAGCCATGGTTCTAGCAGAGTGAAATGCTATTTGTGAAGGTTAAAAATCCAGATGTGGAATTCTGACTGCCATGTACACAGGTATGCTCCATGTTCATCCAGGTACACCCTTAGCCCTCACCGGGGACAATCTGACTTCAGATGTGCACACGCTTTTCCTTCCTGGGAGGAGGCTTGATTCCTTAGTCTGCTCAGTGGAGACTCCCCCACTGACCTACAGTGGAGGGAAAAGGCGTGGGGAAGAGCAGGATGGATTGGTGGAGGGCAGATGGGGCGGGAGCGGGTGTTCCTCTGGCCATGATGTTGAATTATTTGAGGTTAAGATTAAGAATAGGAAGATACAGGTTTGGATCCCAGTTCCATCATTTTCTAGCTTATTCCCTAGGTGTAATTTGTACCCTCTCAAGCCCTTGACTTGCTCATGTGTCATGTGATAGTTACATGTGATTTTGTAACTCCCAGGGTTGTTGGGAGGATGAATCATTTGAGACAATGTATCTGAAAGTCTTCTAGTACCTGTGATAGCTGGGCAGGTGTAAGGTGGCTTATCACCTGCATGCCCTGTTGGCAGCCTACCATAGAGTCAGGAGATGAGTAATGCTATAAAGATAAACTGGGGAGGGGCACATGGCTGCTGCTTTCAGAGCTTCAGAATAAAGCCTAGTTTTACTGAGATGGGGTTTCTTAGAGTGGAGGTCACAGCTGGGTCACTCGCTAACTATTGCTGATGGGGGGCGGGGGGGCAACCCCACTGTTGTGACTACCACGTGACTCTTTCATGTTGCTTCGCTGCTCATTACATTGGGGTTCATCTGTCTTCATGTTCAGAAATGCAAATGACCCTTCAGTTTGTATGTTTGACTTGATTTCCATAGTTGTGTATATTCGTACTTGAAAATGGAGATTTCTTAGGAAAAGCTTTTCTTTATTTACTAAAAGAAATATCTTTCCACTGAGATCTTGTTAAGAGGCACTTCTATGGATCTTATTCATCTACATCTCAGAGCACTGGGGAGACATGGAGGAGAGGTTTAGAAAACGTATTTATTTGGTATTCTTGCGCAAGGCTGGTGGGTCCATAACTAACCTCTAATTACTTTTTATTAGGCAAGGAGCAAGTGTGTGAATAATGTGGGCTTTTGTGAATTGGGATGACAGCTGTGCCCCATATTTGCTGTGTAATCTTGGGCAGTGCCTTCACCTCACTTGCCCCACCTCTGAAACAAGAACAAGAATACCTGCCACTCAGAGTTGTGGTACTAAGCTGGTGAGGCGAGGTAGGCCAGGTTCTAGTGTGTGGCAGGTGCCAAGTACAGGCGAGGCCCCCTGCTTTGCTGGGCGTCCTGCAGGAGTGTTGACTGAGCCTGCATTAACTCTGGCTCTGTTGACTCCAATCCAGGGCTCTTCCCACTTTTCCATACTGTGACTCACCGACAGCTTTATAGCACAGCTGACTTCCCTGTGTGTGGAATTTGTAGTTCTCATTCCATGTTAAACTTTCACTTCTCCCAGTACTTGTGTTCATATCAGTTCTGCTGTCTAAACGTCCTCTCCTTACCTATCCTTTTGGCTTCTATGTTCCAGCTAATATTCCTAAACTTACCCCAAGAAACTCCTTCTACTCAACCCCGGGGAGAAGCTGAGCGACCTGTGTACCAGGTACATGACTTTTGTCACAGTGTGTTGTGTTAGTGCATGTGCATCCATTCCTTTTAGATCAAATAGAGCATGTACTCTGCAGCAGTGATCAAGACTGACCAGGTCCTTGCCATCCCCTCCAGATCGAGGGCTACTTGAGAGGAAGGAATCTTGTCTCATCAGACACATTCTCTGTGTACATCATGCAGAATACAGGGAGGTAAATATCCTGTAAAGGCTGTTGACTAAATAGTCACTTGCTATTTCCTGAACTGACCCAGAGTTCTTTACTCATGGGCCTTTCTTACTTACCTTTTTTACCTTTTGCACCTCTTCCTCCATGTCCATTTAAATCCTATTCATCTTTTAAAATCCAGCTCTAGTATCACTGTAGGCTTCTCCAGGAAACCATTGCCAATCCCTCTCTCCATGACAATAATCTAAATTAATTTCTTCCTCCCCGTCTTCCTAACAACATTTGGCTTACTGCTTTCACTATGCTTTTCCTTGCTTAGAATCAAGAAATGTTTAGGCTAAAAGGGACTTCAGGAATAATGTAATTTAATACTTGAATTCTTTAACCACTGCCTATTTCTGTATCTCATCCCTATAAATCATAATGCCTTACTAACTTTATATTTTCAGGACTTAGAACTGCTTAGCATGTGCAAGCTCTCAAAAATGTGTCTTTAGAATTTGTTAGGTGGGCTTAATGCTTTTTGGATGTAACATGACTCCATAGCTGATAGAAACTAACCATTTTCAGCCCCCCTTTTTGGTATAGGTACCCAGGATTCCACATGTATTGGGGTGACTTGTCCCATTTTTGTTTTTATTTTAATAATGTAGTTTCTGATTTAGAAACAATCCATGCTCATTGGAGAAAACTTGGGAAATGTGGGAAAGAACAGAGAAGGAAGAAAAATGGTCCATAATGATCCCCAGATATAATTACATGTATTACTTTAGCATTTTGGGAGTATCTCCATTCAGTCACATAATGTGTGCATGTGTGTTTCCCCATGTGTGGGGTCACACCTTCTGTGCATCTGGTACCATGTCTGGCATACAGTACCACCCTATCTGGGTCCTGAGTAGTGTCCATGATGTTAGAGATTTTCTCAAAGGACCATCTAGAGTAAAAATAAAATCCAAAGTTATGTCTCTATAGGTCTGATCATTATGTTTTTTTTTTGTGGGATATGCTTTATCTTATCTGCCAGAAGGAAACAGGGATAATGTGTGAGATTCCTCTCTTAGCTCAGCCTCCTTGGGTTTTCAGTTCACAACTGAACACCAGTGACTCTCCTTTAATGGTGCTTTATTGACTGTTCATCTTTGCATTTACCTAAAGCCACTTTGGTCCCACTGTTTGTTGGATATTTGCTAGGATGAACCAGAGATGTGTTCATTGACACCACATTGGATCTCCTGACTGAGCCTGACCTTGTCCTGGATGAGGACCAAGTCTGGTTTTCCTTGCATGACCATCCACACTCACATCTCTGTACACATGTGTAGACTCTGACTCTCCCCCCTGTGAAGGCTCCAGCTTTATGTCAAATGGTCTAAATGATATCTAATAGATTAGATGATCACTCATATTTCTTAAGATTCTTGTAAGTTTTGTGAGCATCTGCCATGTCCTTGGAAAGGCAACCTCTGCCAAGGTGGGTGAGTGGTTTTCCATGGCTCCAGCCTCTAGCTGGTTTATAGAACTTGAGGTGGTAGCTCTCTGGAAGTATAGCTTTCAGAATCCTCTCCAATGTCATGAAGGGATGACTGGGAGCTATTACAATGACCCACACCATCTACTTACAGAGAAAAGCTGAAGCTACTACACAGGCCACTGAATTAATGCCCAGTTGCTCATGGGATGAGTCCGTATGTCTGTGCCTCTGTCCTTGGGAGTTGTTAGATCTCCAGAACTGCTGAGGAAAGAACGGCACCTGGGAGCTGATTGAATTAGGAACTCCTTCTTTTCCCCATCTCTACAGTGGTTCCCCTTTTTGTTTTTCCTCTATGGAAAGGCCTTCCTTTAATGAACACATGAGTTCTAGAAAACTTTCTGTAAAGTGAATCCTAGTTTGCTACTGATTTGCATAGTAAGAGCTAAAATGAGATTCCATTAAAAAAAAGTCTCCCAAAGACGGAATTGGAAGCTTTATCACTAAGGTGTTGTTCCATAGAGCAGTTCATATTTCAAAGTACCAAGTTTCCCATTCTCGCCATCAGAACAAAAACGTACCACCTGGGCCTAGAGATGTCTGGAGTAGTCCTGCATGCTTTCTCTTTTTTGTTTGAGTGTTTCTGTTTGATGGAACTGGGTTGAAATATCAAACCCGACCAGCAGGGCCATTTGACCCATGATCTATTACAACCCGAAATGAATGACCTCCATCATCCCTGTGAGTTTGAAGTTCCCTATATTACATTGCTCCCATGAAACTGACTTAAAACCAGTTCACATGGACTAGGCTTAGTGGTTACTAGGTAGTGGATGTCTCCAATACTCAGAAATAGGTATTCATTATTGGATAAATCTGAATCCTGTGATAGTGATAGAAGCCTGCTTGTCAAGTTGGGCTTTATTTGGGCACAACATCCTGAAAAGTGTTATTCTTTGGATGCAAAATCATCTTCCCATCTCCCAGCACTGACTTTCTCATGACTCAGGTGCATTCTCTGTTGATTACCTCAGTGACCACAGAAATTTATACTCAGAAGAAATAAAGGATGGAACACAGAGGAACATTATTTGCCTGGATTTAATAACTTCTGTTGAGAGTTGCACAACCTTGGGCAAGGTCATTGGGCTTCAGTTTCCTCATCTGTGAAATGAGGGTATTGAACTAGGTGATTCCCAAGGACTTGTCAACCTGTAGAATTATAATGCAATGCAACATAATCAAAATTTATTTTCTGATCCTGCATTTGTTTGTTGAAACTGCAACTTTGACTTGTATTTGGGGGGAGGGAGTTGATGTTATTCTGTAACCAGATATATTTATCCATTTGTTTGTCTGTTGGTTTGTGTTATTTAGATAGAGCTTTACAGTGGAAGCAGCAATGCCCTGAGTCAGTGAGTATCGGTGGCTGCGGTGGGATGAGGGAGGTACAGAATCCCACTGTCAGAACTCTGATCATGGGCCGTTGTGTCTGGCTACACGTCATGGGTCTGACTGAATGTTTCCGTCACACTCGTCATGCAGCTGTGAGTAGAGTTCATGTGTGAATCAGCAAGGACATCTGTGGAAGATGTTAGTGTGCTGCACAGATCCCCTTTGCTGCTGCTGGGGGTATAGCTCCTTCCCTCTCATATCTGCATGGAGAACAGGAGCATGCCCTTCGCTGACTGGGGCTGTCTCCCCTGAGACACCCAGGAAGTTATGCACCTCTCCACCACCTGGGGGAAGCTAGCGGCCAGCGACTTACTGACACAGCAGTACAAAATGTCAGTCATCTTGCCTTAAGCCCTAACAAATTGTGGTGCAATCTACACCCCAGGGTTTTGCAGGGGATCAGGCTGAGCTACATTTCTCCTGCACCCGCAACTTTGCTTACCTTTTCTCCTGCCCCATCATGCGTGCCTCATTCCTTTCCAGGCTTTTCCTGATGTCATTCCTTTAACACATCACTTGGATGAGAGACCCCATCTCAGGCTCTGCTAGGGCACCTGTGTAGCAGTTAGTTTTAGCTTCTCCATCTGTCTGGTAACATGGAGAATCATCTAGGCATATGGACCTATGTCTGGCTTAGAAAGAGGGAAATACCAGTTTCTAAAGTGTTTTAAACCTTGGGCTTCTAGACTTGTGACCTCAACTGGGGCCCTATTTTCAAGGGAGATTTTTCATAAATCAAGTGAGCATCTGTCTGAGTAGGATTCACTACTCTGGGCGCAGCTGGTTGTTTCCTCTTTGGAGCCCTTCTCAGAGCTGCCCATCCCCTAAGAGCTGAGCTGGCTCCACTCTTTCAGCTGCTGCACATCCCTGAGCTGCTCACATTCTAGCTCACACCTTTGTCAACACTTGCATTCTCATCATTGCCCAGGAAATCTGTTTCCTAGCCCACCACCAGACTCACTGCCATCTCTTGCTGGATGTGCATCAGTCTGGCTTCAAGCCACATGGCTGCTTTTGACGTTGGCAGTGGCTGGGCCCATCTGTAAAGCAGGAGACAGTGAGAGATGTGTGGCTGACCAGGGGTGATGCTCCTCATATGTCATAGAAACCATGAGTGATGAAGAGAGTAGGCTAGAACTGGGACTGTTTAGCCTGAAAGGGGAAGGGCGTGACTCAAGGCAAAGTGATTGATGTCCCCCAACACTTAGAAGGCACTCATAGGGAGGAGGAATAAGGCTTTCTCTGTGTGAGGCCCAAAGGAACCAACCAGGTGATTAGAGGGTTAGAACTGTCAGCTCCACCCCCAGTCTTCCAGAGAGGACAGAGGAGCTGGAAATTGAATGGCCAATTATTTGATCAATTATGCCAATATAGTGGAACCTCTATAAAAACCTCTAAATGAAGGGGTGCAGAGAGCTTCTGGATGTGCTAGGAGAGCAGCATGCCTGGAGGAGGCAGACATGGAAGCTGTAGTCCAAGCTTGTCCAACTCACGACCTGCAGGCCCCATGCAGCCCAGGAAGGCTTTGCATGTGGCCCAACACAAATTTGTAAACTTTCTTAAAACATTATGAAACCTTTTTGTGACCATTTTTTTAGCTCATCAGCTATCATTAGTGTTAGTGTATTTGATGTGTGGCCCAAGGTGATGCTTCTTCTTCCAATGTGGCCCAGGGACGTCGAAAGGTTGCCCACCCCTGCTCTAGGCCCTCTTCCCCACACCTTGCCCTGTGCATCTCTTCTATTTGGTGGTTCATGAGTTATACTACACCAGCCATAGTGAGTAAACTTTTTCTGAATTCTGTGAAGCCATTCTAGCAAATTAGTGAGCCTGAGGAGGGGTCATGGGAATCCCTGGTTTATAGCAAGCTCGTTAGAAGAATGGGTGGCTGGACTCGTGCTGGGCATTTTGAGTGGGGGGCAGTCCTGTGGATCTGAATCTTTAACCCATGGAGTCTGCACTAATGCCAGGTAGTTAGTGTCAGAATTCCCCAGTGTGAGGGGAAAACCCACACATTTGGTGTCAGAAGTGAAGTGTTGCATGAATAAAAAACAGACCTTAGGATTGTTTGTAGGAGTTGAGTGAAATAATGTAAGTGAAACTTTTAGCATTGGGCTAGATGTACAGTGTCAGTTATTTTGTTGCTGTTACTTCTGTAAGATGAGCTGGTAATAAAAGACAGTAGCAGGGGAGCCAAAAGCAAAAAGACTTCTGTTGAAATCCGTATTGACATCAGCATATCCTGAGTGTAGGGAGTGAGGCTGCAGCCATGCCAGGCAATCAAGCTCTTGTGTTACTGTTGGGCACCCAGGCTATGCCTGTCAGAGAATAGAAATCCTTCCATTTGGCCAACACTGTGTAGTTTATAAAACCTGCTAACAATTGCTAACATTGTCTGAGCACATACTACGTTCTAGGCACTGTTCTAAATTAAGCACTTATGTGGAATAGTTCAGTTTTCACAACAGTGCTATGAGATATGATACCATATTTGTAGCTTTGTTTCTTGCATGGAGACATGGAGGCTCAGAACGATGGGACTAATGTCGCTTAGCTACATTAAACGATGGGACTAATGTCGCTTAGCTAAGAGTTAGTGGAGGTGGTGTTTGAACCAGGTACTGTGGTTCTAGCTGCTTTCTTTATAAGATGCTGTTTGATCCTCACAATAACTCTGAAAGTAGAAAAGGTAGCAATGTATCTGTTTCACAGTTGAACGTAGAGGTAAGGTTGAGAGAGTTTCAGTGACTGGCATAAGTCACTCAGCAAGAAAGTGGCACTGTTGGGGATTAGAGTTCATGCCTTCTGCTTCCCCTTGGTGGGTTCTCTGTGAAGGCATAGAGCTTGTTTGCACAGGGCTGAGCTGAGTGAAGTCAGGCCTTTCATCAGCAAGTCTTTAGCTCAAAAGAGTTGAAGGTTAGGCCTCAATTTATCTGTATCTTCCCCTGGGAACCAGGAGCCTGACAACTCCAGAGCTGAACCAAAGCAGGAGAATGGGGTGCAGGGGAAATCTCAGCTTGAAGCTGTAGTGCTCAGCTGTCCACTAGTCCTCTGGCTCTGCCTTGTACCTCGTGCCTTTGTGCAGGTAAACTGAGAGGATGCAAAGGCAGCCCAGCCCTATGTGGCTGGAGTCTGGATGAGGGGTTTTGTGGTGCAAGAGAATATTCCAACTCTCCAGAACGAGCCCTTTTCAGCTACATTTCCTGTCTTACAGGAGAAGCGGTAGCACATGCAATAGAAAGACTGGTTCTGAGAGGTGCCCACCCTAGACCTTTTCCTATGATGAACATGCAGGTGGTCTCTGGGCTGATGCCATCCATGCATTTGGGTGCAGTGAGTTTTACTGTTTGCATGGCCGAAGCACTGTACATCAAATTTGTGAATTCGGTTTTCCCTTTTAAGGGGCAGGTGGGCTTGGTCTTGCCACCATGATGTCTGCCACTCACAAGCACCACATCTCCAGCAGCTGGACATGGGCCTGTGGTCCTCTGGACCTCCCAGTTCTGTAGATCTGTGCGCAATCCTTGGCTCTCTCCTGCTCGGGCTCTTGGCTCAGTAACGCTGCAGTGGCAGGGCCACGCAAACCCACAGCACCCTCTTCGGAAAGCTGAGAAGCTTGGAAAGTCTCTTCTTCCCAGGGTACCATGTGATGTCTCTCCAGGTTGCCCACCGGGGGGCTTAGGGCTCTGATATGAGGAAGTGAATGGCAGTTTTCAGATGGGCATATGATTCTGCCTCCTCCCTCCAGTTCCCCATTTTAAATCCAGCTCTGGGTGGCAGAAATGATAACTTCAGGAGAAACAGATGTGTTTAAGGATTCAGGTGGTGAGAGGGTGGCATGAGAGCTTCAACTTCTACCTCTGAACCAGTGTCTTGAATTTGAATGTCTACTCCAGGCATGCTCTGATTGATAAATTTGTAGACAGCAGTCTATCATGGCAGTTAAGAGCTGGACTCTGGAGTGAGACTCTCTCAATTCAAATCCTAAAATCTTATACTCGTAAGAGCTTGGGCAAGTTATTTAGTTTGATTTTCAGGGAATTAAATATGTAGTACAATAGACCTGAACCTATGTGAGTTTCTTCTCACTCTTTTGCCTCTTGCCATCTCCACTTATGCACAAACTTCTGAACTTGTAATCCAATAACTGTGTTTTTCTGTTTCCTCCTTTTTGTTCTTTGAACTGGGGGCCATCTCTTAAAATCCTCTGGACTGGGTTCACATGTGTTTCTCCTCCTGCACTGGATATAGCGACTAAAGGAGCTCTGTCTGGACAGGAGTGACTGGGAAGGGGTTCAAGCATGTCCACTCTGATGATGCAGAGAATTTCAGGTGCCCCTTTCTCCTTGGTGGCCCTGAGGGATGCCCATCCCTCTCTTCATGGAGTATGAGAAAGCAGCCAATGAGAGAGAAATATCCATGAACTGGAAGTAACAGTGGCTTCTAAAGTTTGGGCCAAGGCTGCTTCTGCCTTCCTGGAATGATTTCTTAGCAGAACTCCTATCCCCTGGGCCTGTTAGCTGTATCACGGACATTTTAAGTGGCTATTAACAAATGTTGAATTATGGCTATGAACCTCTGGGAGCTTGAATGACATTCACACAAATCACAAGTGAGCTCTGTGCAGTCAGGACTGACACAATGGGCTGGGATTAAACAAACAGGGGCCATTGTTCTCCCTGAAGCAGTGAGGCAGGGATGCTGCTCTTCGGAGCCTGCGATCTCGGGTACCATGTCCCTGGAAGCAGGACACCATTCCAGGACACAGCTCATTGCTGCAGGGCAGACAGATACTCCCAGCTTTGCAGAGAGGCATATTTCAGCCTAATCTCTGGAGGAATTGACCAACAGCCAGCATGTCCAGGGAATATGCCAGCCAAGCTCAGGGGGTATGATTGCCCAGCACGTTGATTCAGCACATGCCTACTGAGTGCTGCCTAGATTTTGGCCCTCGTGCGAGGCTCTGGAGAATGGGAAGTGAGTAGGGACAAGTCTGGGAATTCAAGGAGCTTACAGGCTAGTGGAGAAGCTGAGCAGTGAACAGATGACACTGAACCACTGAAGTCTGCACACGGCCCAGAGGCAACACAGGCTAGATGCTAGCAGTTGTTTAAAAGGAGATGATATGTATATGTTTCTTCTTTTGAAACAATTTCAAACATATAAATGTTGCAGGACTAATGCAAATAATTCCTGTGTCTCCTTTCTCCAGCGGTCCCAATGATGTTCTCTCTGGCCAGAGGACCCCATCCATGATCACTCAGTTGTCATATCTCCCTAGTCTCCTTAGTTTCTCCCTGACTTTCATGACCTTGACATTTTTTTTGTAATTCAAGACAGTCATTTTGCAGAATGATTTTCAGTTTGGGTTTGTCTAATGTTCTCTCTTGATCAGAGCCAGATAATGAATTTTTGGCTGAATTTCACAGAACAGACACAGGATTCTTCTCATTGTATGATATCTGTTAAGTCCTATTACTTAGAGGGTTAACTTATCACTTGATTAATATGGTGTCTTCCAGTGAGATACGTTCAGACTAGGTAAAATCCCTTTTCTCATCCCTCTTTCACCCTCTACTTTTATCATTCATTGATTTTTCTTGCTTGAATTATTACAAGGATGCTTGCCAAATGGTGATTTTTTCTAATTCCATCTACATTTATTAGTTGGCTTTCTAAAATACAGAAGACCTTTCTCTTCTTTCTTTTTTTAATTTATTTGTATCAGTGTAGACTCAGGTTTCTCTTATTCAATGAGTTATAATCTGTTAATATAATTCTTCATTTAGAAACTCAGCATTGCCCTTATTTGGGAACCTCTTTAAGCTGACTTCTGTGTCCTTTCAACATTTCCTTGCAACTTTGGAACACTGTTAAAATTTCTGTCCAGCAAGGTGTTCCAGATGCATCATTTTCTTTTCCTCCCTCGGGCCTATACTTAGTCATTTTTTTCCAGCAAACCCTGGTTCCTTTACTTGGGAAGTGCTGTTTGGAAGATCTGGGATTTAGGAGTGCTCATGGCCATTGTGGTGTCACTGCTCCTGGGCCTGCGCAGTGGACAGAACTAGGATATTCATATACACATTTGCATCTACTTGGCAGCCAACAGTTTTCATCGATACGTCCAGTTCCAGTCTCATACCACAGGGTTCCTTCTCGGTTTCTCCTTATTCCTTATTGTTCCCTCTTTTCTCCAGCAGCAGGAAACCTGCCCCCCATTATTTCACTTACTTATTTGCTCTGTTCTGTTGAAGGAGACCATCTTCTTGTCCCCCTAGACTGCTGGTCTGCTTGGATCTACTCACAGCAGGGCAGTCCTCGCCCGCTGCCCTCCCACTGTGCACTGGGGCTGCGGCCCACTGCCTTCCACTCTTACCCAAATTTCCTCAATGGTCCCCCAAAACATTTTTACAGCTTTTAACTTAAAAATAATTCAAAATCCATTCAAGATATAATCAAGATTCATGTGTTACATTTGGCTGTTCTCTCACTTTAATCAGAAAGCTCTCCCTCAATGTAACACACACAGTTTTTTTTTTTAAATTAGCTTTATTGAGTTATTAATACAATTCTTATATCAGACAATTTGCTGATATAATGTATGAATATAAAATTCAATGGACTTAGGACTTAGTGCATTCACAGTGTTGTGAATTTTAGAACATGTTCATCACCCCAAACTAAATTCTGCGCCCGGTCATTAGCAGTCACCTTCCCCATTTCCTCCAGACCCCACCATTCTAGCCCTAGACAATCACTAACCTACTTCCTGTCTCCATAGAGTTGCCTATTTTGGACATTCCATACAAATGCAATCATACAATATAGGGTCTATTGTGATGCACTTTTTTTGTTTAGCGTAATGTTTCCAGGGTTCATCCATATTGTAGCATGTATCGGTACTTCATTTCTTTTTATTACCAAATAATATTCCACTGTATGGATAAGCTACATTTTATTAATTCATCAGTTAATGGACATTTGTGTTTTCATTTTTTTTGGCAGTTATGAATAATGGTGCTATTCACACTTCTTTTAGTATTGACTTTTGGAAGAAAACAGACCAATTGTCCTATACAGTTATTTCACACTGTGCATCTGTCTGATTATTTACTTGTGGTTTCACTTAACCTGCTTTTCCCTCCCCTGTACTTCTTATAACCTGGGAATTCAGTTCAAGGAGTTGATGAGATTCAGGTTAATGTTTTTGGTAAGAGGATTCCACAGATGAAGCTGTATATTTTATATTGTATCATAGCAAGGAGAGCATATTCTATGGTTGTACTGTTCTTGGAGATGCTAGTTTTGAACGCTTGGTTAAGGCAGCAATTGTGAGGTGCCTTAACACCTCTCCAATGCATCATCTCCCATCATCTGTGACGTGATAGATAGTATGGTACCCTACAAATGTTCTGTTTACCATAATGTTTGAACCTGAGCTAATAGTTTCATTAGAGGTTGCAAAATAGTGCTTCCCCAATTCTATTACTTTTCTCTACATTTATTAGCTGATGTTGTTTGGTAAAGAAGAGTTTTCCTTCATCAACTGAGGATCAACTACAGTTCCTCCTATGAAGGCAGGATAAATGCTTATTATTGTCCTTTAGTGATCAAATTTTGGAAGGTAGAGTTGGTATAGTAATTGCCATGCTGGGCTTTGAAGGATGACAAGTTCCCAGATGGATGAGGAATGAAGACTTTCCAGAGAATGATTGTGGGTGGGAGGGAAGAGGGAAGGTCGGCAGGACTCCACTCAGCTGCAGTGAAGGCTACCACAGACTTCCTCCAGATCCTGTGGTATCCAAAGGTGGAGATATTCATCTTTTAGAAATGGTTCTCACTGTTGCTGAGCCTGGGCAGGCCGTGGGCAAGGTGACAGGACTGAGGGTCCATGGAATGAGGCTGTGACAACACTGACTGCGTAGCCTAAGGCAGGCCATGAAGTGTCCGCTGTAGGGATGCTAATTATTTGGCCTGACCCTTGGTATCTCCTTACTCCCCTGGAGCCTTCTCAGGAAGATACCTAATACCTGGGCTGCCTTGCATCTGTCTCCAGGGAATTTATGCAGCAGACTCTCTTCAGTGGGAGTAGAGGGAAGTCTTCCATGTAGATTCCATTTACTAGAACTACCTGGACAAATGATGGGAGCAAAACCTTTACTAGGCATTTGCTATGTGCCAGGCAGTGATGAAAGCATCTTCCAATGATGCAGTAAGGGAAGTCCTTTTACTCCTCCCATTTTGTGTGTGAGGACTGAGACACAAGAAATTAAGGAGATTGCCAAGGTCTCAAAGTTCATGGTCCCTTCACTGTCCTCTTCTGCCTTTCCTAGGCAGTGCATGAAGAGCTTCTGCTAGAAGTGGGCAGAGGACCATGGGGCAGCTGGGGCAGTTTCACATTCTCCTTCCTCTAGCCCACAAACCTGGAGGGAGGGACTTCTGTCTGCAAAGTAGGTGGAGTGGGTGGGGCTTACAGAGGGGGAGAGCACCCAGCACACATAAGCATGACTCTCCTAGGAGCCCTTAGCATCATGGCTCTGTCTTTTACTCTGCATCACTCACCTGGTATTCCACAAGCAGAGGCAGCATTTCTTCCATACAACCTGCTCTTGGCCTTGCCTGCATAGGGGAGCTAATTATCTGGCATGCTAATGAGCCCAGAGGATTAACATGGACCATGGCTAATGATGATTTCACTGGATAGGTTTAAAGCTACCTTCCTGTGAAAATATAATTCAATCTGTTTGCTGGGAAAGCATCTCACAACCAAACAGCATGTGATGACTAAGGCCTCAATTATGGAGAACCAAGCACGTATCTACCATGAGTAGTTAATTCATCCTGCTGTTTGTGCATTCATTCATTCATTTTGTATTCCTGAGGGCCTACTTTGGGCTAGGATGGATAAGGCTCATCCCTTGCCCTGAGGGGAATGTCATGTTTTTAGAAGAATACAGATATGATGCAATCACCACCATAAGTCTTAACCATCTATCTCTGTGCAAAGTTATTGCAATATTATTGACTGTATTCCTTGTGTTGTACACTATATGCCCGGTGCTTGCTTATGTTATAACTAGGAGTTTTTCTTTCTTATCCCCCTTCAACATTTTTACCCATCCCTCCACCCCTATAAACACAGACTTGTAATTAAAACTGTCATGAGAGAATTATCTACACTGTGCTGGGGGTGGGGTGGGGAATGCAGAGGAGGGAGAGATTTATTCCAGCTGAGGGGACTGGAGTGGCTTCATGAAGAAGGTGACATTTTAGCTAGGTCTTCTAGAGGAATAGACTTTTGACAACGGAAAGGGGCAGGTTACGATATTGTAAGGTCAGGAAATTATGGGACGGGTGGGCCTGGGTGTGTGCTTGCATAGAGTCAGGACCAGGAGAGAATGCTGCAAGGGTGCGTCAGAGAGTGGCTGTGAGGGACCCCCAGCTGCCTGAATGCTGTAGACAATGCGGAGCTTTTGAGGGTGTTGAGTGACATTACATTTTACTTCTTAAAAGAATGATGCTTGGCAGCATCCTGGTTAAGGGTGGTTTAGATAAGAAAGATGTAAAAATATGGTTTCTGTTTGATTCTTATGTTATTATTATTTAAGAATAAGAATCTTACCTGTACTGGACCCCTTACCTTTAAATCACATCTTGTGGAGCGCATGTCCTTGCTGTGGATTACTGACTAGAGTTTAAACGATACTCGGGGGATGAAAACATCGTCACGTGCTGAGAGAACTAATCAAAGCATAAAGGGAGGATTTAAGTCTCTAACTCTCAACCTTGGCTGCACGTTGGGATTACTTAGAGCTTTAAGGAGTGCTAGTGTCCAGTCCCACCCAGAGATGCCTGCGTTGAAGTCTGGACATCAGAGTTTTCAAAGCTCACCAGGGTGATGCTGACGCTCAGCCAAGACTAGGAATCACCAGCATGAGAGCCAGCAGCCTGGAGAGTTTGGAAGCCCAAGGCAACGCTGGGTTTGCTGCCTGGTCTTCTCCCACAGGCCTGCTCGTGTGAGCCCTGGTCCTTCGCCACTTTCTATTCGTAGCTCATCCTCTGTGCTTGCCAGGTCCTTGCTCTTACATTCCAGTTACGCGTGGGCAGGCTTGTGGGTGACCACTTGGCCACAAACGACAAGTGCAGTTCTCAGCGTAGGTGGGCCAGGCCATAGTTGGAGACTTTGCCAGCAGAAGTTGGGAAAGTTGTGAGTTCTGCTCTTGGAATTATTAATCAAGAGTTTTCCGACGTTCCCAGCAGAAAGAGCCTTTATTTTTGGCAAAACATGCCATTTGTCTCTGAGCTGTAATAAGCCTGTCTGCAGGGCCTCGGACTTCACTCTGGTGGCCAATCTCTCAGTGGTAGCCTGTGGTTAGAAATAGCTGGCCAGTAAATTAGGATCCCCAAATTTAGGGTGCTATTCTTTTTGCCAGAGTGCAGTGCTTAGACTGCACGAGCCTTGGAAGGTACTGCCTAGGTGTGGGGTGGGGGGGCCCAGGGCTTCAGAGAAGGATTGGAGCTCGGTGACCAACTCTCCCACTTAGGAATGACAAGCTGCCTGTCTGTCCATCCGAGGGGTCAGAGGGAAGCTTTCCTGCCTGAGGGCAGACCTAATTAATCTTGGAAATGTCATGAATAAAGACGTAGCTGTTGGGGTGTATGGTGTCAACTGGCATTGAGGAAATGGCAGGGCCATTTGCTGACCTAGCACCTCATCATAGGACTTCGGCAGAGTCCCACTTCTGAGCTTTTGTGATACTCCTGACCCTGCCATGCTGGCTGCTCCTGCCTCATCTCTACTGTGGCCCCACTCACACGCCTGCCTGTCTCTGTCTCCTTCCCTTACCACACACTTACTGTTTCAGGTTTTGTTCTGTGTCATCTGTCTTTGAGGATGGCACAAACCATCTAACCCGCCTCTAGGGGCCTGGTTAGGATGGCGGGTCCGGTTCTGGTGAGAGGCCAGTGTGGCCCCTTTCTGGACTGTAGGAGTTCGCCCAGGCCATTAGCCTTTAGGGACAGATGCTAGGCCTAGGGGTGGGGCCATCACAAGGGAACCAACCACTTATAAACTTCCAAATGCAAGTAAATTGTTGTTTACCACTTCCAAACCTCTGGCCCCAGAAACATCCCGTGACTCCTCAGGGTGGTTTCTGTCTGGGTAGTTCAGACTTTGGGGGTGGAGTAGGGCTTTAGTAGGGCTGTGGTGCTCCCAACTTTGCTGGAAGGAATGCCCACTTGTCCACACGGTGGCCTCCTTGGCCTTGCCTGGGACTAGCCCCATCTCAGGTGTAAGGAAGGAGCGTTGGCTTCAGATCCGAGAACGGTGCCTGCAAGCTTTGTCTAGCCCTCCGCAGCTGCGTGAGCTAGTAAGCATCTCTGGGAGTGAGTTTCCTAATCTCAGGGTTTCTCGGCCATGGCACTGCTGACATTTCGGGCTGGAAACTTCTGTGTGAGGGGGGCTGTCCTGCTCATTGTAAGATGTTTAGCAGTATTCTTGGCCAGTAGTAACCTTCCCAACCTCCTGCCAGTTTTGACAACCAAAAATATCCCCAGACATTGCTCAGTGTCTTCTCTAGGGAAAAATTGTTCCTGTCTGAGAAGCACTGGTTTGGGATGAAAACCTCGTGTCAAAAGGTTGTCCTCAGATGTAAGTAACATGGTTTACAGAGGACAGCATTTGGTGCACAGCAGGTGGCCCTTGGCAGACACACAGAGGCTCAGGGAAGCTTTGTGGACCCTTGGCTGCCTCACAAGAACAGCTTCTTCTGCTGGTGCCAGGCACTGTGAGGCTTCCCAAACCAGGAGGGCACCCGGCTCATTGGCACCTCAGGTCCCTGGATGGTGGCCATACACGTGGGTGTCAGCCTTCTGGACTTTTGCCCCCTAGCTTCGAGCCAAGGCTGTTCCCTGGTACACGTGGATGGATGTTCTGTAGCCAGCCAGGCTGCCCAGGGCCGCCTCTAGGCCACTGGGCTTCTCAAAAATGCGGCTCCTCCCAGCAGCTGCTTTAGCAGGGCAGGAAAGCAGAAGGAGCTAACATGTACTGAGCATTACCATGGCACCCCCCACCCACCCAATTGGAGAAACCCTCCCCTTCCCCCACAACGTGAAAAGGGTAATAGAAGAGCACCAAGACAAAAAGCAAGATTTTTGGAGGCAGAGAGACCTGAGTTGTGTCCTCTCACTGCTTCTAAAATGAGAAATAGATCAATCACATATGTAACTACAGTAGACTCTCAGTTAACCAGCACCCATGGGGATTGGTAGATGTTGGATAAATGTAAGTAGACTCTTTGTTAACCAAAACTTAAGCAACCAGCACTCTTAGGCAACTGGCAGAATCTCAAGCAACTGGCAAAGAAACATTGTTCCAGTTGCTTGAGAGTGCTGGTTGTTTGAGTTCTGGTTAATGGACAGTCTACTGTATTTGGTATTTCTCATCTTTCTTTACACAGATGATGTCAGTTCATTCTTCTCAATGAAGGAAGGAGGCAGGTATTAAATTGTGGTGACCCCAATCAGGCCCCTGATGGATTAGATGGGTGCCTAGGCCTCTCTTTGGAGGAGACTGTGTTTCTAGGGAGGCCTTGAGTTCCCAAGGGCCCCCAACCCAATTACAGGCCAGCTAAGAGTGGGCTTCTGGGCTGGGTGGTTGGAGCACGATAGCTTTTCCGGAGCCCTGAGTGGACAGAGAACTGTCATGTGTGTACTCGCCATGTGGTCCAATAGCCCACAAGGGTCGGGCAGGCAGATGGTACCTCTGCCATGCAAAGTTATGCTCTAGCAAGTGGCAAATCCAGGATCCCCAATAAGATTGGTTAGATGTGTCATCCTTGTGTTTATCACGACACCTGCCCCCTATGGAAGGCGTTAGGATTCTCTTCCTCAGAGATGTCCAGCATTAGCTTCTGGATATAGGACGGGGTACCTCAGATTCTAGGACAGCACCCACAGTTGTCACAAAAATTTTCAGAACAACTGCTGTCCCAGAGAAACAGGAGTCTAAAGTTCTCCCAGAGAGGAGAATCCCAAGGTAACTCACCAAAGGGCCAGCACTCAGCATTCCTGACTTTTGGTTCTAGATGCTCAGACCTTCCAGGGACACCTGCTTTACCTGGTCCTAGGTAAGCAGTGATCTCAGCCTAGCCCCTGAGTGGGATCAAAGGAAAGGCACGTATAGCCATAGGCTGAAATATTTCTCTCTCACTTCTTTGGTAAAATATGACATATCTGTGGGTAACCTGGGGATAAGATTCAGGCTCAGGAAGGTGCCATCAGCTAGCATGTCCTGCTGACCACTGCCCATGCTCCAGGGGACCACAGGCTGGCTTCCCCCAAGGGACAGTGGGTGACCAGGCAGAGCTGAATCGGGGCTGGCTGTGCTCAGTTGGGTGAAGGCTCAGCACTAGCACGTCTGTGGCTGAGCTGGGGGCAGAGACCTTTATGTGGCTATTTATAGGTCAGAGGGGAGGGAGCTATACCAGTGTGAGAATGACACTTCTGGGGCCTGGACAGTGGAGCTGGGGGCTGGCAGTTTTCTTAGGGAACATGATGACTGACTCAGAATGGATATTTCTAAGCAGCCTCTCCCCAGCAGCCTCCCTCCAACCCCCATTACTCATTGCTGTCACGTGGCCTTGTCCAAAACTCAACTCGCAGCGTGTCACTGCTTCACGCAGTCAGTGGTCCCCCTTGTCTTCTCAGAACATTTCCAAGTTCTGTTTCCAGTCCCTCATGATATGCACCCTAAGCTCTGATAAGTTGTATAATTTATTCTTTCCTGAATGCTTGCTTCTCCCACCAGGCGCCTCAGCTCCGCTCCCACTGTTCATTCTTAGGATTTTTCCTCTTCTCTCCCCCAGCGCTCTTTTGTTCACAGTCTGCTCATCTTCCAGTGTCCAATTCAGGGCTCCTTTCTCATGAGCTTTCCTGATCTCTCCTTGCTCCCCAGACGCACCCCGTTAGATCCGTGTTCTCCCTGCACAGACCGCCTCATTGCTCTTCTGACATGCAGCGGAGTGGCCTCAACACCTAGCACATCGCTCTGATTTATAAACTTCTCCTTCCTCTGACGCCCATCCCTTCGGGTCACAAGGCATTTGCTGAGCATCTGCTGTGTGTGAGGCAGTGGTGAGGGAGGCACTTACTATGCAAACATCAGTAATGCAGGGCCTGGCCCTCGGGCAGCTTGCAGCCCCCTGGGAAAACAAGCATTCTAACAAATTCATTACAGTGTGACAAGCACTATGGTGTGACAAGCACCATGGAGGGGAAACGTATTAGTGCTTGAGGAGGTATTTGGGCACTGAGACATCCCAGAGGCCAAAGCCACCTTTTGGATAGAGACCGTGTCTCTCTTGTCCGTTCCTTCAGTCTGGGACAGTGTCTGGAACTCGGAAGATGCTAGTCCGTGTGCGTTGCATCGGGAAGAGCAAGATCTAGTTGTCCTCTCTCCTGGCTCGGAGGACTTGTCCTTGCTGCCCGCACACTCATCCAGTATCATAACTTTACACGCCTGTGTCCACATGAGCTGGCAGCCTCTGGAAGCAGCAGTCGAACCTAATTCATCATCGGGTTATCTGCAGAGCCTGCACAGAGTGAGTGTTTAAGGGAGCTGTGCTGCATGAAGTAATGGGTGGCAGTGACTGTCCCCTAACTGATCCTACTTTAGAAAGAACGTGAAAGGTTCAGTTAGATCATTGTGTCTCTCCTGCTGTCTCTAGTTTGGTTCTTTCACATGTGCAAATGAATTAATCCCCCAATCCCACAGACAGCCAGAAGCATGAAGAGCCAGATTCAAAATGACAAGGTGCAAGTTTCCGTGGTGGCTGTGTTGTCACCCAGCTGGGCCCACCTGGCTGTTTGATGACAGTGCTTCCTTCTCCACTGGGCCTGCTGCCTTGTTAAGTGCAGGCCTCCCAGACTACCAGACCCCCTTCTGAGGCAGGAGATGGTGTGTCCGGGAGGGTGATAGCTAACATTAGCTTCCTTCTGCACTTGGTCTACTCATCTTCTAGATTCCAAAGAAGCATTAATCTGGGGGTGCAAGCAGATGGGATGTAGCTTCAGTAGGGATGAGTGTACCCTGTTTCAATTATACAATGAAAGAAGCTTGAGAAAAATCTGGGTGAAACAAAATTCCCAGATTTCTTTATTGCAGGACTGATCAGCACCTCTACTGTGGCTGACACACATTGTGAGTCTCCAGGATGGTGTATAATAAGGTGTGATGTTCCTTCTTAGCCAACAACCTTTTAACACCCCAGAGCAAACTTTTGGGGAATTATCAACCCTGTGTATAGCATGATATGTGGCCTCTTAGGACTGTGGAAGGGCCTTCTAGCCTACATGTGTTTATCAAACATAGTCACGTTGTACCAGGGTTTCCAAAGTTCTGCCCAACAATAATTCTCCAGCATTCTTGGATTTTATAGAAAAAAATCAGAAAAGGGATTCCCTGCTTTAAATCATGGAGAGTGGAGAGGCCACAATCTTGTAATAACCTCTCTTAAGAGCAGGTCTCCAGGCTAGTTACCCTGCTTTCAAATACATTCTGAGGTTAAGGAAATTGAAAAGAAATAAAATAAAGGGGTTGTGGATTTAAGCAGGAGGGGGTCATAGGATTACAGGTTTGAGAATGACAGAGCAGGCACCCAGAAGTCTTCTTTCATAGGTGAGGAAACAGGCCCAGGGGTGCAAGGCAGGGTGAGGGCCCAGGGCTCTTCCTCCAGTGTTGGACCGAGGGCTGAGGGAGCACAGAGCCTGGCTGCAGTCAGGCCTAGCTGGGCGTGGGTTCTGGTTCCGCCGTAAATAATATGGAATAAGCTCTGCCAGGTCCCCCTCTGAAAACAAGGTGATACCTTTTCCTACCTCACAGGGCTGGTGTGAGCGTTCAGTGGTTGTCATGAGCTTGGCTAGTGCTTGATGTGTAATCTGTGTTTAATAAATGTAAGCTATTAAAAACCAGATGCATAAATGTTTCATTCTCATAGCTCACAAGCCCTTGAACTCTGCGGGGAGGGGTCATGCATCACTTTGCAGGCTATTTTTAGATAATTCTCTTCTTTTGGTTTATTCACATTCACTTTTATGGGGAGCCCAGGGGTTCTCAACATAAGAAACTACCTGTGAACATTAGAAAGCACCCCCCACCCCCAGATCAACCAAAGCAGAATTTCTGGGGGTGGGGTGGGAAGCAGGGCATTTGGTATGATACTAAAACTTCCCAAAAGGTTCCAATGTATGGCAAGAACTGTCACACCTGGAGCACCCCTTCTACTGACACACCATTCCCCAACCCCAACTTTCTGCAAAACAGAAGAGAGACCAGTTCTGAACTTTCTCACATTAGCAGGACACCTAGCATGGTGGCTCTAGTGCTAGAACTGTCGCACACTTGTGGGGTTGGCAGGGCGGGGCTGCTAACTCTCCCTGTTTTACAAATGTGGAAACTGAGGCTCTGAGAAGTTAAGTGATCTGCCTGAGGTCAGGCAGTGACATCGACAGGCCCCTCCTATCATGTTGAATAGTGTGGTTTGCAGGAGAAAGCAGCAGGCACATGGCAGGTGGCTATTTTCAGGCCCAGGGGGGCCCAGGGAGTCTGTGTGCCCCTGTGGCCCCCTCACCAGGACAGCTCCCCATGCTGGTGCAGGCCCCACAGGGCTCTCTACACCAGGGGTCACTGGGAGCTCGGTGAGTGGGGCTTCTCAGTAGCACTGGAAAGGTGGGCGGGGTGGAATCACATGGGGTACTTTGAACAGACTATGGAATCTACTCCCACCAATCAGGTGTGTGAATTACTCACAGCCATGGCCTTGAGTCTCTTACCACCCATACCCTTCCTCCCTTCCTCCCTTCCTCCTTCTCTCCCTTCCTTCCTCCCTTCCTCCCTTCCTCCCTTCCTCCTTCTCTCCCTTCCCTCCTCCCTTCCTCCCTTCCTGCTTCTCTCCCTTCCTTCCTCCCTTCTCCCTTCCGTCTTTCCTTCCTTCCTTCCTTCTTTCTTTCCTTCCTTCCTGCCTTTCTCACACATTTAGTAAAATTGTACAAGGTGTTAGGCACCGTGCTAGGCATAGAGCGTGATGCTGATCATCTGTCTGTGGCTGTCAGTGTGCACCTCCTACCTCGTGCATTTCCACATTTAGTTCTTACAACCTTGCAAGGTGGGGACTGTTACAATCCCCTGTCTATAGATGAAGAAATCGAAGGTTTGTAGAGGCCACACAGCTAGAATACAGCAGAGCTGAAATGTGAATCCAGGAGGGTCCACTTCCTTTACGTAAAGCCTGGGGTGCTGAGCCCGAGAGAGGCCAGGTTGTCCCCAGGCCACACTGTTAGCATGTAGGTCCTGAGTCTGCCCTTTGTATAGCCCACTCCCTTCGTCATTGTCCACACTCCTTTCCTTGAATGGGACAGGTTCTGCATTCTTACTTCCAGCTGTCCCTCCCTGTGGAAGACTTAGGTGACATCTGGCTCTTCCTTCCTGGCTGAGCCCACAGAAGGGGAAGGTAGGTGTTCAGGCTTAGAAGGGCCCTGTGCCCACCAAGCCTTCTTTCTTGATTTTGGCTACTTATCTGTGGGGGCAGAATTGATTGCTGCATGACTGGTTTGGGAATGGGATGAGGTTAATGGGCTGGGGAGAGGAAGGTGTCCCATTTCCAACCAAACTGAGGCTGCTGGCTGTGGGGCCCTGTGTTGTCTGTGACTTGGTATTTCAGGTGGCTCAGAGCAAATCTGAGAATGTTAGAGTGGGAAGGGAGCCCCTCTCCCCGCAACCTTCTCATTGTTTGCTTTACAGAGCTTGGAATGAAGCTAAGGGGAGATAAGCAACCATGACAGTTAGAATCAGGGAGATGGAGAGATGGCAGATACAGAGCTGGGGAGACTGGGTCCTATGATAGTCTTCATTTCTGCTTGGAGGAGCCCTGAGTCTGACACTTCTTTGATCTATTTTTACTTCTTACACTCTGACACCAAATGTGTGGGGGTTTTCCTCACATCAGCTAATCTTCTGACTCTCAGGACACCAGCTGGGTCCTTCAGTTCAATTCAGTTATGACACCACCTACTAGAGACAGTGTGGACCTGCAGGTTATAGGCTCCATCCCAGGAGATGGCCCCCATCAGACACCCATCTCACGGCCTGACCTTTGGACTTCTGACCACCTGGCTGTTGTTCAGCGTTCCCACTGTCCCTTGTTAGGGCTCCATAATTTGCTAGACTGGCTCACAGAACTCAGGAAAGGACTTTACTTATTATTATTAGTTTGTTACAAAGGATACAACTCAGGAACAGCTGAATGGAAGAGATGCATAAGGCAAGGAACGGGGGGCAAGGAGCTTGTGTGCCCTGTCTGGGTGTGCCAGCGGCCCGGAAGGCACACCTCTGAGGTGCCTCATTCCTTCCCTGCTTGCCCACCTGGCCGAGGGGTACCCAGTCTTGGCTGCAGGCCCTCAGTTCTGGGTGTGAGGCAGTGGGCTACCTTCGCCATGCAGGCTGTGAAGATCGGCTGACAGCTCTAACATACGATCCCCATATCTTACTGGCTCACTTTAGCTGTGACAGACTTCAGTTCTGGCTCACATTGCAGTCCAGTCAGTGCTTTGGAGGGCAGCTCTCCTCATGATGTCTGGGGTCGGGGCTCTTCCTGTATGGGTGCTTGGCCTCCCCCAGGGCCTCCAGGCACCCCTGGGTCCTCTGTGTCTTGCCATGAGAAGGTGGAGGAGACACACCAGTTCTAGGACGCGCCAGCCTGGAGCTGACCCACTTCTCTTGCATTCACACTTTGCTGAGCAGAAATCTGTCCCAGGGCCCTGCTTCCACGACAGTGGGGCTGAGACACGTGGTCCAGCTGTGTACCGGAGAGGAGGAAATGCACACACAGGTGCTGACTGCCTCGGTCATGCTGTCTCCTCCCTGCTCTGTGCGACTGTGGATTCAGGTGTCTGAGTGCCCACCTGCTCCTCAGGTTCAGAAGCCTGACCACCCTGCCCCTTGACACGTCTGGGTGGCTGCAGCATGGTGGGCCCATCTAGGCCTCAGAAGACAGTTCCACAGCCTGCTGCCTGTGGGGCTGTGAGCCAAGCCCACAGCCTTGCTATACCTTCGAGTCCTCCTCGTTAAGATGGGAATAATGACCGCTGTAGGTCACTGTTACTCATTTATTAAATCGTATTGACTAAGAGCTGGAGTGCCCTTGCCCAGAGATGGCTGTGACCATGACCCTGTTGGAATGGCCTGCACTGTAATTTGAGCGTCATTTCTGGCTGTTCCTTTCTGAGACTGGTTCTCTGGTCTCCCAGAGGTTCCATGCGCTACTTAACATCCTTTAATAAATTCCTTTTCTGATTAAACTAGCTAGAGTGGGTTCTTTTGAGTTGACATTGTTCCCAGGGTGACAGTAATACCTTCATCAAGACTATGGTGCCTTACCATTCCCACCCCACCGTAATGCAAAGTAAAAACCATTTCTCTCCTCTCCTGCCCTCCCCCACCATGCACGCACGTGCACACACACACACACTCACACACATGCCCATGCACACACTCACGCACATGCACACACACACGCACGCATGCACATGCACACAGACACACACACACGCACACAGACACACACATACACACACACGCACGCACGCACATGCACACACATACACACGCACGCACACACACACACCCATACACACACACACGCACGCACGCACATGCACACACACATGCACACACATGCACGCACACACATATGCACATACACACACACATGCACATGCATGGACACATGCACACACAACCTGAGCTGGGAGCTGAGATGTACTAACAAGGCCTGGCTACCCTGCAGGCCCAGGCTTAACAGGGGAAGCAGACACATACAGTGTCAGGAGTGACATGGAGAGGGCACGTAAGGCTCCCTGGAGACAAACATGCAACTCTGTCCCAGGATGCAAGAAATTCTTCACTGGGGAGGTGACAGTTTAATAGAATAGGGAAGGAAAGTCATTAGAAGCAGAGAAGATATACGGAGAAGTCCCAGTGTGTGAGTGGACAGGACCTATTCCTGGAAGAACTGGGTGATAATTAGAGGTAAACTATGACACAGGGAACATTGGGAACTGAGGCTGGGCAGGCAAACCAAGGTCATATTAAGGGGATCTTTGTCCACAAAGTTAAAAAGTTTGGACTTTATCAAAAAGGAGTGGAGAATCCATTGAAGGAATATAAATATGGATGTGGTATCACCTTGTTTGTTTTTTAGAAAAATCTCCCTTCAGCACGAGGAGTGTAGATCAGAGAGATCTAAGACCCTTATAAATCTTACAGTAATCTGAATTTTGGAAATGCTGTTGTACAGATTAGTGATGCTTAGGTGCATGAAGCAGCTTTTAAAATACTTAGAAAATATGTTAAATATTATAGTAATAGCAGGTGATAATACCCATTAAGCTTTGACAAGTGTCAGGCATTGTGCTAAGCACTTTCCATGTACTATTTCTTTTGCTGAACCTGCCTCAACTGCCTCATCTGTAAAATGGCCAGAAAAGTAATACCAGGTTCATTGAGTTGTTGTGGAGATAAAATGACTGTATACCTTTGAAGAGCTTTGAATAACCCTTAGCCCCAGTCAGGCCTTCTGTAAAGGTTGCCTGTGGTCACAACAATCCTCTGAGGTAGGACAGCATTGTTCCATGTCATAGGAGGGGAAACTGAGGCTTGCGAGACCACTCAGGTGATATGTGGCAGCTTCAGGGTTCAGACTTAGACTGCTTGGCTGTCAGCTCAACACTCTTAGTGGTTGTTGTCACTGTCATCATGACACAAAGATCTGAACAAGAGGCTTTTATTTGACCAAGATGACTCCAAGGGACATGCCCCCTGCTGAACAGGAAACACCTGCCAGGAGCTGGCTGCCATTCCTAGGAGTCAGCCCCCTCCCACTTCCTGAAAATCTGCAAAGGGAAGGCAGGAGGGGAGGAGGCAGGGGCTACCAGCAGAGCTGAAGATTCTTCCTCCTGCCAGGCCTGGGTGGGTTCTCGCTGGGTTGCCGGGTCTGGCTGGTCTTGATAGCACCAATTAGGTTGCAGGGCTCCCAACCTGGCCTAGAACCTATCCAGGCCCGTATCGATCTTCTCCCCAGTCCCACAGCCAGCAGGAAGTCTCCTAACAGGCAGCATCATCTGCTCAGATCTTTCCATCTCCCTTAGAGAGGGCCATGTTCCACGGGATTCTGGATTCTTTGCCTAGACTAGGGGAGACCCATGTCCTGCCAGCCCAGGGCAGTGGGAGCCCTGGGAGCCCACAGAGCTGTTGACTGGGGGCAGTGATGCCAGGCTCCATGAATTTTTGATGGACTCCTTCACTGAAGATATCAGTGTGTCCTTGGAGGTGGATAATTGAAATTCAGATTGGGATATTCTGTTACTTGGCGATATTCTTTATGAGGCTGTTTTGTGTTTCCTGGTGACTTGATTGCAGCTTTAGTGACTCCATTATGGAGAAATATATTGATTGGTCAGGGTGGCGTCAGGGGCTCTGCTTTGATGAAAATTGATTGATTTCTCTCCGAGAGCTTGACATTTTCATTTGTCTCCACCTCCAGTGAGGCTTAGGGTAGGTGTGGGTGTGAGGAAGGTGCCTCCCTTGTCAGGACTGTTCACCACCACACACTGTAGTCAGTTTGGGGTGCAGGCCTGGCTCCAGCTTTTTGTTCTGTGCTGAGGAGATCAAACAGCTCATTTGCCTCTGCTACTAGTATTTCTAACACTTGCGGTCGTGACAGAGACACACATAGCTGGTCTGACAAATGATGACCATAGCTCCTTCTACTATGGGAGAATGACTCTCTCTCTCTAGACGAGAAGTACGTTGATGTTGAAGTGGCAAGTGGAAGCTGAGAGGTCTCCATTCTGATTCCATAAACTGCAGGGAATTGCTTTTAATTGTGAGAGCTTTCCCATGTTCATTGGCTCATCCCTTCCTCATTTTGGCGGTGTGGTGGGGTCCGGAGGCCTGGCCTGGCCCCTCTCCTCTTGGACTTTCCAGTCATGTATTCAGGGCAGTATTTCATCTCTCTGAGACTTAGCTTCCTTGGTAATAATGGGAAGATAATGATCAATAGATAGGATTAGTGGGAGGAGAAAATGAAACAATGCATGCAAGTTCTTAGCTCATTGTCTTGCACCTGCCAATGAAACACAATAGTTGAAAGTCAATAAGTAAAATTAAATGAAATAATTATGTGTTGTTCATCTGCTCTGTGACCCTGTGGGCTTTGGTGATACAAGTAACAGGGATGGTTCCTCCAGCCAAGGAGTTCAGTCTAATGGTAGAAATGCGGCGGGTCAAGGTGGCCCTGATGAAAGTACAGAGAGGGGCACTCTATTTAGATCAGGAGATGGAGGGTTCAGAAAAGAGTTTCTGAAGGAGGTGATATCAGAGTTGGTTTTGAGGAAAGAGTACAAGTCGATTAGGTGAAGAGGAGGACCACAGTTGAAAGCAGAGAAAGAGTATGTGAAGATGCTTAGTTGGGCAAGCTCACTTAATGTTGGAATTTCCCAATAGGCTTGGAACAAAGAGTGCATGTGAGTGTGAGACAGGAGGTGATTCCAGGGTGATGGTTGCAGCCCTCATTGTCAAGAGTTTTGAGCTACACAGAGATGCTTACACTTCTTTGTCAGTGCCCTGAAGATTCAGAGGAGCCATTATAGGGCTTTAATCAGTGGAAAGCATGATCAGATCGATACTTTGAAAAGATCTCTCCAGCAGCAGGATGGATGATGGATTGGAGGGTCACGTGCTTGAATACTTTTGTAATAGTCAACTGAAGAGAGGATCAACGAAACTGAGGGTGTGATGGTGGGAATACGTCAGAGAAGGCAGATAGGGAGATTAGCAGTGGAGGCTGAACAGAAAGAAGGGGCTGAGTCATTCCCCACTGGCTGGAAGGATAGTGGGTGGCTTAGTTTCCTGGGGTTACTGCAACAAAGTACCATAAACTGCATGGTTTAAAACAACAGAAATTTATTGTCTGAGGGTCAGAGGCTAGAAATCCAAAATCAAAGTGTTGGAAGGGCCATGCTTCCTCTGAAATGTGTAGGGAGAAATCTTTCTTTGCCTCTTCCAACTTCCAGGCTTTGCCAGAAATCCTTGCTGTTCCTTGGCTTAGAGGTCCAACCTGCGCCTCTGTTCTTCCTGTGTATTTTCCCTCTTTCTTTAAGAACACTGGTGAAATTAAATTAGGGGCCCGCCTTATTCCAGTGTGATGTTGCCTGAAGTAGTTATATCTGCAATCACCCTATCTCTCCACAATCTAAGGTACTGGTTCAGAGCTTCAACTTGTCTTTTTGGAGGACAATTCTACCCATAATGGTCTACCCCCTGGACTCTGTAAATTCATGTTCTTTCCCCGTGAAAAATGCATTCACCCTATCAAACATCCCCCAAACTCTTAACCATTCCAGCCTCAATTCTAAGTCCAAAATATAAATGAATCTCTCTCTCTCTCTCTCTCTCCCTCTCTCTCTCTGTATCTATCTATCTATCTATCGCTATCTCTGTACTGTGTCAGATTCGCACTGAGCTAGGACATAAGTAGGCAAAGCAGGTGGTAGGTGGGCAAAGCAGAGGAAGGAGGACTGAGGAGTTCAGTTCTGGACATGCAGAGTTAATAGCTCTGATGGACCACCAGTGGAAGTTGGATACTGCATATTCCTGTGACTTCGTTATTTCTCCCGTAATTATTATCAGAAAGGACCCCAAGAAGCCATGTGACAAAACCTGTAGTTGCTGTGGGGCAGGAGCGCACAGGAAGTCCTTTGAGGCAGAAGTGAGATTGCCTCCTGTTCTGAGGTAGTCTGGAGAAGAGGGAAAGCCAGGTGGAATGATGGGTCATGGGCAGCCAATGTGCTGAGCTTTCCTATTGGATATTATTTCTCACCCTATGTCAGGCACTGTAGGGGACATCAGGATGACCCAGCCACAAATCCCATCTTGTGAAATTTACAGTCATGGCAGGATTTGTGACTGGAGAGGAGCTTATAGTCCACAAGCAGTTGTAATGCAAAGTGGAAAATATTGACCACTGGGGCAATGAATGGCTGTGGGAATTCATAGAGTGCAGAAGTGATCTCTTCCAGGTGTGTGTAGAAGAGTTCACAGGGAAATTGATTTTAGAGCTGAGCTTGGAAGAATGGGTCATATTTGGGCATGTGGGGTTAGGAAGGCTAGTTTTACAGGCACAGAGAAAAAAGTTAAGGAGAAATTATATAAGCATTATCCTGGGACTAATAATTTTAAGTAAGTATAAAAATTGAACTGCATATATTTTGGTATAAAAATATCAGGCTAACAAAGCAGTATTTTTTTATGTTATCTCACTTGATACTCTCAACAATGCTTTGTAAAAGAGGATCTGGTTATTTGCATTTTCAGATGAGAAAACAGAGGAGTTTAGTACCATGTCAAGCACACACATTCAGTTGAAGGCAGAGCTGGGACTAAAACTGATGTCTTTTGACTCCAAAGCCTGTGGTCCTTCTACTGTGTCTCCTTTATTACTCTTCTCCCTTTGTTCAACACTGATTAAAATTTGCTTCCTTAATAAAAATAGCCCAGAAGGAATTCTATGGGGTTGATTATGGGTCCAAGATGAGAATAGTGGATTCCAGGCTATAGAGTGAACTCTTTCTGATTCTAAGCTAAACATAATTCCTGCCACAGCGCCTCTGGCTCCCAACATGAAGACTATGGAATGGGCAAGAGACAATTTCTACCTAATACAGTCCCACATGAGATCAACTGGCTGTTGGCACAGTGGACACGGCTAGTACAGGATGGGTATCTTTCCATGCTCTAGGTTACTTTAGGCTGCTCCATAACTTTGGGCTTGGACAGCACAGCCTTAGAGAACCCACTCCCTGGATTGAAGACAATCTCCACCTCTCACAAGAGAACTACAGAGAAGCCCATGGTTGAGAGAATTAAGGACACACTCTCCTGCATTCTGGGGAGGGGCTGACACAGCTTGCTGGACCACAGAGCTGGGAGGCCTCAGCCTTTGGGTCAGATAGTCTTTCCCTAATGCTGACCAGCATTGTCTCCAGGATAGGATATGTGGTTAGAGACTCATGAGCAAGCATCACAAATCCATGCTACTGCTGGGAATGTGGCCAGAAGCACATCCTGCTGACAGTGGCCAGGAGTCCGGTCTGTATGTCCAAAGGGCGGGCTTTATGACTGCAGTGCATCAATCTTAATGGGATCTTCTAGAAGAAGCCTAACTGCAGGAAATTGGTCCTTATCTGCTGAAGAGTTCTCCACACCAGAAAAAAAGTATATTGATAACAATAACAATGAATAACAATTTCCTTTTTGAGTACTTTCTATGTGCCTGACACTCTTCTCAGTCTCTTACCTACATTAATTCATTTGATTCTCTATGAGGTGGATATACTCATTTTGTAGATATTAACTAAGGCTTAGAAGAGATTAAGTAAACTGCCTAAGAATACACAGGGTATTAGTGGTGGTGGTGGGAAGAGTTGAACCCAGGGCTTCCTGGTCCCAGAGTATATGCTATGGCCACTATTCTGTGCCTCCCTCACCATGACAACCAAAATGACCCAGAAGACCCCCAGCCTGTAATCAAAGGAAGCGTCCTAAAGCCCCATATGAACTCTCCAAGGTTCTAGTTGAGAGGTATCATTAGAAGGTGTGATTTAATTGCATTGTAGAGCTGATATTTATTCTGAGGCCCAGGCAAAGTAATGCCCTTGAAGCTAATGGCAGATGTTCCCCTTGCTGTTATTTGTTTAACTTCCCCCAGAACCTGCTCCTCTTCCTGTGTTCTCAATCTTGGCTAATGATGTTATCAAGTTGATCTCCAAAACCAGAAACCTCAGAGTTATCCTCAACTCCTCCCTCCTCCTTGGGTCCCCTCCCCCATGCAATCCATCACCACTCCTGCAAATTCTATCTAGCAAACACTTCTCGTGTCCAGCCTTTTTCTCTCCACCTTGAGCCTACTGTCTGAGTATGGGATGTGAACATGTTTTGTCAGGATGATTGTAGTTTCTTCTCTTTACCTAAAGCTCGTTAACTAAAGTCCTTCTCACACTGGACCTAAATTCCTTGGGTCACCTATTCTGCTACTATATTCCACTAGCTCCAAGCTTCAGGTGCTCTTGTTCCTCCAAAATGATGTGTCCATCATGACTTGCAGTTCTCCACATGCTGTCCTCTTTGCTTCAATGTCATTCTTTCATTGCAGCACTGAGAAAACTCCTATTCATCTGTCAAGGCCCCAACTGCGTGCCGCTTTCTCTGCGAATTTCTCCACCCCTGGGGAATGCTCCCTGCTCCCTGCTCTGTACTCTAGCTTCACTTCCTTAGACATCTGGCTAACACAAACTGTTCTGTAATTTGTCCAATTACATCTCTCTCTTACACCAGAGACAGGACCATATTTATCTTTCTCTTTCACTTCTAGTATAGTGCTTAGGCCATAATATACTCATATGTTACCTAAAGGACTGTTGAGTAAATTAATGACAAACCCTTACAGATTGATGGTTCATGGTGCATGCAATTGGTACACACACACACACACACACACACACACACACACGTATACACTTAGCATTGGAATCTCTTGAAATAGACTTAATTAATCAGGAATGCTGGTTACTGCCCAGAGGTCCATTTCTATAACCGATTCATGCCATGGAAAATGTTGCCCTGTAGGTGAGACATTCTGATAGCAGTCGTGAGCTTGTGGACAGCGTCTTTTAAGGCCCACCGGAAAGCAGGTGGTATAGGGGGAGGGAGAGGGGACAGTAGTTATTTCAGTGTATTTCAGTGCTTGGTAAGAAATAAAATGCCACCACCAGCATCACGGCCACCCCCTGACTAGAGCGTAAGATTTCTTTAACACCTTAGCAGACAAACTCCCTCACGACAAGAATCACACTGCCTTACTGGCCCACACTGAGGTATAAATTGCTGATGCAAGGCCTTAACTTAAAGCAGGCTTCTCGAATGAAGATGTGAGTCCCCACGTTGGGGAGTGTGAAACCAATCCTGAGCCTTGTACATTCCTAGCTCTGTGCTAGGTCCTACCTGTTGCCTTCCTTAGTCAGCATAGTCACCAGGGGAGGGAGGCATCATTATTCCCATTACTCAGATGATAAAACAGAGTCTCAGAGACAACCTCACAAAAGCATTTGACTGACATGACACACAACCTGGGAGAAGGAGTAGTCAATCAAGCCCAGGTCAATGTGACTGTTAAGTTGGTCTATTTCCCTCTTCATCTGCTAAATCAAGATGGAGAAAGGGGTTCAGGGGCCTCAAAGCCAAACAGTTTTTTCTGAATTTGCCAAGAATCACCTGTACTCTCACCACTCTCTCTTACCAAGTACTTTTGGTACTGACCTCATGTTGTCCCATCTGCCCTGCTTGGGTCTGTTGTTCTGGGCTCCAAAATGCATGTGGAATGAGTCCCATTGGTCTCTTCCCCGTCGTCTCCTGCAAAATCATTCTACATCTATAAACATATTTTCATGTATATACCTGTCTGTACTGTTTGAGCTATATTAGTAAAAACAGAGATTTCTGAGTACAAAGAGTATTGGTCCAAGTCACATCTGAAACATGGTGTTTTCCACTTGTTAAAGCCTAGATGCCGCAATCCAGAAGGAACACTACCCAAATGAGAGGAACCAAATAGGACAGGCAGGTAGGATAGGTAGATCTAGGAACATGGCCACATGAGGAGTATTTGAAGGAATCAGAAACATTCAGCCTAGAGAGAGTTGGAAATACTTGAGCAGCTCCAAGAGAGATAAGCATAGAAGTTAAGAAGACAAAGATTTATAACAAATGGATTAATCAGGAAATGAAGAACAACTCGAGCCACCAATGAATGGCCTTTGTATATCCAATATGTGTTAAGGGTCTACTGTTTTCTATGCTCAGCACTAGGGCCTACATGGAATAATTTCTTTCGGTGGCAGGAAGCTTCCGTCACCAAAAGAGCCCAAGCAGGAGTTGAATGCAATATGTCATGGGAAATATTAAGAGGATTCTAGTACTAAATGGATGATTGGAAAAGATGAGTTCTAGTGTATTGCAATGCAAATGTCCAAAGTTCCCTAAAGAGAGGTACAGTAATCTGTTTTGCCATCCCAAATTCCTAATGCAGGACATTGTACACTGTAATTGTTGCATGGTTGGCTAAGATGGTACATGACTGTGCTGTCCACTAGCAACATGGTCAGGATGTATAATAGGGTTACCAAGCCAGGAGTTGTCTTCTGTGCCCCAAGAGAACTAAACGAGAAGAGGACTGAAATGAAAGCAAAATGGATTTGGTTCAAGTTAATGTGCTGACCCACAAGCGGTCTGGTTACTGAAATGAGTATCTGAGGGAAAGTTGTCTCTGTGTCCCAAGTAATTCCTTGAAATCTCTTAGGTGTTCCATTCTACAAGACAATTATCATAGGGTGTACACTGTAAGGTACACTTATCAGCCATAGCTCTGGGGCATAAAGTCAGCATTCGACAGTATTATTCAGATTGTCCTCATGACTATTAGACTTTGCTATCTTAACTGGTTGCCCTGCTTTCTAACCTTTTGTCTTCTTCCTTTTGCCTATAGCTCTCAGCCCTTCCAACAACTTCCTCATGGGCTCTGGGGAATGATGCTGTCTGTGTCTGTGTCTGCATTTTGGATCATAGGTTGAACCTGTCACCCACTTCTCAGGATGCTAACCCTAACCTAACCTTTACTGTTCTCAACACAGAAACATGATTCAGGGGAAAAGAACGATGCCCCTGTGCCAGGCACTGGGCTAGTTGTAGTACACACCCAACCCTCACCCTATCTTCCCATTTTTTCTGCAGGTGAGGATCTCGGAACTTAGGAAAGTTGGCTAAAGCACCCAGCAAGAGTCATGTTCAATTTAAGGGTGGTGGTGGTGGTGGTGGTAGTGGTGTGTGTGTGTGTTATCTGCCTCCAGATCCTGTGCTCTTCCTATCACACTGTCTTGCAGCCCCTCTTCTTGCCCTCAGCCCTCTCAGGCCTCCCCGGCCTGGGTTTCAAGCAGGCAGAACATGCTTTCTTCCCAGTTGGTGAATGCCAAGTGTGCTTCCCTTTGCTGTGAACCACAAGCTGTTCTAAGGAATGGCTTAAAGTGAAGCCATTTAAAGAGCTGTTCCCAATCCTGGTACCAGGTTTGTTTTATTCAACTTGGTTCAGGCAAGAAGGAGCAGACAGCTTGGACAATGGTACTGCCAATTTCTTCTTGATCTGAGAGTGTCTGCCCAAGAGCACGCTGTGTTCTGAGGAGCTTCCTGAACAAGCATTGCAGCTGAATGATAAATTCCACCTTCTTACTATTTTTCATGTTCTCTTCAGAGGTCAGAGTTGTTTGACTATAGTAAGTGCTTAACAAATAGGTGATGGATGATTAAAGCAAGTCTGAAACCTCAATTTCCTCACCTTTAAATTGATGAAGATAGCAATATCTTCCTACCAGGTGGTGAGTACCAAATCAAGAAGCTTATTTTATCATGTGATTGAGATTTACTAAATCTTTGATAATGGTATTCTCTCTTCACCCCACCACTCTCCACCTTCCTCACCCCCTCTTCAGACCATAGCTGGAAGCATGGAGTACCTCTCCTTGGGGGGGCAGATTGTTCACTCCAGCCAAGGGGTCCCCAGCCATTGCACACATAGGGCCTTTTGCTCAGAGCCCAGGTGAAGATTCAATAGCCAGGATGTTGTGGATCAGGGTACCATCGATCATCAGACACCCATCAGTGCTTGCTCTGCTCCAGGCGAAATTTGTTTCATTTCTTCTGCCTCCTTCCTCTCCCATTACCCAATCTCCTTGACCCTACATTTGATTTGGGAACTAAGAACCACAGAGAGTGCAACCTCGAGCTAGCACAGCTGCCCACCCATAAGACCATGTAGCAATGTTAATAAATCCCATCTTGTCAAGTGTCTCTTGTTTCTCTTAGTGACATTGAAGCTAGAGGCATCTTCCCATAACATCACCACAGACAAGAGCTTACACTGGCTCATGGAGTGAAGACATTCATTCTAGGAGGCTTCAGAGAGCATTGCTGCCCAGCCTGTGACAAGGTCATATCTTGTAAATGCCCAGGGGACCAGGGCAGCAGTTCCACATGGTGGTTTCACTGCAGAGCCCAGGGATTAACATATAATGCAGTCAGTGTTGGTGAAGCATTGGATATGCAGCTGGTTTGAGATGAGAATCATGTTGTGAGAATCAAGGAGTGAGTTCCCCTATGTACTTACCTCCCTTGGCTGCCCTGTGAGCATGCGTATGAGTGTGGGCTGAAATGATGATTTCTGTTTGGCTCCATCTTGCACAGAAAACCTACAGAAGAGCTTGCAGGTAGTGAAAGCTTGAGAAGGACCAGCATTTTAATTAATTTTTTTGTTAACGAATTTATCATGGTGGGCTCAGTGTTTGTATATGTTTTAATTTATTTAATTTGCATCATGACCTTGTGAAGTTAAAATTATTATCACCGTTTTACAAATCAAAAAGACTGAGACTCAGAGATTATACATAAATTTTTCAGTTTCACAAATTAAGAATATGGAAGTGCCAGTATTCAAATTCTGGTCTTTTCCATCCTGAATTCTATTCTTTCCACCCAAATGTATGCCTCTCTTCAAATAAAACTTAGTAACAATTATGGATAATATGAGAAATAAAGCTTAATTATTACACTAGTATCTTTTTAAAACTCTTTTGTTTTCCTAGTTCCCATGAGCATTTTTTTCCATATGGACATTCATTTTAATAGAGTTATAATCATTATATAGGAACACTTTTGTACTCTGTTCTCTTGACAATGTTATATGATATGCTTTTCCCACTATTGCTAAATAATCTTTAAACCTGCCCTTTATAAGATGGCAAAATAATCCACTGGGTTAATTTGCCATAATTAACTAAAACATTCTCCTATTATGAACCACTTTGCTTTTTCTCACATTTTACTATTATGAATAATGCCATAGTGAAGATGTTCATGTAGAGAATGCCCTCTCCTGAAGCTGTATTTTATAGAGGAAGAAATGAGATTGGACTCAGGCAGACTGGGTTTTTGCAGGTTCTCCCTCATAATAGTACTGCAGCCTCAGAGAAGTCAGCAGCCATTGTTTTAACTTCTCCTCTCTAAAAAGCATCAATATGTGGAATCAGTAGAAGGAACTGTAAACATGCCTAGTCCATGATAGATATGTAGTCAATTTGAGCTGCACTGTACACTTTGGAAAGCCCCATACATAGAATGTCAGAGTGCATATGCTTTTGTGAGTTTTTGTACCTACTGCAAAATTTCTATTCAACAAGATTAGAACAATTCATGCTGCCACTAGCAATGTCGCAGCTAGTGGCAATGAGAATACTGTTTCACCACAAGCTCACAAACAATTGGTTTTACTATTTTTTGGTGTCCGCAGTTTTGAAAAGGTAACAAGATAGGAATACAAAGCAGCTCTATGATCTTTACTTATGAAGATGCTGGGCTATATGGTCACACAAAGGAGTCACAAAGCTTCTGAAGGGCAGAGACTGACTAGTGGCCAGCAGGGTTATATGTGACTAATCAAATCCCCCTGAACCAAGGGACTGATGGGGTATAAAGAACTTCTTTTTGACAGGAAACATGATCTGACTTGAGCTTGGGTGCCTGATAGACATTGTAAGACCTTCTTAACTGATGATCTTTTTTAGAAGGAGGGTTGTCATCAGATAAGGAGGCTTAAGAAGATCCTCTCCCAAATTGGATTTGACAGGTGCCTGGCACTTGGGCAGCTGAGCCCTCCCTCTGCAGACAGCTCTCTGCAGCTACAGCCAAGGGCAGTGGGGCTTTGGCTGGCTTGCTGCTAACGCAGCTGCTAATCCCAGGCTAATGAGCAATCCTGAGGCAGAGGGAGCCATGAGGCTGGTCGAGAGCACAGGGGCATAGTGACCAACTAGAGCTGTTGAATCCATGGGCCAGGAGGAGCTGCTGTTTCTTAGGGCATCCAGAGAATGCAGCTTTCCCAGAGTTGTTTCTGGGTATAATTGGGTCAGCACTTCACATCCTGTCCCAATCTGGGCAGTATCCTAGGGAGGATTCCAAGAGAAAGAGGTGGTTGCTGAAGCTGACTTGATGCTCCTGTTCATTTGTTCAGTCTATAAACCCACATAGGAAGATAGGTAAGATTGGGGTAGGGGTTGTCTTCTGAGTATACCATTTCACTTTATTTTGATTTCACCCAGGAAAAAGATTGGGGGCAAAGGGTACATTGAGGGTGCTTTGCCTTGGATGTTACATTTATCCAGGGATGGCTTTGAAGACCTCAAATCAAATGTGAATTTAAGAAAAATACTGTCCCATACATTTCACACACACACACACACACACACACACACAAATGGACACATCTACTTGGTCATAGATCTATTGAGTATCGGGATGGATAGATAGAAATTTTTTTCAGTGTTAGAATCCTGGATTCATGTCTAATTCATAGCAGCATTGTGATGAAGGGCATATCACTTAATACATCTGAGTTTTTATTTCTCAGCTTAAAAATGAGAATAAAGTATATGAATGGATAAGTCACCAAAAAGGAATGCTTACTGGCCAATGCACACATGAAAAGGTGAAGGTTTATGCAACAGTGAGATTCTAGTTACAACCCGTCATGGTAAGTGTGTGTGTGAGTATATGTGTGATGTTACCAAGTGCTGGGAAGGGTGTTGATCAACATAAACTCTCACCCACTGTTAATGAACATGCAAATTGGCAAAAACTACTCATTGTGTATTCATATAAATTAATAGTTAAATGCAAAGATGGATGATCCTACAGCCTAAGAACTGAGACTTTTACACTTAGCTGTGTCCTACAATATACATGTACATGGGAGACATTCACAGGTGTCAGTATTTTGGCATTGTTTGTACATATGAACAATTATGGCAATCAATTGAAGAATGCAAAAATAATGTTGGTATATTCCCACAATTATACACGACAAAACAGAATAACTGAATGAACTGGAACCAGTTTTAAGGAGCTCCCATTGACAAAATTTGGGACAATTTGAGCACCAAAATAATTGAGGATAGTAATGAGTGACAAACCATGAAAACATGGGAATTCATGAATCCACATTCACAATAGATAGATGATAGGTTCAATACATAGATTAAGCAAACATGTACATACATGCAAACATATGTGAGAAGGGAGCCCTCATGCTTACATTAGGATGCTGAGAACTGACTGGCCAGTATGAAGCAGATGCTGTAGTTTGGAAATCAGCATTTTGTAACCATCACAGTAAAGGTGAGTCAGGGAAGAATTATCAGTGGATACTAAATCCAAGCAGTAATTTTGATGAAAACAAGATATTTACATGATTTTTAAGTGTCTCTCCCACACTGAATATTCACTGAAAGGGAGAAAAATAAATAAGTATATACTGAAAATATTGGTGACACCTTATTGAATGATCAAAATTACCATCACCAATAAGGAGTATATGGATGCTATGTCTCCAGATGTGGTATTCTAAGAGAGTGTGTAACCTTAATCTAATCATGAGGAAATACCACAGCACCCCAAATGGGTAACTTTCTATTGAAAGATAAAGGGTTGTGTTCTTCAAAATATTATTATCATAAAAGACAAGGAAAGGCTGTGGAAATATTCCAGATTATAGAAGGCTAAAGAAACTTGACAACTAGATAGGATCCTGTAATGGAAGAGAGAACGATGCTGTATAAAGGACATTTTTAACTGACACAATTGGAATATGGGTGGTATATTGGTTAAAAATATAGCATAAATATAAACATATGAATTTGATACTGCCATGATTACATAAGAAAGTATCCTTACTCCTGAAGTACACATTTAAGTATTTAGGGGTAAAGGTCCATGATGTATGTAATACTCTCAAATGTTTCAGAAAATAATTATACACACACACATACACACACACATGCACACACACACAGATACATAGAGAGAGAGCAAATGCAAAGAATTATTAACAAAAGTGAACCTGAATAAAGCCTATTTGGGTGTTCTTTGTACTATTTAATTTTTATAACTTTTTGCCATTTTTTATTTTTATAAATATCAATATCCTAATAAATACATGAAAGATGCAGCTAAACTGATGTTTAGAGGAAAAAATGGTAGCTTTGGATGTTAGGAAGAAAGCTGTAAAACTAGTGATCTAAGTTTCTACTATAAGAGGCTGGAAAAAGTGTAACAATCCTAAAGCAACTAGTTGGAAGAAAATAATATAGACAAGAGCAGAAATGAAAGAAAATAAAAGAAGAAAAATAAGAAAGAAAGTTGACAAAGTAAAAAAGATTACTTCTTTAAAAGATTAATAAATTTGTTAAACTCTTAACTAGATACGAATGACCCATAATCGTAACAGGAATTAGGAGTGGATATTATTACAGACTTTAAAAGGATAGAAAGGAAATGTCATGAGAAACATTGTGCTAACAAGTTCTCTGAGTACAATTCAGATGATATGAACAAATTCCATGAAAAATTCAACTGTCCAACTGACCAAAAATCCAAAACTGATACAAGTTGATTATAGAAATTCTGAATAGCTTTATACTTATGAAAGAAATTTAAATTCAAATCAAAACCTTCCAACAAGTAAACTATAGGTCCCAATGGTTTACTTTCATGGGTGAATTCTAGCAAATATTTAAGGAAGAAATGGTTCTATCTTGCACAAACACTTCTAGTAAATAGAAGAAGAAGCAAGCCTTAGCCCATCTTATAAGTTAAACTTTGATATCAAGCCATGACAAAGGCGTTACAAGACAAGAAACTACTTCTCACTAATGTGGATGTAAAAGTACTTAACAAAGTATTATCTTCAGAAATATATAAAAGGATACTATTCATATATCACAACCAAGTCAAGTTTATCCCAGAAATACAAGTTTGATTCAACATTCAAAAATTAATCAGTATTGTCTGCCAAATTACTAGACTAAAATAGAAAAGCCATATTATCATCTTAGTGGGAAAAAGAGCATTTAGCAATATTCAACACTCATTCATGACAGAGATTCTCAGCAAACTAGAATAGATATTCTCTAGCAAACCAGGATACTCAGTCTGTCTGACAAAGGGGGTCTACAAAGTGACTGCAGCTAATACTTAATGATGAAACACTGAGTGCTTTCCCCCTACGATCAGAAAAAGGCAAGAACATTAAGTTGTCTATTCAATATTGTGTGAAGGTTCTAGACTATTCAGTGATGCAAGTAAATGAAAATTGTAAAGATTCTAAAGGACGATATTGATTCTATTTATTTACATTTATAAACAAACATTTAATTTAATAAGTTAGTGAATTTAAATTCACAGCTAGTATAATACTTTATAAGAAAATCCCAAAGAATTAACAAGAAAACTCCTAGAACTATTTAAATGGATTTAACAATATTTCAGGACACACAATACATATGCAGAAATCAATTGTATTTCTATATTTTGGCAGAAAACAATGAGGAAACAAAATTAAAAATTTTCACAATTATCATAAAAATTATACTTAGCAATAAATTTAACAAAAATATATTAATTCTCTATGCTGGAAACTATAATACATCACTAAGAAAAAATAAAACAAATAAATGGAAAGATATACAATATTTGTGAGGTGGAAAATTAGTATGTATATGTATGTGTGCATATATATGTGTGTGTGCATATATATATATATTCACCTTCATTTTCTTCCCTTTTTGATTTTTCAATTATAGTTGACATTCAGTATTATTTTATATTTATTTCAGGTGTACAACATAGTGGTTAGACATTTACATAATTTACAAAGAGATTCATCTGAATAGTCTAGGACCCACAGGGCACTATACATAGTTATTACCATATTATTAACTATATTCTCCATGCTTTACTTTACATCCCCCATGACTATTTTGTAACTAACAGTTTGTACTTCTTAATCCCTTCATCGCTGTTAAAATTTCCCACAGTGATCCATAATTCATAATTCAAAGAACAATTTCAAAAGACTTTAAAAAATAGAAATAGATAAGTTAATTCTAAAATGTATATGAAATACAAATGACTGAATAGCCAAAACAATATTTAAAAAAAAACTGGAGGACTCATACTACTTGCCTTCAAGACTTAATATAAAGCTACAGGAATGAACACAGTTGGATATTGGCATAAGGATAGATCAGTGCAGCAGACCAGAGGATACATAGACATATATGTATATAGTGAATTGATTTTTGACAAAAACTTCAAGTAATTAGAAGGGGGAAAGGAAAGTCTTTCCAAGAAATGGTGCTGAAACAACAGGATATCTGTATGGTAAAAAAAATGAGCTCAATTCTCTATCCTACACTATACAAGATTAATATTTGATGGATCTTAGACCTAAATGTGGAAGTTAAAGTTCTAAAAATTTGTAGATTATTAACAGGGTAGACGAAGATTTCTAAGATGATATTCAGAAAATATTGACAATAAAAGAAGAAGAAAGTATGAATTAAATTTTATAAAAGTTAGAACAAACAAAAACTCTGGTCAACAAATGATATGAAAAATGAATAGACAGATCTGGAGAAAATATTTTAAAAACATATTTCATAATATATAAAGAACTCTTTCAACTCGAAAATGAAGTGACAATAGGCAAAAGTCTTAAACAATGAAATAACACTTCACAGCAAGCGTTGGTGAGGATGTGGAGCCACTGGAATGCTCACACAATACTGGAGAGAATGAAAAAGGGCACAGTCGCCTTGGAAAAAAGTCTGGTAATTTTTCTTGAAGTTAAAATACACCTACTTTCTGACCCAGCAATTCCACTCCTTTTTCCAAGAGAAATGCAAATGAATACCCACAAAAAGTACTGTATAAAAATGTTCACAGCAACTTCATTTACAATAGCCAGGAACTGGAAACTGCCCAAATGTTCATGAATAGAATTACCAAATGAATTACCACACTGTGCTATATTCATACAATGGAACATTACTTAGCAGTAAAATGAAGCCATCTATTGCTACATGGAGCAGCAGAGATAAATCTCAGAGATAAGACACCTCACTCAAAAGGAGCACACATGGCTGAATACTCTGTGGGTCTATTTATGTGAATCTAAATAGACAAATGTGATCTAAGGTGAAAATTCAGAAACAATGGTTTCCTAGGGTGCAGGGATGGTGGAGGGGGAAGAAGCCTGGGGAAAGAAGGAAATTTTCTGTAGAGATGAGTATTCTGTATCTTGAGAGAAATAGCAATACATGACACCTCTGTTTTTCAAAAGTGTACAGTTAAGATTTATGCATTCAAATGTATGTAAAATTTACTTTAAAACCAAATTGTAAAATATAATCATTGAGTGAGGGGAGGTAAGATGTGGTGTCTGTACAAGTGAATCAAGAACTATTGAATATTTTCGAGCTAGGTGATAGGTACATAGGTGTTTGCTATACCATTCTGCTTACTTGTATACATTTGATATTTTCCATAATAAAATGCTTTCCTTAAAAAGCAAGCTACAAGAGATATACAACATGGTATCATTTATATTAAGTTTGAAAACATATACAGAAATACATATTGTTTATAGGTACATTTTTGTAGTAAGTGTTTTTTATAAAGCATGGAAATCGTAATACTAGATTTGAGATTAATGGTTAGCATTGCATAGCACAGAAAGGAGACAGAGGCCTTTATAACATTCTATTTATTCATTAAATCATCCTCTGTACATTTTTAGACTGAAACATTTCATTGGAAGTTCAGGAACCATTGAGGACCCAAGGTACTACCTAATAGTGACAGGGAGCATGGATATCTAATAATATGTAATAGTATTCATGCCTTGCTCACCTTTCAGGTGAGCACTCAATGAAATGTTAAATGGAAAAAAGTGCTGTGTAAACTGGAAAGCATAATCAAATGCAGAGATTTTGGGGGCAAACTAGAGGGGCTTCCAGACCTCTAAGCTCTAAGCACTATTTTAGCACATTGCATTACTAGCTTGTGAGCTCCTTGAAGGAGGGATTGTGCCTTACATGTCTCAGTGTCTCTGGTACATAAAACAATGCCTGGCACATTTGAGATGCTCAACAGCTATTAATAGTTATGAAGTGAATGAATGGATGTCTGGAACATAATTCATATCAGCTCCCCAGCTATAAAAGGCTAGGGAGCAACTCTAGGAAAGGTTAGAGGTGTTTTGTTTTAATAAGTAATAACAAGGGTTGATCCAAATTACCTTTCAGATACCCTCTAAGGGCTTTGTCAGAATTCACTCATTCAATCCTAACAGCAATTCTATGAGGTTGTTTCTGTTATTATCAACCCTATTATACAACTGGTGAAACTGAGGGACAAAGAACTTACCCAAGGTCACACAGCTAGTACTAGCAGACAGGGATTTGACCCCAGAGCCTTCACATTTGACTATGAGACCTATGGCTCCTTATGAGCAAGTGACTTTGGAAATAGAACCATGACACTGGGGACAGAACTGACCCTTAAGTGGTACCAAGACTTGTGGCCCTAAAAGAGTCCAGTGACGTTCTCCTCTTTCAGGGAAAAGGAGCTTTCACCTTAGAGTGAGGAATGGGCAGAGGAGATACAAGGAGAACAGATAGATGGTCATGGTTGCTGGGAGCCCTCAGCCATCTCAGTTATGTATCCCTTTGGAGGAGATGCATCCCTTCCAAGTCCCATATTCCCATTGGCGTTGAGGTGTCTCTTTGAAGCTCTCAGCTGCCCTAGTGGCCTGGAGCTCCTCTGGCTGCAGCTGACTGCTCTGGATACACAGAGCCTGCCCTGCTCCCGTTCGTTGCCAAGCAGAGTGAATACAGTGTGTTTTAATAATGAATGAGTGATTAATAGCAACTGCGTTGGAAAATTATGATGTGACGAGCCCACCATAGCGTGGAGCTGAGTATAAATGATGCTGGAATGCATAATCGGGATGTTAGCATCTGTTACAAACTGCATTATAAACCAGGCTCCCTAATGCTGCGTATCCACACCTCCCTGACAGGTTATTGTAACACCTCTCTTGAGCATGAATTGGGGGGAAATGTAATACCTATTAATCACCAATGAATAAATGAAAAAAAAAAGAAGAATGTTAAATTAAGGTAATACGTTAACACTTTCTGCTCCCTCTTCCCACCACAGCTCTGAATTCCATCCATTGATTTCTGCAGGGACCCGGTTCTCTGTTCTAAGGATGAGAGACTGTGGTCTGGCCAGAGGAGCCCTGCAAAGTGGGTAGCAAGTATCTGGGAACTTGAATCTGTTAGTAGCTCCCCCATTTTTTTCTAATACAGTCCAGGCTTCTCAAAATCGTTCCTGTGTTCTTTGGCTCCCATGTCCCCTGCCAGCTGTGCCTACCTGCATTCTATCTCCCAGTCTGCACTCCCAGTCACACTAAATTATTTACAGTCCCGAGGAGGTGACAAGCCCTTTTAAGGATATAGCTGCAGCCTTTTCTAGAGCATTGTCCTCCCTCCTCTGCTAGGCTAATCTCCTGCTCATCTTCTAAATCTCAGCTGAGTGTCACTTCCTCCACCAAGGCCTGCCCACTCTCTCTGACCCTTTTCTTTTCTATCAGAGGATGTATCACACTGTACAAACGGAAGTCACTTATTTGCCATCTTCTCAGTCAACTAAGAGCCCATGGAGAGCTTGTCTTCCTACCTCTGTGTTATCAGAAAACAACCTAGGATGGGACATAGGGTAGGTGTCTACAAATAAAGAAACAAGCACTCAAATGATGGAGCATTTAGAGACTTCATATACAGTCTCATTCTAATGGGACTGATTAAGTCTATCTACACATCGAGGACCTACTGTGTTCTCTTCTAGTTCTTGTGAACAGAGCAGTGATCACAGCAACCTGAATCCTGCTTTTGTGGAGCTGGCTTTTTGGTTGACTCTTAGGGGAGGGAGCTTCACTAGTCTGTGAGCAATTTGTCTCCCAATGTCTTCCCCTTGGTATACCTCCTCTCTTCCTTCAGGTTCAGCTCAAATACCATGATCTTTAGAAAACCTTCCATATCCGCCTCGAGTAAAGTGATGGTATTTCCCTCGTTCCTCATTGCCTACTTTCTCACATTTTACTGTTGTTTTTCATTGGGAATTTACAGTATCAATGTTTGAACTGCTGTGTGCTCATTTAATGGGGTCAAATTTCCTTTTTCTGCAAGCTGTTATTAAGTCAGGAGGTGCCTCACCATCAAACTGTCTCTTGGTTAGAGAAATAGAAGTACCTGGAGGCTGTGTTTCCATGCACTGTTCACACAGTGGATGGACTGCTCACCTCATTGTGTCTGGTCACATACCTTTCTCCCTCACTGGACTGTGAATTCCTTAAGGGCAACCACATCTAATTCAATCACGATTTCTCTTCAGCTTTGAACCTGTGCCTGCCACCCAATAAGCACTCATTTATCTTGAGGACTAAAACAATACATGACATCATGGAGGAAAGTTCTCTTGTTCTCCACATGATCAGATCTGGTTACTTCTATTTCCTATTTATCCTTTCAAGTTCACCTCCAGAACCACCTCTGTAGCAGATAGCTGAGCATAGCCATACCACATATTAGCGGAGTAATTTGCTGTGTTAATTCTGGGACCTCAGATTTCCTGACCTGTAAGATGGAACTAAAAGTGCAGTCTGGGGGTAAGATAAAGTGAGATACGTACTGTATTGCTTTCCGACTGGGTGGCTTAAACAACAGATTCTCTTCTCTGACAGTTCTGGAGACTGGCAGTGTGAAGTCAAGGTTGGCAGGGCTGTGCTCCCTCCAGAGCCTCTAGGGGAGACTTCCAGCTTCTGGGAGCCTTGAGTTTCTTGGCTGTGACAAGATAACTTGCCTTATCTTCACATGGCCATCTTCTCCGTCTTACAGGAACATGAGTCACATGGAGTAGGGGCCTGCCCTACTCCAGTTTGATCTCATTTTAGCTTAAATAATTACATCTACAATGATCCTATTTCCAAGTAAGGTCATTCTGAGTTACCAGGGGTCAGAACTTCAATGTTCTGTTTGGTAAATACAATTAAATCTGTAACTCACACAGTATGTTCTAGTAAATAATCGTTTCCCCATCCCTGTCCACTCTAGTCTTGCCAGCTCAGTCTCGTTTCCCTGCCTCTCTGACGTGTATTGCTGGCATCCTCAGGAAAGTGTGCCTTCTTTATTAACAAGGCTAGAAGCTTTCTGAAGGTGACGAGATAAAGGTTACCCTTATAACAGCTAAAGGACTGCTTGGCATACCCCGAGTCTCAGTACATGCTTGAGGATTGCTTAGTAACAGAGGAGCAGAAATATTGATCCCATTTTCTTACATACTGTCCTTCTCTTTAAAATTCTTCCTCTGGGTCCTTAGAGGGGTATTATCATTCTCATTTTAACTCATTTCAATCTGTATGAGCTGCCAAGAGAAAAGGAGTTTGGAGACTTTGCGTCATCCTCTCTCCATGTTGACAGCCACCACCCTAACGGAGGCCGCTGTGATTTGTCACCTGGGCAGCTGCAATGGTGCTGTGGTTTTTAAAAGCTGGTCTGCGCCCTGCACTTAGAGGGATCTCTCCAAACACAAGTACGGCTGCGCCGTGCTTACGCAGATTGAGTCAAGTGTCCTTCTTGTGTGTTTTTAGGGCTGGAGATGGCACGTGCCCGGTGCTATGCCTGGGCACAACAATTGCCATATACGTATTTGTGGCAAGTTGAATGGATATCATTGAAAGAGGCTCAAGCATGGTATAAAAAGACTAGGATTCAAATCTAGACATTCCTTATATTAGATTTTTTACCTTGGGAAAGCCACCTAACTTTTGTGAGCTTCAGTTTGCTCATCTATAAAATGAAGCTAGTAAATGCAGATTGGCTTCAGGGTTGGCTAAAGCAATGTAGACAAAGAACCTAGTACCATTCCCAACACACAGTAGAGCTGTATGAGATGTCAGCTGCCTTCCCCCCATCCCAGCCTGTGCCTGCCCTCTCCCCGTCTCTGCTTCCCTCACATTAACTGTCCCTCTCTCTAACCCTGTCTCATTTTCCCTCTTCTTCCCAACTTTTCCTTTGACTGGTTCCAACCAATCTCATTTTTCTTTTCGTGATTCAAATAAAGTATCATGGAAAACTAATTAATATTGCAAAGAGGAAGGATGAAACGCTGCCAGTCCCTGCTCTCCGCTGAGTGCAGAGTGCTTACAATGAGAACCGCCAGCTTGGCTATTTAGGAGAAGAAGGATTTGTTTATTAACAGGGGAATACAGCCCGTTTATAATGCAGCCACCAGCCTGCCTTTGATGCTACCACCAGCTTCAAACCCCAGGTGCCTGCAAAAAGGCCAGGAGGAGATTTGGAATGGTGCTGAGGAGACAGACAGCATCAAGTCCCCTGGTCCAAGCCGGTCTTGTCCACTGTGCCACCTGAGGCGCCAGAGCTCTGTCCACCTGGCCCCATCTTAACTCGTGATGCCTAGGATTTGGTCACTTTCAATAGGAAAGAGCTCTGGAGCAGAAGCCAGCGAGCAGTGGGACTGGAAGAAGCAAGAGATCATCCTGCATGTGATCCTGTTATGTATGGGGACACTGAGGACCCAGAGATAGGACGTGTGTTAGGGCCGCATAGCATGGATCACACCCAGAACCCTGAAGAACCAGGTGTGCTTTCCTCTAGGATATTTCTTCATTGTTCTCACTGCATATTATTGCTAAATCCCTTGAGGTCATTATTATATGGAATTATGGACCTTTGCGTATCTCAGCCTGAGCTTCCCCAAAGCAGGGACTCTGTGGATTTTCTTCCTCTGCATTTGGGGAGCCTAGAACGGTACTTTGCACACAACAGGGATTTGATATTTATTAAATTAATTTGCTAATGCATGAATTCAGTGACATCACAATTTCTGTTAATGCACTCTGTGATAAAATGAGTTTAGTGGGGGAAATTCCAGTAAGGCCGGCCTGGACACATGGAGTTTGGAGATAATTTGCAGGGTTGAGCTAAAGCCCGTACTTTCAGCAAGTACTCCCTGATTCCAAGTAACTGTGCTGCTGAGACCAAACTGGTAACCCTGGTTTCAAATCACAGCATCCTTACTAACCTTGTAGCTGTGTGCCTCAGTTTCTCCATTCGTCATCCTTATTAGTCCAACAGTGATGTTGTGAGGATCACATAGGATCACATGCCTAGTGAGGAGGCAGGTAGTGCAGTAATTACAAGTGTCTGAGGGCTGTGTAGTCTGCAAGCTGGTCCTCTGGTTCCATCAGGCAATGCCACATGATGCATAGAGTCATTGGCTATATGTAGTTGGCACACAGCAAATGCTAGCTAAGCTATATCTATTATTGGAGGAGTCTGAGTGACCTAACCAAAGTCATAGGTTGGTACTCGGCAGAGGCAGGATTGATGGCAAGGACATTTCAGGTCCTATATCTGAGATGGGGTTATAGCATTGAATGAATCAGACACAATTCCTACCCCTTGGAGTCAGACAAGAGCCAGGGAGGAGATGGCACAGAAGGGAAAGTCCCACTGCTTCCTGTCTGATGATGGAGGGCAAAGAGAAAGTTCCTGAGGGCAAAGTTAAGGTAGTAAATCCCAAACCAGTTAAGGAAACCAAGGGACTCTTTAGATTAAGGGGAGAGTAGAGAATCACAGAACGCAAGCAGAGGGCATGGGTGTGGGGCACAAGGGAAGGTGTGTGATTGAGAATGAAGTGCAGGAGTGATGGATGGAACAATTGGCCACATCTTCCCATTTATGTGTAGAGTCAGGTTAGGGAATGTTCACAGCAGCGGTTTGTAAGAGAAAAACTGGGAAAAAGAATCTCTGTTATCTATTAACAGGAATGAATAAATAAATTGTGATGTTCTCAAATAATAAAAATTTCAGCAGAGTAAAGTATTAAACCAGAGCTATAGATGTCAAGGTGGATGAATCACGTAAACATAATGTTGATAGAAAAACAGCAAGCTGCACAAATATATCCTTCTGTTATGATACCATTTATGTAAAGTTTGAAAACATGGAAACCAATTCTATACATTGTTCAGGAATAAATAAATATATAGTAAAAGTATGAAGTCACTTGTGGGAACTTTAAAGTCTAAATTCCAGACTATGGCTTCTGGGGGTGGGGGAGGGGAAGGGTGTGATCTTGAAGAGGCATGTTGGGTGGGGCTTCAGCAATGCCTTATTTACTAATCTTGGTGGTAGATGCATGGCTGCTAACTGTATTCTTATTTATGCCTTTTTTATATGTCTCAGATATTGCATGATAAAGTATATTTAAAAAGCAGGAGTAAATAAAGCAAATGGTGTGGATTAGAAAAGGAGGGTCTATTTCCTCCCCTCCCTGCTGCCTGTAGTCAGTTAGACATCAAGCTTGGGAGTATTCCAAAGCCTGTTTAGAGTTGCAAAACAGGATGACTCTCATAGACCAACTGCTGGCCTGATCAGCTCTTTCTCCACTCCTCTCAGCACTCCCCTAGTGCAATGTAATTATTTTGAAAGAGAAAGAGATGGGCAGGACTTAAGGTTCCTGGGTACTCTTAAGCTACTTCAACTTCCTCCCTACAGGGAAGGGCTATCTGTGGTCAAAGGAGCTAGAGCTCCATCACTATCCAGTGGTACTCCCCTCTTATTGGTTCCACTGGTGCCTCTGGCCAATGTCACCTTGCCCTGCAGTTGATGTCTCTTCTCACCATTCTTTTCCTGAGTGTCCTTTATTGTGTCCTTCTACTGTGTCCTTTATTGATCATGACTCTGACCCCAGGGCCAAAAACTTTAGCACTTGTGCTCACTGCACAGGGCATGACCTTATTTTTTGGGTCTCGGTGCCCTGGATCCAGTCCCATCCCTGGAATACCCTTTCCACAGCTCCTTCCTAACTTGTTCCTTTCTGCCCCTTTCTTGCAACACGATTGCCACAACCACAATGTACTATTGAGCTGGCCCCAACCTCCTGCCCCATGGAAGCAGGGAAGAGGAATGCCAAATGTACTTGCTTTTCATTCAAACCAGATGTATGCTGCTGTGTCTCTACAGATGAGGAAACTGATGCCCAAATGAATACCTTGCTCAAGGTCACAGCTAATAAGGGGCAACACAGGGATTCTAGTCTATGTTCCTCTGACCCCACAGTCCATGCATTCTCTTTCCCTTATATTTAGCACATCTTGAATATTGATTGCAAAGCTTTCAGTGAGGATTTTAACGTTTTCCACTTTGATTCAGTTATGCCATGGACTAGTTCCAGTGAATATTCTTGAACCTGTTCTGTAATTCTCCCTCTATTATTGATTTATTTTCAGGATGCTTTTCACCTGGGAAAGAGGTGGTAGCGGAATCTGAGTAAATTGTCTCCCTTTCTTACTATGGTGTTTTTCAGAGCATGATCCTTCTACTTCCAGGGACCCTTCCACTGCCCAATTTCTATATGCATAATGGGGAGATGCCAGAGTACCCCTAACTGCTGTGACTCAGGTATGCAGGCCCCAGCCCCTACCTTGGGGACCTGCTTCATACAAGCAGCAGCGCTGTCCTCACCTGACAGAGAATGAGGGGATTGCCTGAGGCCATTTAGGTTTCACCCACTTTGGCCCTCTTTCTTTACATAAACTACTCCTGGATGTAAGCTGTGGAGTCTGCATAAGGTCTCCAAAGGTTACAGATCACTGAGTAATGGGAAAAGCCAAACCCAGGTACAAAGAAGTTAACATTCTATGTTAGGTCTGTTTGAGCAAGGGCTAGATGATTGATAATCAGCATTGGTATCCTGCTATATAACATTTTTGGGGAGAACATTTTAGGGTTGAGCAGCCTGTAATCATCTTCAAGTCTGTCCTTAGTGGGAAGAACTAAGGACCTGGTTGGGACGTACCAGGTGGGCTGATGATACAACTCATGATCCTGCCTCCCAGTGCTTACATATCACCCAATTGCCTTTTCTTCTTGAAGAAAATATAGTCTGTATCCTGTCCTTTGACCCAGAGGGGTGGGGAGCCAGCCAGCACCTCCCAGCTGAGTCTGAAGGCCCTCTTCTCACAGCCTCCCCGAGATGGGCATGGATCAGGCATAAGCAGCAGGAGAGGTTGGGGTTGGATGCCAAGCCCTTCTCCTGTTTGGAGAATGTGTGCTCTCTCAGGCTGAATGGGGAGTGTGTATGTAGGGAGCAGGACATTATCAAGGTCAGTAGGAGGTTGCCCAAACTTGAGCAGGGCATCTCAAGAAACAGGAATGCAGACACCTCCAAGGCATAAGCTGGACCAAGCTTCTTCTGACACAGGTGAGGATGGACCCTTGGCTGCACTTTCTCCTCTTGAATGTCCCCTTTGCCACATGATGTACTGGCATGGTTGTTGGAAGGCCTGATTCTGATTCCACTGTGCTTTCCGTTATACCCTGTAGCCTCTCACCCATCAGAACACCAGGTCTGTGGCTGACTTACTAAATGACTTTTGACAAATCACTTCACTTAGAAATAGGATGGGCACTGTACTTCTCAACTGGCTCCCTCCTCCTAAGGTGTATTTGGAAATGTGTGGGAATATGTTTTATTGGCATTGGGATTTATTTCTAGGGAGAAAGACAGAGATGCTAAATCTCCTTGCCATGCAAGAGAGTCCCACACAAGGAGGAATTGTCCCCACTAAAACACCAGCAGGGCCCTCAGTGAGAAGCACTGTTAGACTCTACTGAGATCCCTCCAGCTATAATCTTGTCTGTCAGGCATAGCCCTATGAAGTTGACCATAAGACTGTGACATTATATATATGCCAGCAAAGTGATATACCTCTAGTAGAGGCCTGAGCCCTGAGGTTAGCAAGTTGATGACAGTGTCCTGGGAATGGGCTGACCTAGGAGCTGCTTGGTGTTGCTGTCCTGGTATGGTAGCTGCAACCTCTGGGCTCTCTAAAACCCAGCATTAGAGGGTGATCTGGGCCAATCTCCATGGAGTTGTGAGGTAAAAGCAGGTGGAAGCCACAGGGATAGTGAGAAAGAGGAGAGCAGGTCTGAGAGCTATAAGATCAGAATGCAGTGAGGGGATGAAACAAGTTATTGAAGTGAGCTATTTGCTGTGATCATCTCTGTAGCAAATGGGGGCTGGGGGTTTGGGGCTGAGCAGGGAGTCGGGGGAGGTATATCTTCAGGTACAGAATCAATACTGCATCTATCTTTTAAAATTTCAGCTCCCTTTTCTAATAAATCAAGTGGAGCTGGGGTGTAGGGGCTTGTCAGTCTGAAAAGAGCCTTTGGCTCATCAATTTCCATAGCAAAGGCAAGCAGTTTAAGGAAATCAGATCATTACTGAGCCCTGAGAGACCAGTCATTTTTAACATCTGTACACTTGACTGTCACCTTGGTCTTTGCAAAGCCCTTGGAATTGAGTGGGAAAGCTACTAATAAGGCATTGCATTACTGCTCACTCTTTGGCATTTTCATACACGTCATGGTGTACCTTCTCAGAAGGCAGTCACCACGTGTACCCTGTTGTCACTGGATTCAGTACCTAGGACAGTGCCCTAATAATTACTGGTTGCCTGCATGAATGAATGTCTGCATGCTATGAGTATGACTGTGGGGAGAAAGAGCAGCGTATCCCTTTATACCCTGGCCTTCAAAACATTCTTCCTGTTGTAGGAGACAAGGCATGGAGCGGAGGAAGGAGCACAGGTTTGCGTTCAAGCTATCCTGTATTGTAAGCCCAGCTCAACCACTTTACTATTTGTGACCTGGCCCGATTATGTAACTTTTCTAAGCCTCATCTGAAAAGCGGTAGCAGTAATGATGGTGGAAAAGGACTTTGTGAGCGAATGCATGAAGTGCTTAGCACAAGGCCAGGTATACAGCAAGAGCTAGGTAAGTGGAAGCTATTAAGGACATGGTCAGTATGTTACCAGGGTGTATTCCTGCATGGGGCAGGTGGCTGAGCTGCATCAGGGACACCCCAGCATTTGTTCAGGAGCTGACCTGTGACAGCAGTTTCATTAGTCCAGGGCAAAAGGAGCAAGAGAGGGACAATGCAGTGAGTTTATCATGAAGCTGAGTTTATTTCATTTAAAGGACAATCCTTTTGTGTGCAGTTTTCTTCTTTATCACTTATTTTGGCATTAAATTATCATTTTTTGTGACTAATGATAAGGTTAGAATGTGGGCTTTAAAATATATATCCTCACCTAGCAAAAATAGAAGTTTGTGGTCCAGTGCTGGTCCTCCATTAAAAACAAATCTGTACCTAAAATTTCAACACCTATAAACCATTTTGCTGACTCTGTTGTTCTCATCTCCAGGGGATGGAGTGTAGGAGCAGAGGGGACAGAGGTCACTGTTGGGCTGGACCTCAAGAAGGCTCCCCAGGGCAGCAGAAAGGACTTGAGCATGCACTTTAAACATGGTAGGACGTGTGTTGGCAGATTAAAGTGTGTGGTTATTCTAGGTGGAGGGCACAACTTGAATAAAGGCCCAGAAGCAGATATGAGCCAGGTGTGACAAGGGGTTGAATTAGAGACTTTGGGTCATGGAGAAGCAAATGAGAGCCAGAAAACCACTAGGGCTTTTTAAGTGGAGCCCACCATTCCAAAAGTGGGACTAAGTAGAGAAGAGAGCTAATTTATTGAGCTCCTGTCATTATCTCTAATACTCACTACTACCATGAAACTATTCTCCCCAGTTATACAGAAGAATACAAAGGCTTATAGAGATAAAACAAGGCATTAGAGGTAATGTAACTGATAAGTGGCAGAACTAAGAATGTAACAGGAGTATTCAGCTCCAAGAAGTTTTGAGAACTTAAATTGAGGGTTAAATTTAAGTAGAAAGAGATAGAGCAAATCTTGATGATTGAAGTGCTGGGGCTTGAGGGCTGAGAGTAGAAATTCAAGTGGGAGCTGAAGGATGCATTATCTCCCTTTAGGAAGGACTTTGATGCTGTGGGTTCTATAATAGATGTCATCCTCAGCACTGTCTAATGGTCCCTCTGTGGTTGAGAGATAATGTCTTGTTCATGTCTCTCTGTCATTTCTATAGAATGAACACACACACACACACACACACACACACACACACACACACACACAGCCCAGCACAGTGCCTGAGTAAATACTTAATACCCAATGGAACCCATCTCCCTACTGTGATAGCTAGGTATTGGTTCTCAAACTTTATTGTGTGTCGGTAAATTTCTCCCACCCTAGGTTCTGATTTAGTAGGTCTGGGATACCTCAAGGAAAGCTGGATGTTTTAGAATCTTTTTTTTTTTTTTGGTTGGTTCCCTGGCCAGGAATTGAAGCCAGGCTGCAGCAATGAAAGCGCCAAAGCCCAGCCCCTACACCACCAGGGAACCCCAGAAAGCTAGAGTTTTAACAGGTACTTGAGGGGAATCCTGTGTAGTTGGTCCCTGGACCACACTTAAGAGAAGCTTTGCTCCAGAAGGTGATCATCTCCTCCTGGATCCTATATGCCAGCATTGCAGGTAGATGCCATCAGAAGGTGCTAGGCAAAGTCCTCCTTACGTACAGGGAATTGAGATAATTTTCTTGGACCCTTTTTAGGAGGGAGACGGGGCTTCACTTTGGGGATGAGAGGACCTCTATTGAGTAGACTGAAGAGAATGTGTTTTTTTTCAGTTGATTCTGAATAATATCCTATAAAAGCTGTCACCAGACTCACCCCCACACTGCCATCACCAAAAGAGCAAGTGTGTGGTTCATTGAGCCCTGGGCAAGCCACAAGAGGCCTGCTTGGTTGCTAATACATTCACTGATATTGGGCAGGACTCTCCCCATTGCTATAATTCAGTTCCTACAACTGAAAACAAAGGGGTTGGAGAAGGTGGACTTTAAGTTGCCCAGGCTCCCGGATACATTTGTTAAGCATCACTGTCTCCTTCTACTTCTGACAAGGCAAGACTGTCCCCTTGCTGATTTGGAGGGGTCTGCCTATCCTTCCCTCCACAGGTACCTTTCAGCCTAATGTCCTTGTATGGGCCTAGCGTGGGGCCTCACTTTCACAGAGGAGGAGAATCAAGTGATTTATTGAAGGTCATCCAGTTAGAAAGAGAGAGAAGCTGACCATTTGTGATCTCTGGAGCTAGCTTGCCTACAATGAGTTTGTCCTTCTTTCTCATCCTTTGGGGCTGTGGTGAGAATGATTTTGTAATGTTTTGAGTTGAGTGCTAGGAAATCTGGGCTGCTGTTGCATAAGGCTGAGGAATCATGGGGCACACAGCCCATGCATAGTATAACTCTGGGGGCACAATTGACATTGCAATTTGTGTGAATAGCACCCCCTGGAGTTGTGTGGTAAACAATCTGAGTGGTCATATGTGATGTCTCTGGCAGCGAGTATACTCTTGGTGGTATTCTCCTCTCCTTTTAACTGGCTGTTAATGGTCACTTTTAGGGCCTATCTTTGCATAGCTTAGAAAGCTAGGTGGTTAGTTCTTGAATATAGCAAAGTCTAGGGCTAGAACTATCTTCCATGGGCAGACACAGACAGTATTTATATTTCATTTTAGTTAATTGCAAAAGCCATAGGCTTGGGAATCCACGGCAATGTCTTTAGGTAGGGATAAGCCTTCCTTACCTTGACCTATATCCACAAAGTTGGAGATTTCCTTGAAGATTCTGGTGGGAGGGAAAGATGCTTTTCAGCTCAATATAGAGTTAGAGATCAGGACCTTTCAGAAAAGTGCAGGTTCTCCCATCCTTCTCCCAAATGGAGAGCACTCTTTCTGCCACACAGGCTACAGCCATGTGACCTGACAAGGGTAGAAAACCCCTTAGGACAACTCCTGTCTAGCCTGTCTTTATACTAACTGAGAGCATCTCTTTAAATTCTGTACCTGGGTGCCTCAATCACTCACTCTAGTCCTGATTCTATGATATTATATTTTGACCTAATTGGGTGTCAGCTCTGTGTTTAGTTTTGGGGTATAAACATCAATAAAACATGGCCCTATCTATAAGGACAAACAGTAGGAGAGACCAACAGGAAGCCCAGTGATTCTGACTGGGCAGGACATTGCTTCGTTGGGGGTATGGAAAGTCCAATGGGGCAAGAGGGGAGGTGCCTGGTCTGCATGGGGAGTCGGAAAGCCTTCCCTGAGAAGAGGTGGCCTTGGAGTTGAGATTTAAAAGGTGAGGAGGTGATTGAAGGGGGAGAAAGTGGAGGAAGGAGGAAGAAGGGACCATACATGCAGTGGGAACAGCATGGAGAAAGACCTCAAAGGCAGAGAGAGCTGAACCTTTGGAAAATCACACATTCCTTAGTATGACTGAGATTATGGGCTGGGTTAGGAGAGAGGGAGCAGGAAGGGGTCAGAAAACCAAAGCATTGATGGAGCCTGTATGCCATGCAAAGTAATAATACTTTTTATCTTGAAAAACTTGAGAGTCTGCTGAAGAATCTTGAGCAAGAAAGTGGCATGATAAGAATTGCATTTCAGAACTATTACTCTGGTGGAAATGTGGAGAATCACTTGAAGGGAGGTTTGCCTTCTGCCCTTCCCTTGTCCAGGGCATAGCCAGAGAAGCTGCAGCTATTGAGGTAACAGTGAGCTTCTCCAGGAGTCCAGAGGGAGAGAACTTGTGGGTCTTTTCCTGTTCCCTGGCCTGGAACCTCTTGCAGAACCAGGGTCCCGCCTGAGTGGGAACAGATAGCTCCTTTCAAGCCTGGACTGAAATAAGGGGTACACTTTGCCCACAAGAAGAGCCCAGAAGCTGCACTGGGAAATCATTCTCCCAGGATGGAGCCTCCACATTCACAGGTGGGAGGCACGGCAGTGCAGTGTGCTGTGCTCCTTCCCCCGGCCCCCGAGCTCCTTCTTGTTTCTGTGGCCATCCCTTCACCTTCCTCACTCCTGCCTCTCATGTGTCTCCCAGCACGGCCAGGGTGCTGAGGCAAAGGAGCTAATGACCTTGCTGTAAATACCACCGGGATGAGCCCCTAGGGCCCCAGACCTGGCTGCTCTTTCCCAGTGCCTCTGGGTGGGTGGGTGGAGCCTGTCCAGCCATCCACCATATGCTTCTTCACCCCTCACAGGCTGGCCTGTGACCGCCTTTCCCCACGGACCAGGCTGAGTGGGAAGAATAAGTTAGTAGCAGCATTACAGGCATCTGCTGAGTACCAGGCACAGTGCTAGGCTCGGGGAGATTAGAGATGAATCGGAGCCTGACTCTGCTTTCATGAACTCCCTATCTAGAAGAGGAAACTATGTCTGCAACAAAGAGTTATGATGGGACCTGGGAAGAGGGAGGAGCCATAAGTCTGCCTGCATTAGGAATGGAGGGCAGTACCAAGGAGGAGGCCCACATAGCTGAACTGTGAGAGACTCAGGAGATTGAGAGGGCCAGCAGGCATTCTAGATGGAAGGTGTGGGGCAGCAGAAACTAAGCTGTGTGTGTGTCATCAGGGAGTAGAGCTGGCCCTCTGTGACTCTGGCCCAGGACGTCCTGGAGGAAAGGGGGAGGTTGTAAAGTGCAGTTGGGATCTGGTTCTGAGAGTCCTTGAGAACGGTGTCCTGGGGTTGCTGGGAGCTGCAGAAGGCTTTTCCACAGCCATGTGGTCTGATCAGATGTGTGCCCAGGGAAGATCACTCCAGAGAGAGGCTGGACACCTCCCCTGTGGTTACTTAGCTTCATTATCTCAAAAAGGCTTGGCTTCAGGGGCTGGAGCTCCAAAAAGGAGCTGATAGCAGTGGGCAAGGAATTACAATGAGGATGCAATTAGCAGCTCACAAACAACAGAAATGCAAACACCTCAACAGAAGAGTAGAATTAGGCACAAGGGGGAGGGAGGAAAAACATCCTTCCCCTAATAGCTCTTCGACTTTCATTAGTTCTAACAGTGAAGGCTGCATCACTGTGTATTCCATGGCAACCGTTTCCAAGATGAGCAGTGCCGGAAGGAGCAGATTCTGAAGACTTTGAATCAGTCCGAAAGCTTATCCAGACAAAACATCTCGTGGCTGGCTTTGTAGCCTCCATAGGTGTCCAAGGGAAAGAGTATGACGTGGGCAAACATTCCCCATGGGGATAGTAGTGGCTTGAGCACAGGGAGCATGAGCAAAGGCTGCCTCCTGAGGCTGGATCACAGGAGAGGTGCCCAGGACCAGAGGTCCCCAAAACTGGAGCCTGTGACTCCAGGACAGGAATGAGGCAGGAAAAGCAAAACTGCATACAATGGATTCCTCGGCTTATTATCTGTCCCCTGAAAACTGCTCAGGTGTTTCTTTAGTGCCTTGGATGGCCTGGTGGAGAGGAAGGGTGAGGCTACAGCCACGTGGCCTGAATCTGACTCCCAGGCACTCCCTTAGTAGCTGGGCGGTCTGGGGCAGCTTACATCAGTCTCTGGGGTTTCAGCTCCTTATGTTTCCAAACATTGTCAGAAGAGTAAATGAGACAGCCCATGGGAAATGCCCACCTCCAGAACTGGCTCATAGTAGGTGCTGACACTGTGCTCCTTGTCCTGGTTCAGGTGCAGCGGGAGACACATCTCACACTCTAGGTCCCAGCCTGGCCACCTGCACTAGTGCCCTCTGCCCTCTCCTCCGTTCTCCCCTTCTTTCCTCTTCCAGCATTTGTCACGTGCCCTCCCCATGCTTCCTCTGTCACTTTCTGATTCTATAGTCCAAGAATGGTAGTGGTGTGGAAAACAAGTGGCTTTGCTCTTGGCCTTAGTGGGTCAGAGGAGTGGGTTTTTATGCTCTGGTCCTGCTACAGACATAGTGCATGGGGCAGGGGTCGTGGAAGCCCCAGTGGGGGAGGACAACTTGTAAACAAGGAGTGCCTTCAAAGCTCAGTCTTCACGGCAACACAGACCTACCCAGGGCCTGCGTGTTCTGCAGCACTGCTCCAGGCACTGGGGGTATGTTGGTGAACGAAGTGGACGCAGATTTCTGTTCTCAAGGAGCTTCCTGCTCCCGAGACAGACTGGCCATAAGCAGTATACACAGTGAAAGGTAGGTATGAAGGTAGAAAGTAATGAGGGCTTGGAAATAAAACCCAGTGGGGCAGGGGGAGGGATTGGGAGTGTTAGTGAGTGAGACGGGTTCTGATTTTAAATAGGGGGACACATTTGACCTCATTGAGAAGGCAGTCTGTGAGCAAAGACTTGAAGGCGGTAAGGATGGAGGAAGAGTACACAGGGCAAGTGCAAAGGCTCTGAGGAGGGTGTGTAACTGGTGTGCTGGAGGAATATCAAGAAGGCCAGTGTGGCCGCGAGGAGAAAGGAGAGAGTAACAGGAGATATCACAAGGCAAAGGGCTGGAATGGAGTGGGTATAGTGACTTCTTCCCTAGTTGGTGCTAAGGTACTGCCAGCGGGTTGGGAGGGACTGATAGTGGCCAGCCCACTATAGATATTTAAATAAAGCCTTTTGCAATTTAAAAAGTGTGTTTGAGTCCTAGGTCTATAAGTTTAGTACCAATGTCTTCTTCTATACAGTTTACTGTTGCAGGTCTGATATGAAGGTCTTTAATCCATTTTGAATTAATTTTTGTATATGGAGAGAGTTCACAGCTCAGGTTCATTCTGTGGTACATATACACAATGGAATATTACTCAGCTGTAAGAAAAGATGAAATATTGCCATTTACAACAAAATGGATGGACCTGGAGATCATCATACTTAGTGAAATAAGCCAGACAGAAAAAACAAAGAACTGCATGATTTCACTCATATGCGGAATATAAAACTGAAAGCAAAGAAAAAAAGAAATGAACAAACAAATAACCCATGGACACAATCAATAGTTTAATGTTTATTTGGGAACGAGTGGGTTAGGGAGGGGAGAAAGAGGAGGGGGTGGGAGAGGAGGGGGGGAAGCTAAATATACGGTGATGGAAGGAGAAGTCACATTAGGTGGTGAACTTATTATACAACAAGCTGACAATGCACTGTAGAATTGTACGCCTGAAACCTATGTAATCCTTGCTAACAGATGTCACCCCAATAAAAAAAATAAATAAAAAAAAATAAAAAGTGTGTTTGAAATCCACTGACTGACTCTTGTATTAGTGGAGAAACAGAGCCTCCATGGAAGAAATGGAACTCAGACCTAGGGCATCTGGAGACGGCTCATCCTATTATCTGTGTCAGAGCCACAGGAGTTCTTGGCAAGGGCACAGGGCCTGAGACATACACAGTTCATGTGGGGTCACAACAGCTGGATCCCCAGCCCCCTCCTCCGCACTCCTGCTTACTTGAGTGTATGCAACTTTGCCCGTGCTGTTCTCTTCTCCTCCTGCGCATGTGCATGGTCTCTCTTACTTCACCTGCTCCTGCCCATGCTTGGCTTACTTGGGCCAGCAATGCATTTTGTAAAATTTTATAGCACTCTGAGCTCTCACAGCCCTGAAATGAGGGGCACTGTCTTCCTAAGCCAGTTTTATGCTCTGTAAGTGCTGAGGCACGGTACCTACTCATAGGGTTTAGGCCAGGATGGAATTTAATAATGCACGTAACACGTTAGGACATGGTCTGGCAAGGAGAGGCAGTCAGTGAATGCTTATTAAGTAAATAAATCACCACAGCCTTTGGGGAAGTCCTCTTTGTGGACCTCTTAGCACTATCCATAAAGAGGAGGCACTAGAACACAGTGTTTAATAGCATGAGCTTTGGAATAAAGAAACACAGGTCCAAATCACATTTTTTAACACATCAGAGCCTCAGTGTCTGAATCTTTTAGATGGCAATAATAATGAGATCCTGGGATTCTTAGGGGGTTGAATTTGCATATAATGCTCAGTAGCACAGGCCTAGCCTCTTGGGATGGGGTCCTACTGTGGGGAGAGGGACCCCAGCGGTGGTTCTCAAACTGGAGTGTGCACCATATCACTTGGAGTGTTGCTACAACAGATTGGTGGTCCCCACACTCCGAAAAGTCTGATTCAGTAGGTCTGGGGTGGGGCCTGAGGCTCTGCATTTCTAACCAGTTCCCAGGTGATGTGATGCTGTTTGTTGTGAGAGCCAGTGTCTTAGACCAAAATGAGAGCTGTGGGATTGAAAGGAACTGAAGACCATCCATGAGTCTGATGTGCAGGTAGTCCAGATGGAGAGAGGCATAAACAGATGGAGGCCTACTCTCCAGGCCAGGGAGTCAGGGGACTTCACACACCTGGGTGGCCAGCTGCTCTCCCTCGAGCTCCATCACATGCACTGAGATTCATAGTCTAATGAGGAGGCAGCCAATGCAGAATTCCTTCCCCTGCTTCTGTCCCACTCCTGTTTCTTCTGGCTGGATGACTTTTGGCCTATGGGTCTCTGGATATACCAACATGGAGTGAATTATAAGAGGCTCAAGGATATAAGCAAGAAAACAGAAAACCAAAACAGAGATGAAGCCAAAATCAGCATTTCTCAGAGGTAGCTGTCATCTGGGAGCAATTTGAATTCCCAATACTTGAAAATGGTCCCATGAAAGTAAGTGGGTTCTATGCCTACTACACAATAAAATCTGTAGACTTTAGCCTGGCGTTCAGACCCTGTGTGACTTGCATCCAGCCTATGCTAGCCAGCCATCAGAGCTGTACGTTCTTCCTATGTTTTTGCTTTCACAGTTCCTTCCAGTTGAATTGTCCTCTGTCTGATAAGGCCCTAACAAAATCTGTCTCTATTTTTGGTCTTCTAAATCGAATGATAGCTGTGGGACAAATGCAGCCTACTGGCGCCTGTTTTGTAAATAAAGTTGTTTTTATTTTTTTGGAACACAGACACACCTATTCATTTCTATATCCCCTGTGGTTATATTTTTACTGCAGTGACAGAGCTGAGTAGTTGCAACAGAGACCACGTGGCCTGTAAAGTCTAACATATTTGCTGTCTGGGTCTTTATGGAAAAAGTTTGCTGACCTCTGTTCCAAATGCAGTGTGTCACTTTCTTAATGAAACCTTGCTGGATCCTACCAAGTTATATTCATCTAATTTTCCTGACACCTCCCACTTCTTCACTCTATGATTATATTGCTTATCATAAAGGTTTTCCATGTATATTTTTCTTGTTGAATCTATACCTTTACACTGCTATCTCTTTGAGAGCACAAAGTTTAGTGCCAGGGCCCACAAAGGTTATAGTGTTAAAAGACATTCCTTAAAGTCATTCATAAAGCTTCCCCCAAAAGTAGAAAGCAACCTGAATGTCCATGAGTACAAAAAGGGTAAGTGACCTATGCTGTAGCCATATGATGTTTTGCTATGGCTGGAGAGAACTTGTCCATCATGTAAAGTAGTTTTCAGAAAGGATTCTAACAGTACATACAATATAATCCTACATTGGAAGTAAGTAAATAAATATTCAGATGAATTAATTAAAAAGACTAGAAGGAAATACATAAAATTTTTATTCCTCTCTGGGTAGAGGGTTATGGGTGACTTTCATTTTGTTATTTTATTAGTTTATGTATTTTTTATAATGAGGATATATTGCTTTTAGAACTGGGGAACAGTACAAGTTATTAAAACACTAGCAACTGGTGCTATCCTGTCTGTACCATGTTCTAACACCATGGCCTTAAAGATTCATTCAACCTCAATTTTCTTATCTGCAAACGATGGGGAAACATGGCCTTCTTCAGAAGGTCATTTAATTGAATTTTGGAAACAACCCAGCAATCTCCAGAATGCTCTTCTCTCCAGCAAGCTCCTGCAGCAGCTGGGCCTTGATGGGTGACACTGGATGTCTGGGCGCTCCTGGGAGATCAAGTTGGTATCTTGAGACTGAAGCGGAGCTGTGAGGGAGTAGAATGGGGCTGAGGCTGCCTTAACATTCAGTAGCAGTGCTTGCTTGCACAGCCCAGCACCAGGGTGGCTGCTGTGAAGGGGGCCTTGCCCCTGAGGGCCCCAGTTTAATTTTGGTCTGATGCACAGCTGCTCTCTGTGTTTCCCTTTCACCCTGAACTAGCTGTTCTAGCCTGAGTGGCCTGGTGCTGGCCCTTCCACATCTCCCACCTTGCCCTCTTCTCTCACTGCCTCTTGTCAGTCTGGGCCTGCCATTTCTTCTCCCTTAACAGTGACACCTTTATATTTCCATTGAGGTTCATTTTGTATCTGTTCTTAGCCAGAATCTTCCTTCTCCTTCCTTTCTCCCTTACTTGCTAAAAAGTGTTCTTTACTTGAGACTATAAGTCATGCTTTTTCTCTCCCTTTTCCCTTTTCTCCTCTTTCTCTCTCTCTTTTTTTAAACAACATCCTTATTGCAATTGTTTTCCCCTTGGTTATCAAGTTAAGTTAGGGGAGGCAAGAGTAGATAAGGGAGATCAGTTAAAAAGAAGGTAAATTGGCTCAAGAGGTGACAGGGAAGATGGAAAAAAGTGGATGGGTTGGGAGAGAAAGAGATAGAAACCACAGAAGTTACATAGGGAGTAAGGACCAGACAGGGGTTGTGATATACCCTAAGGTCATACATTTACCAATAGACAGATCAGGGAATCTATTATTAGTCTCCATCCTTGCCTTTTACCAGGTATATCCCAGTATCTGCTTATCATACCCCTTCCCCGCTGCCACCTCCCTATTTTATGTGCTGTCCACGGATAGGTAGGTGTTGGCCTACTCCTAGACCACTGCCAAGGGTGTTGCATTTAACAATTTGGGCATACCTGAGATGCCAAGAGGGTACCTAGTAACTCCTGGACTTCTGAGAAATGTGTCACACCTGCGTTTGGCTTTTGAACTTGAAGTTTTGGGAAATCTGTTGAAGATTGGGCCATAGAATTGGAGGGGTATGTTTTGGACTGGGAGCAGTGGGGATAAAATTCACTAATTAAGTCAATTTGTTCTCAGCTTCATCAAAGTAAAGCTGTGGACTCTCTGCCTTAGGGGTGCTGGCCCGAAGCTTCTTGAGGAGTCAGAGTCCCCAGCCCTGGAGAGTGCCCATAGAGCAAGGGAGGCATCATGGCATACGCCGTGAAATAGCACACAAGGAGACAAGCATATACTAAGCAGCAGCTACCGTGGTTTGTAAGCAGTTGTGAGTCCATAATGACTAAGGGTCTTTGTCTCCTTACTGGCCTTGTTTCCTGTGTGGTGTGATTGTAGTGGTAGAGGTAGTCAGCAATCACTCCTAGCTGCAAGGGTGCCAATCCTGATACCTCTATGCCAATCAGGACTCTGGATGCCTATAGTGTTCTCCTCCAGCTCTTATTTTCTTGGTAGACACTTGGAAGTTCCCCCTTCATGTGGCTAAAAAGCGTGAAGTCCCAGCTCTAATTTCTGACTTAACTTCTCTCCTTGGCTATGTGGATTACTCTCCTCTGGGTTTCTAGAAGGTACCATGAAGATTTACTCACTACCTATGGCTCAAGAGGGAGAGAAAATCACATACTTGAATGGATGGAAGTTTGAAAGGTCTCAAGCAGAGCTTACCTTGAATCTTTCCCACCATCTGACGATCTTCTCTCTTGGGAGCTCCCATCTGCTGCTTGCTTGGGTACCTATTAGGCCTGAGTAAAGGCTACTGGTGGCTATAAGATCATTGTCCAGGGGGTTGTCACTTTTTACCTATGGTCAGTTTGAAGGCTGTATTCATTTGTTCACCAATTTAGCATACACGGATATTAGAACAGTCAGGATTGTGAGGAATATATGTCAGCCAGCGTGGAAATTGCTTTGCAGTCTTTCCCAGTCTCAACTGCTTAGTCAAAAACTGTGTCCAAGGTACGCAGGTGTCACATGTCAGCCACAAGTATGTTCTGCTCCATGAATATACCTACTGTGGGCCAAGCATGCTTCTAGCTGGCACAAATCCTTTTAAATAAGTTTTATTATTGCAAGCAGAAGTAACCATACTTATATCTGATGAAATAGACTTCAGGATAACAAAAGGTAATAAGACACAAAAATGGATATTTCATAATGATAAAGGGGACAATACAACAATAAGAAAACATGACAGTCATCAATATATATGTCCCCCAACAAGGAAATACCAAAATTTATAAAGCAACTATTCAAAGATCTAAAAAGTGAAACTGACCTAAAAACCCCTTTGACAGCCATGGACAGATCACCCAAACAGAAAATAAATAAGGAAATATCAGCTCTAAATGATATATTACAACAATTGGACATAATTGACATTTATAGGACACTCCTCCCTACAACACAAGACTATATTCTATTCTAGTGCACATGGAACATTCTCAAGGATAGACCATACGCTGGGACACAAAACTAGCATCAGCAAATCCAAGAATATTGGAATCATACAAAGCATATTCTCAGACCGCAAAGCCTTGAAACTGGAGATCGACCACAACAAAAAGTGGGGGTGAGGGGCCAACAACAACAACAACAACAATACAACATATACCTGGAGATTAAACAATAGGTTATTAAAAAAATGACTAGATCAAAGAAAAAATACAAGAAGATATTAAAAATACATAGGAACTAATGACAATGAAGATACAACACATCAAAATTACTGGGACACAAAGAAAGCAGTAATAAGAGGGAAGTTTATATCATTACAGGCCTATCTCAAGAAAAAACAATGACAAAAAAAAATGCAAGTAAACAACCTAACATTCCATCTTAAAGAACTAGAAAAAGAAGAACATAAAAAGTTCAAAGTCAGCTGAAGGAAGGAAATAATAAAAATTAGAGCAGAACTAAATGAAATAGAGAACAGAAAAATGATAGAAAAGATTAATGCAATGAAGAGCTGATTCTTTGGGAAAAAATCAATAAAATTGACACACCCCTGGCTAGGCTCACCAAGGGGCAAAGAGAAAAAGCACAAATAACCATAATTAGACATGAAAGGGGAGAAATTACCACTAATACCACAGAAATACAGAAGATCCTGCAAAAATATTATGAAGAACTATATGCCACCAAATTTAACAATCCTGACATAATGGACAAGTTTCTAGAAATGTATAGTCTACCTAGACTGAACCAAGAAGAACCGGACAATCTAAATAGACCAATCAACAGTAAGAAAATTGAAACAATCATCCAAAACCTCCCCAAAGGCAAAGCCCAGGACCACCAATGAGTTTTACCAAGCATTCAAAGAGGAACTAATGCCTATCCTCCTCAAACACTTCTAAAAAATTAAAGATGAGACAATACTTTCCAACTTATTCAATGAGGTCAACATGGGCCTAATACCAAAGCCTTGTAAGGGTAACACATAAAAAGAAAACTATAAACCAATATTTCTGATAAACACAGATGCAAAAATCCTAAACAAAACACTAGCAAATAGAACACAATACATTGAAAAGATTATACACCACGATCAAGTGGGATTCATCCCACAGACACAAGGATGGTTCAACATATGCAAATCAATCAATGTGATACACAACATAAACAAACTAAAAGATAAAAACCATATGATTATATCAATTGTTACAGAAAATCACTTGACAAGATATAACAACCATTTATGATCACAACACTTAATAAAATGGGTATATAAGTAAAGTACCTCAACATAATAAAGACCACATATGACAAACCCTCAGCTAATATCATACTGAACAGGGAAAAAGTGAAGCCTATTCCCCTAAAATCAGAAACAAGACAGGTATGTGTCCTTTCACTACTGCTATTCAATATAGTACTGGAAGTTCTAGCTAGAGCAATCAGTCAAGAGAAAGGAATAAAATTGGGAAAGAAGAAGTTAAACTTTTTGCAGATGACATGATTCTTTATATAGAAAATTCTAAAGACTCCACCAAAACAAGAAATAATAAATAAATACAGTAAAGTTGCAGGATATAAAATCACAGTAAAAAATCAATTACATTTCTATATACCAACAATGAAATTTCAGAAAAAGAAATGAGAAAAACAATACCTTTTGCCTTTGCAACAAAAAGAATAAAATACCTAGGAATAAACTTAACAAAGAACATGAAGGACTTGTATACTGAAAACTATAAGATCTACTAAAAGAAATTGAAGAAGACACAAAGAAATGGAAAGATATTCTGTGTTCATGGATTGGAAGAATCAACATAGTTAAAATGGCCATATTACCCAAAGCAATATACAGATTTAATGCAATTCTCATCAAAATTCCACAGGGATTCATTCAAGAAATAGAAAGAAGGATCATCAGATTTGTATGGAACCTGAATCACAAAAGACCCTGAATCACCAAAGCAATCCTACATAAAAAGATAAGGCTGGAGGCATCACATTCCCCGATTTCAATCTATACTACAAAGCATCAATAATCAAGACAGCTTGGTATTGGCAGAAAAACAGACACACAGACCAATGGAATAGAATAAAAAACCCAGAAATAAATCCACAAACATATGGACAGATAATTTTTGAAAAAGGAGTGAAAAATATACAATGGGGAAAAGAAAACCTCTTCAGTAAATGGTGCTGGGATATTTGTAAAACCACATGCAAAAGAATGAATCTGATCTGTGAACTGTCACTGTATACCAAAATTAACTCAAAATGGATTAAAGACCTCTACATAAGACCCAAAACAATAAAATGTATATGAGAAAACATTGGTACTAAACTTATAGACCTCAGGTTCAGGGAGGACTTTATGAACCTGACCTCAAGGGCAAGGGAAGTAAAAGCAAAAATAAATGAATGGGACTATATCAAACTAAAAAATCCTCTGCACAGCAAAAGAAACTATTAACAAAACCAAGAGCTAACCACCCAAATGGGAGAAAATATTTGCAAACAATGCCTCTGGTAAGGGGCTAATATCTAAAAAATATAAAGAACTTGTATAACTCGACAACAAAAAAACAAACAACCCAATTAAAAAATGGGCAGAGGACCTGAACAGACAGTTGTTCCAGGAAGACATACAAATAGTCAACATATATATGAAAAAATGGTTAACTTCACTAGCTATCAGGGAAATGCAAATCAAAACCACAATGAGATACCACCTCACACCTGTGAGAATGGCTGTTACCAACAAGACAAGGAATAACAAGTGCTGGAGAGGATGTGGAGAAAAAGGAACTCTCCCACACTGCTGGTGGGAATGCAAACTGGTACAACAACTATGGAGGACAGTATGGATGGCCCTCAAAAAACTAAGAATAGAGTTAACATATGATCCAGCAATTCCACTTCTGGGTATCTACCCCCCCCCCCCAAATTTGAAAACCCCAGTCCACAAATATATATGTACAACAATGTGCATTGCAGCACCATTCACAGTGGCCAAATCATGGAAACAGCCAAAGTGTCCTCTGATAGATGACTTGCTAAAGAACCTGTGGTACATATACACGATGGAATATTACTCAGCCATAACAAAAGATAAAATAGAGCCATTTATGACAACATGGATGAACCTTGAGACCATTATGCAAAGTGAAATAAGCCAGACAGAAAAAACCAAGAACCACATGATTTCACTCATATAGAACACAAAGCTGAAAGCAGCAAAGAAATAAGAACTCATGGACACAGTCAATAGTTTAGTTATTAGTAGTTATCTGAGGGTGTGAGGGGAGGGTATGGGAAAGGAGGGACAGGGTCTCAAATATATGGTGATGGAAAGAGAACTGACTCTGGGTGATGAACATATAACACAACACATAGATGATGTATTGTAGAAGTGTACACCTGGAATATATATAACTTTTACTATCTAATGTTACCCCAATAAGTTTAACAATAAAAAAGAATCTCCCCAAATTTGTATTATTTCCATTGAAATAATTTGGAGATTGAGTCCCAGAAAGACTCAGTAATTTTACCTGAGGCCAAACAGATGGTTTCATCATAATGGGCTACAGGCCAAAATCATTTTTACTCCGGGGACCATATTTCTACTTTTGAAACCTCCCTCTGTCCTCATATCATTCTGCGAACTGGTTGCCCAGCTTCTGCTTAAAGACCTATTATGTTGAGAAACTCACCACCTCTTCAAATGGCCTGTGAATAACTGACTGAGGTGAATGGTTTTTGCTTAGGCCTGTTAACACATGGCTAGTCTTTCCTCTTCCTCCTGCCTTCCCTTCCTTCTCCTCCCCTCATTTGATTTCTGACACTTCTGCCTAGCTCTGGACTGAGTGGCCCCCTCCCTGGCTTCACTCAGGAAGGGCCAGCTCAGTGCCCCAGCTCGAGGGTGTGCTGCATCCTCAAGAAGGAGCCCTAGGCCGGGATTTGTTATACCTTCTCCTTCCTAAGCTAACCAGTCAGTGATGTGTCCTGAAACAAACAAAGAACACCCTACATTTTCAGCACTTAACCAATGTCTATGGTGTAAATATTCCCATCATAGCCATTATTTCAAGCTACTGAGGTGACACCACTGAAAGCAGAGTCGGGAAGAGATGAGCATAATCAGTTCCACTGAGGCAGTGGGGGCAGGTAAGAGCAAGCTTCAGTATATCACAGCTTCTCCTTCCTCTGTCTTGTGGGGTGGCCCTGCTGGAGCTCCACTAATGGATTTGCTGCTCGTTGTTTTTGTGTACTTCCTTTAAAACACTTCACCTGCTTGCTAAAAGCCCCTGACAGCAATAAGGTTCCTCTTGCAAAGCTGGTCTCCACTTGGACTTCCCAGGTCTGGGCTGTGGAACACAGTGACAGTCTGCTCCTCTGAGGACCTGTCAGATGGAGGAGAGCCATCCCATGCATTTCCAACACCGTTCCAGTCCCGAGTGTGCAGGCAGAAATATACAAAAAAGCACAGCCGTTATCCTTGAAAACCGGAGTCCATGGTCCAGAAACAAAGAACATTCTCCTGCAGAAACACCGTGAGGTTAATACTAGAGCCCAGAGAGAAGTCTCAGTACTGAGCTGATAGAGCTTCATGGGACTTTCAAACCATTTGGTCCCGCCCCTCATTTTACAGAAAAAAAACAAAAACAAAACTAAAGCTTAGGGAGGGTTAGTGGCTTGCTTAAGCTCACAAAGCTATTTAGTGGCAGAGCTGGGGTGGGAATCCATCTTTCTTGACATTTAACAGACAGTTCTCTTGATGCAGAATAGGCTTCCATTACTGTAGGTCCTCAAACCGGGACAGATGAGAGTCCGTCTTCCTCCTACCAGGTGACCAACTTGTCCAGGTTTGCCTGGTGTTTCCCTCCTGTTAGCTCTGAGAGTCCTTCCTGCATCCCAGGGAATCCTCAGTCCAGGCAAACTCAGACAGCTGGCCCCTCACCCCACCCTCTTTCTTCCTGCAGACAGCTGGCCCCTCACCTGCCCCTTCTCTTTCTTCTTACAAACAGCTGGCCCCTCACCCCCTCTCCTGTTTCTTCCTGTTCCCTACCCCTTTGCTTCTTTCTGTCACACACTGACTGGGTGCCTGCCCACAAGTTAGATCTCAGAGTCAAGAATGTACTGACTAAAGAACCATCACCTTTGTAATGGCAGCATATTATTCTATTGAGTGGATATAATCTGATTTGTGAGTATTTAATCAATCTGATTTTTAAGGATAATTAGGCTATTTCATTAAGAAATTATAAACAGCATTTGTATATTTATCTAATTATCTCTTTTGGATAACTTTTTAAATACAAATTATTTGTTCAAAGTGTATCAATACTTACAGTTGTCATACATTATGCTTTCTAAAATGGTTATTCAGTTTATATTCTCACTTACGATCACTCTCATTAGGCTTGGGTACTGCTGACTTACATTGTTTACTAATCTGATGGATAAAAAGAATACCAGTGTTTTTTAAAAATTTCCTTTTTAAAAAAGGATCAGTGAGGATCAAAATCTTTCCACTCATCAATTGAGTATTTGTATTTTTTCCCTCAGTTTCTCCCATCTGAAGCCCATTCTTGCGTATGCCCAGGCCTGTATATATCTAGTTACTACTACAAAGAAATTCAGAGAGCAAGTGATTTATACTCTAGTATTTATTTTACCTAAGAAACCATTATTAGTTTTCTCCTGTGTACTAGGTGTGGGGTTGCAGGGCGTTAGATGCAGAGACATAATGCAAAGTTCCTATTCTTTAACTTACTGCAAGTCCATAATGACAGAGAAACATGTGTACAATCCCAGGGACTAGAGGACAAACTTGAGCTATTGCAGCGGCCTAAGGATAATGGTGGTCCACCTTCAGGTTGTAAATTGGAATGCTGGTGCTCTCACTTTAGTTCTCTTGGAAATGTAAGGTTAGACGTATAGACTTGTCTTAGAGCTGGGGCTTGATAAGTAATTTTGACAGTAGCTGAGGAGTTGAAGACACTGCATACTGTTTTCTGGGTGGTCTTGCTAACCTTCTCTGATTTCAGGTTCCCTGGAAACTTTGCCAAATAAATGACTTGCATCTCTACCTCTACACCAAGGCAGTCAGTCCCCTTTGGCCATTCCACAGACCTCTAAAGCTCTGAAGAATATCACAAACACATTGGACATAATGATCAGTGAGGTCCCTATTAATTTTAGTAGGTGTCATGGATATTACCTACACAATGATGGGGACACAGTGCTTGTCCTTGTGGCACTTCTGGGCAGAAGAGCATTTGTGACAATGTCCAGGCAGCCTACATGAAAGTATTTCAGCTGCTGGGCAAAGTTGATTCTCCACTCAGGAATGGCCCCTTCACATTTACCTGCATCAATGGTTCCCAGCCCAGACTATACATTAGAATCACCTGGGGAGACTAAAAAATATGGATACTGAGGCCCCCCTCAAGAAGTTCTGACTCGATTGGTCTGGCGCGAGGCCCAGGTGATAGTGTTTTGCAAGAACTCCCCAGGTAATGCTAATGTGCAGCCAGGGCTGGGAACCGCTGGCCTTTAGAGATCACTAGGGGGATTATCACAGAGATGAATGACTTTATTACCTTATGGTTCAGGACTGTTCCCTGTGTTGGTCCAATATTGTCTCTGTAACTTGTCATCTCTTTAAATCTTTCGAAGGAGGAGATCATGGCTTCAAACTAGAGATTTTCATCTTCTTCTGCCAGTCCTGCTCTAGTTGCAGTGCCCCTGTGATTGAGAATGTGAACCATAGACTCATAATCTGGGGGCTCAAATGCCAGTTCTGTACACACCACCTCCAGGGTCATAGGGCACATACCCTCTATGTAACTCAACCTCCTCACCTAAAATTGCAAAAAGTACTATCTCAATTGTATTGGTGGATTAAATAAGTTTCTTGTAAACAAAGTACTTTGGAGAGTGACTGGCAATAGTGAGCTCTCTAACCATTTTCACCACTTGGAAGAAGGAAATTTCTGAATCAAACTAAGCAGTTCTGTTTAGAATTCTCAATCCCAATTGTTTTCTTGCCTTTCTTCTCAGCTTTTCTACTCCTCTTGTCCCACTTAGTTACCTCTCAATTGCCTACTTCCCTCTTTCTCAGAACTCAATAATGAGGACTGAAGGTAAAGCCCTGCCTCATGCCAGTATATCAGAAGAGTAAATGGCCTATAAGAATTGCCCAGGGGTCCTTTTTACTCTGGGAGGCAACATAGAATAGAGGAAAAGGTGAAGGCTTTGAAAACAAATGGAAAATTGTTTAAACCTTGGTTCTGCCATTTACTGGTGGTGCGAACTTTGGAAAGGCCCCTCATGTTATTGAACACCACCTCTCTCTTCTGGGAAATGCAAACTGAGAAGTCTACCCAGCTGGTTCTTGCAGGAGAAATCAAAGGACATACCTAGTGTGGTACTGGGCCCTTGATAAATGCCCAGGGAGCCTGAGGCCGCTATGTGGAGGCCATGGGAACCAGCTGAGTCTACCTCTCTTCCCTTCAGTCTCATCTAACTACATTCCCACCAAGGAGGCAGGGTCATTCTTGGTCCCCCATGGGAAGATCTTTAGTTCTTCCTGAGTCTTTTATTAATACATTACCCTGGGACCCACAGAGTCAGGATATCTGGGAGGAAAAGGAAGAGAAGAAGTTTCAAGGACAGCAATCTGAGGCCTGCTGTTCATCTTTGAAGTGAGCAGGTGGTGCTACAGGGGTGGAAGTCTGACCAGAGGATCTATTTTAATAATGTCCTTCATCCACGAGGGCCAGGTATCCAGTGCACAGTGGGTGCTCCTGGGAGTGAGGACCGCAGACACAAGAAGACAAGTTAGAAGATCTGGATTCAAGTACTAACCCTTCAGACTGCTGCTTCCTCTATAAGATGGTTAAATCTGCTAATAAACTTGACCAGGCAACTGTGATCATCTAGTGAGGTGACACATGCAGCAACACACTGTAAACTCTAAGAAGTTATTCAGCATGATTAGATCCCTAAAGAAGACTCATATTAATCCTACATCAGCAGCATCAAGAAGCTCACATATGGCTAGATGACATGTGCAGCACTGACTTGAATATATGATAAAATGTAAAAAGAGATATAAGGTAATGTAGAGTTTAGGTAGATATTTTCAGGTGAAGAGATCTAAGAAGTCTTCCTAGACAAGAAGACACTTGAATTTGGCTTAGAATAAAAAGTAGGATTTGGCTCTGTGTAGAAGGGTAGAGGTGTGCACATGTGCATGCACATGTATGTGTGTGCATACACACACACACACACACACACACAGAGGTCTCCCTCACCATGCCTAGTTTATATTATGCTATACTTGTCTATGGTGATAACTCCCTTCCTGGAAAAGGCCCTCTATCTAAAATTCTTTTAGGCAATAAGGAGAAAGGTCAAACGTTCTTCCCAAGTCTTTATTTCTTACAAATAAAATAATCCTCATGCCAGAGATACATTTTGCAGTGGGAAATTTGCTTTCCTATAGAGTCACTGCATTGCTACAATAATCTTTCTAAAATACATATCTAATTACATCTCTCCTGCTAACACCCCAATAATGACTCGCATTGTGTTACCCAACAGAATGAGTTTGTCCACCCTGTGCTGTCAGAGCCTAACACTAAACACCAATAATAGCAGTGGAGAAATCAGTCACTTTATTTGCAGAGTGCTAAACAAGGAGGATGGGAAAGCTATAGCTTAAGAGCTGGACTCCTCAGCACAGGGTTTGGGGTGGCTTTTTAAGGGGTTAGATATGAAGAAGTGGTGGCAGGGCAAGTGTAAACAGAGGACCTTGGAGCTTGGCCATTCGTGGTACGGGGCTTCATCATCAATCTTCCTGGACAACTGACCCTTGAAAGAGTTCTGGTGTTAAGTTCTCTCTCTCTCTGTGTGTGTGTGCGCGTGCGTGTGTGTGTGTGTATCTTTTCTCCATATGTTTTGACTACATGACTTGTTGTTTTAGTCTGCTGTCTCTGAAAAGCAATGCAGTACATTGTTAAACAGGACAGGACCATTTTGAGCTGGTTCTGCAGTTACAATTGCAGTCAGAATAGCAAGTTCAATCATACAACACACCCTACCTACCTCTACTGCTTCGGTCCTATTTTCTCAGTCACTGCACTGGGGCTTTAGCCGCAGCCAGTTTTGCTCCATGTTGATTTCTTTGCATGAAATGCCCTTCGCCAAGGTTCCCTCCAGAGGAAATTTTAATTTAATTTTTCTTTTAAGATTTAGTTAGTTCTCCCATCCTTTGAGTAGTTTTCTTTGAATTGCCTTGGAATATTAACAAAGTAATATATCCAATTCTTCATGGGTTTATTTACATGTCTAGGCGAACCTTTGTGAGGACAGCATTCACAATTTACCTGTCTTTATACTTGGATCCAAGTATAAAGCCTGGCATGAATTAGGTGATCAATAAAAGTTTGATGATTAAATGAATGAATCAATACATGCGTAGGTAGTTTTATTAATAATAAGAAACTCACCCATGCTTTCTATTGGGAAAGAAAAAAGAAGCCAGTTATTGCACATTGATTATTTGTCTAATCTACACTTTGATATTTTCCCCAAAGGTATTTAAATGCTTCATACTTGTATTCAAAAGTTTGAATTCCCTTTCCAGTGAATTTTCACAAGAATGGCTTATTTCCCAAGATATTTAAATAATTCATCATTGTATTCAAAAGTTTGAAATCCTTTACATTGTGTTTTCACAAAAATAGTTGTTTAACCTCAAGACATAAGGGGTCTCAGCCAAAGTTGAGAAACTCAGTGAATTCCTCAGGATTTTTGCAAGTTGAGGAGCAGGTAAAAGGTCAAAAACATTCACAGAGGACCTGTAGGATACTAAATCAGTAGGTGCTTGGTAGAGGAATTGGAATTAAGAAGTAAAAAGATAGCTCCATATTGGGTCAACCTATGTATTTGCACAGTCCAGATCCTTTATCTTTATAATTAATTGGCTATTCCAGGGCAAATTCTTTTACTTTTTAGATTGTGATAGTCATGAAGTTCTACTAGATCAGGTGTAAATAGTGTCAGAATTGGGTTCCACCACATCGTGATTCCATGCCCATGGAAGATGTTGCCTGTCTACTATGTCACTCCTGTCTGCTAACCCTGAACATGGCTTCAGAATCTTTCTTTGCAGCATTCCAGGTAGATATTATCAGTGTACCAGAGGAAATACATTACCAAGAAATAAAATCATTTTCCATTCCTCTACCAGACCTTGGGGTATTTTGAGGGAGAAGTCTGGATCTCGGCAAGGTGGAAGCTGCACATATGTGTAATGGAGGTGGGGGGCTGCCTTCCTCTGAGCACCAGCCTCTAAGTGTCTGCTTAATGTCTACTCCTGTAGCCCATGCATTGCAGAATGAAATCCTTGTATGCCCTCTCAATTATTTTTTCTTTCCTGACCTTCTAAATTGCAGATAAAAGACCCCAATATGCACCCAGTTTAGTCAAGCCATAGATCTATCAGTCATCCCTGATGCTTCCATTTCTCTTACCTCACATTTACTTTACCAGCAAAAATTGGTTGTGTTCACCTATATATATTTCAAACCCACCCTGCTCCAGGCTTACTGCCGTCCCTTCCCAATGAAGCTCTCACAATCATCCTTCTTAACTATTGTAATTGCCTCTTATCTGGTTTTCTTGCCACCACCCCTGCCCTCTCCACTTGTTTCCTAGTACCTAAAAAAAAGGATAAATTAGTTCCACTCCTAGGTGTTTATCCAAGAGTAACAAAAACATATATTCACAGAAAGAATTGTACAACATTCATAGCAGGTTTATTCATAATGACCCCAAATGGGAAACATCCTATCTGTCAACAAGTTAATTGTTAAGCATAGTACCTATTTGTACAATAGAATACTAATCAGCTAAAAATTAAAAAGACAAACTACTGATACACAGAAATGGATGAACCTCAAAAATATGATACTGAGTGAAGGAAACCAGACACAATAAAATGATACTGTGTGAATCCATGAATATAAGCTTTTGGAATAAGCAAAACCAATCTAAGACAAAAGAGTAAGAACACCCATTGCCTCTTGGGGTGGGGAGTTGGTAGGGTTTGACTGGGGTGGGGACATTCTGTTTGAAGGATATGGGTTTTATTCATTAAACTAACAGCTAATATTGACACATTTTATTTAATTAAGTTTTACCTTTAAAAAATGAAAATAGGACTGTAAAAATAATAATAAGCAAATGGGAGGATGGAGAGTAGGTGGAAATGTTGATGATACAAGAATAGCAAAATGTTGGTAATTCTTGAGTCTGGGTGATGAGTACATGGGGGTTCATTATATTATTTTAATTACTTTGTATATGTTCGAAATTTTCTGTATTAAAATATTTCTTTAAAGTATACATCAAATCATGTCTCTTTGTAGTTTAAAACCCTTTAATGACTTCTATTTCACACGGAAAAGAAGCCTAAGCTGTATACTATGATTCATATGGTTCTGCCCGCTGTAGTGGCTGGCCACTTCCAATCATCTTGTCTCTTATTTTCCTGTGCTCCTCTCTCCATAGACTCTCTGAGAGACACCTAATCATGCCAAGGTTTTTTCAAATGCAGGGCTTTTGGGTGAGTCATTTCTCTGTGGACTTTGCTCATCCCAGTTTTCACATGATTGTTCCTTTTCATTCTTCAAATCTTTAAGAAGCTGTCCCAACTGAGCCATTTTGCTTATTTGTTTGTCTCTCTCTTCACTAGAAGACAGTCTGTGAAGACAGGCATGATGTCTCTATTAGTTGTTATTGTATACTGAATTCCCATGATAGTACCTTATTTTCTGTTTTGTGAGTCTTTATGCATCAGTGGGTGTTAACTTTCTACTACCTCATCTCTTGGAGCCCTGGAGTTAAGTCTGTCCTTCTACACTGCTCTCATTAGCACCACAGGCAGCAATAATTTACAGGCTCTGGAACTGAAGATGTGGAGTTGGAGCAAAGGTCAGTTAGGACATGATAGGTATGTTGACATGTTTTGGAGTTTATCTGGCAAATGAGTATGTGTGAACTGAAACTCTGGGAGACTTCTCAGGGAAGTTCTTACCTGGATGGGGTGCTGCTGGTGTGGGTTTAGCAGCCCACTCTTGTGTTGATCATAATCGGGGAAGGGGAGGTGTCCCCAGTTTCCCACATTGCTTGGAAAGAGCACCATACTGCGAGCCAGGATGTAAAAATCTTGTCCAATTACAGACTTCATGACTCTGGGCAAATAACAGTGTCTTTGAGCTTAGCTTCCTCCTACTTAAAAAACAGTACTTCATTGATATTTATGTTTCCCAAGCAAAATCATACTGTGTGTAGATCGTAGATTCCTTGAGTAAGGAAAATGAGGAGTGAAGAGGGAAGGGGATAAGTGAAGTGCAAGCACTGTTGATGAAGCATGTGGCTAGAGAAACAATGGAAATCTTTGGCTGATCAATGCATTACTAGCCCCAGATTATTTCTGAGGCTAGTATTCTATGGAAGGAGCATCTGACTTACTATTCTTTTATCCCCTGTGCAGGTCTGCCTGCAGCACATATGACACCCACTGTGCAAAGAGGTTTGCTCTTGTCTGCATCCTTTGCCCTTGTTACCCATTGTCTCATAGGGCTGGGGAATACAGATGAACTCTGAGGGAGATGGAAATCCTGTAGGTGTCCGAGTCCTTGTAAGCAACTGTGGGAGGGACTTTGGGCAGAGCTCTTGCAGAGAGAAGAGCACATTGACAGCATCCACTTAATCTGTCACACTTGTCTTTAGCTCATTTGAGTCCCTAGACCTTAAAGGTGGACCTCTTTCAATGCCAGTGTCTGCGTATGCCTGTGTAGGCAGGCCCTGAAACCAGACTGTTGGGGTCTGCGTGATTCCAGTTTCCCCACCTGTATGCTGTTTGACCTTGGACTCATTACTTAACTTCTTTGTGTCTCAATTTTCTTCTTTTATTAAATACTTCTAAATGAAGTACTACATGCTGTACAGGGCCATTGGGCAGATTATGTGTGATAATGAATGTAAAATGTTTAGTGCACAGTCTGGCATACAGTGTGTACACAGTAAATGTCACCTGTTATTAAGATCACTAATATTGTGGAATGTTGCCCAAATGGTGGTAACGAGACTTTGGTTCTGCTCGTTAGCTGGGAAATCATTTGGTACTCTTCACAATGCTGTATTCATCATAAAGAGCCACGCAAATAACAATAAACAACCAGTGCCCAGCTCTGCACTTTCAGAGGCCATAATGACTCGATGTTCCAGCTAAGGCCTGAGAGGGTATTTCCATTGTCTTCAACACAGGGAGCTCTTAGAGATTCTGATTTTTATGAGTGTGTAAAATGCCTTGTGGACACATTAAACTTAATATATGATCATAATAACAATGGAGCTGCAGCATGGGATAGAAGCAGCAACCCAGGGAGAACAAAATTTGGAAGCATAAAGCATGGGAAAGAAATGCTGTTTCACAGAGGTTCAGGGGTGATTGAGACATGAAGGGATGAAAATAAAGGGCAGCAGGTGTGGTGAGCATTTGGGAACAGCAGGCATTGCAGGAGAGTTTTATCCATCTCTGTCTGGGTCTGGTGAGTGAGAACTCAGTATGAAAGTGGGATAGACCAGGGGGAGGAAGCGGGAGGGAGGGGAAGGGGGAAGATGTGAGGGACAGAAAAGTGAGACTATAGCAGGGTCGTACCGAGGGGTGGGGAAGATGGAACAGTGGTGTGGAGTACAGTCCAGAAAGCAGCTGTAGGGCTGATGAGCGGGTGACAGACGCCCTGTCATTGTGGTCTAGTCTGCATGATCCACAATCCAAAGTTTGGATTTAGGACCAAAGTAGTCATTGTCATTCTTCATGTAGACACAGATGTAGCCATGAACAGTCCTTTCAGAGATGGAATTTTTGGAGGATTCTGTAGGCAATGTATCACAATAATAGGAATTATATCTGTAGAGGGAGTCTTAACGTTTTGATCTCTGAAGTTATAAAACAGAAGATAAGGGGTGGTGGTAAATACCACAAAGTGAGATACTAGTAGGATTTCAAATGTTCCATGGCCCATTGGCAGTAAGATCTGGAAGGATTAGAGGGAGCTCGTCAGCCAAGAGGCTGGGTCAGACATTTTTCACTTTGTAATGAGATTTGGCTTTTGCACAGAACCATTTGCTGCCAGTGAATGAATGAATGAGCAAACAAATGAATGAATCAAGAATGAATACCAGGTCATGACCTATCTCCATTCTCGCAATGCTGAACAAAACACATTCACATAACCAGGAGTCAGAAGTTTTTCCAGGCACAGTGTTATTCAGATTTAATGTCTATTTCCAGCTGCAGAAGAAATCTCTCTCTCTCTCTCTCTCTCTCTCTCTCTCTCTCTCTCTCTCTCACACACACACACACACATACCACATGCATGCAGGCATTCCATTCTGAAAATACTAAATATTCTAAACTTCATTCTGAGGATTCCAAACTTTCTTCAGATTAAATTTCCTCTCCCTCCCTCCTGTTCTCCTTCCCTTCCCTCCTTCTGGCTTGAATGCAGATCATATGCCTTAACCTCCGGGGAAGTATCTTCCAAATTGTTCTTTTATTAATTTAACAAGTATTCCCTGAGGTGCCCATTAAGTGCCTGGCATTGTATCAGGTTCAGGAATGGTGAAATGAAGTTGAGACGAAATCCCAAATGAAGAAGGCATAGACTTTCCCATCCAGCAGGCGCCCAGCTTTTTAAGGAAAATGGATCTGAAAAAAAAAACTGATAGTCCACCTTTATTTATATAGATCTTTACATTTAACAAGATGATTTCATATACATTGCTTACTCTGATCCTCAGATCATAAATCCCATTTTTCAGGTGAGGACACTGAGGTAGGCAGAGGGAGGTGGTGACTCACCCAAGATGCTCAGCTGTTAAGTGGTGGAGCGAATCCCACCCAAGTGCTCTAATAAAAGACCCTGTGCATTTCCCACCACCCCATGGTGGCTACAGGCTGCCAAGCGCTGGCACTGGTGTGGTACTTGGATTCACTAGAGGAAGATGAGCTGAGAGGATTGAGAGAAGTCACACGTGGCCAGTTTGCTTGGCACCATGAGGCTCCTCTGACAAAGGGCTTAGTCGTGATGTTGCTACTATAAAGTGCAGTTGCTCTCCTCTGCTCTTCTCAGGAAGTTGGTATCTCTGGATGAAGCAGCCTACACCCAGGAGTTGCAGGAATGCGATCTCACAATAATGAATCTCAATTTGGTGAGTGTGTCTTTCCCCAAATCAGCAGCAGAGAGAGCAGATTTGATTCATGAGAATAAATACCCACCTGCTGGCCCCAGTCACAACCCATCTCATCTCAACTGGGCATCCAGGCCCCTATAGGCTGCCCTTCACCAGAAACAGTGAGGAGGAGCCAGGCGATGAAGTACCACATGTCTTCTCATGTGGTGTGTGCTGGTGAACACAACCCATACTGTCTGTGAGTTCCTTGAGGCTGAGGAGATGGATCCATGTTTGCTTCTCCTTCTTGGCCAAACATAATAGGTGCTCAGTAATGGTTTTTTGTGTTTGATGAAATAGGAAGTAAAAATAGATCAATTTTAGGAGCATGAAAATCCATAAATGGGCAGAAAGTCTCCAACCCAAGACAAGCCCACAGGCCCCTGAGCTCCATGGTTCCAGTGTCCAGATAAAGCAAACAGATGTTACTGCAGAACGCTTGCAGCCAGTCAGCCTGTGAGTGACCATGTCAGCCCTTCCACCCAGAAAAGCAGCCTTACTGACAACTCGTCATGTCTGCATGTAACGGACCCAACGTTTCCACTGCAGCAGCCCCAGTCTACGTGCCTTTGGAATTGTGAAAAATAGTTCAGTTTTCTGTCCCTTCCTGACTTGGTGACAAAAATCTGTACTGCAATTTAGGCATTTCCCGGCAATCATAAATTCTTTTCTCATGAGAGAAGAGCTAGGTTAGTCTCTCTTTTTTCTTTCTGGGTCCCTCAGGGCTCAGGCACACGGGAAGGTTACACAGTGCTCAGTTTGGGGATGCAAACTCATTTCAATACCTTCACTTATTCGAATACTTATTGTCGTATTCTAGTCTATTTCAGACTTTTTCCCTGTGCTGAGCGCTGTTAGGGGCTAGAGACTCAGAGCATTGAGGCCTCTGCTCTCCCTGTCCAGAAGGAGACAGACAGATAAACAGAGAATCTCAGTGCACAAAAACCCAGTGCTGGTTAAGGTCCCAAATGAGCACAGAAGGGGAAGTAACTACCTGTGGGGAGTTAGTTTTCTGGAGGTTATCAGCATAGCATTCCTGCAGGAGTCATATTCTCTACTGAGTTTTAAAGGGTGAGTAGACTTGGTCAATGAATAAAGGCAAAGAGAGGGACTTACTTCTGGTTAGAAGGAAAGGCATAATTTATGGCATGTGGATATCAAATATTAGAGTGGACTGGATGAAGGAGGGACAGTTCAGAATTGCATGTCTGTCAGGTCTGACTGGGAAGTGGGAAGACAGCACCATCTGGGTGCTTGTGAGCCCTGCTGTGAGGATGGGCTCCATCACTGACTGTTGGGATGATCTGAGGGCAGTGTGGAGGGAGGACGTGAGAAGGGGAGACACGCAGCAGGAAGAGAGTCCTCTGACAACACACCTGCCCCTGGAGTGTAAGGGCCTGTGGATCCGAGGAGAGCTCTGCTACCTTCTGGAAGCTTCATCTTACCAGTCCTATCACCTATGAAAATATTCAGCCTGGCATTTTCCTCAATAGCTTTCTTCTCTTAGAACATCATAGAATGTGATGTACTCATTAGGAGGGACAATTATGACCACACAGTCTCTTTTCTAGAATTATTTAAATTGTATTGCATTTTCATGTACTAAAATTTTCCATTTACAGTTGGAAGTGGATTCAATAAATGTGTCTAAAAAATAGAATGGTGTCCACTGTGCTGCTGGTCTGGAGTCCGCGCTTCAAGTCAGCACCACCATGCCATCTGTTAATTGCACAGGCTCCTGATGGAAGTCCTTTCATGTACAGCACCCGCTACGCTCACCCGCAGCACCTTCCACCCCCACCCACAGTCTGCATACCAGCTCTTGTGAGCTGGAGGAAAAGTAGCGGTGGCCAGATTTATGGATGAAAAATTGAGGTAAAGTAGTTAAGCCACATGCCCAGAGTCACTTCACTGTTAAGTGCCAGAGCCAGAACTGAGACCTGGCTCTTCTGATTTCACATCCCTGTACAGGATGGTAGGACTTTGCAGGTTAAAAAAGGTACGGGGGTGATGAGATGATAGGGGAATGGACAGGCTCAGCAGCGGTGATGGAAATCAATCAGAGGAAGAAGAGATTATTGAGCCTCTAGGATTCATTCCACTGCACATAGCTCCCTCTGCTTGGAAGCTATTGAGTCCAGTTTGCTCATTTTAAAACTGAGAAATCTTAAGCCCAAACAGGAGATACAATGTGACTGAGGTCTTACAAGTTGGTGAGTTATGAGTTTATTCCTGTGAACCAAACTTTAGAAGAATGAAGAAAAATAACATAGCAAGTTCAGGAGAAAGTGTGGCAAGAGACCATAGAATCATGACACTGGGGCACAGGTAAGGGAGATTTAGGAAATCTCAGGATAGATATGTAGTCAGACATGTTGTATGTGGCCCTGACAGGTATCCATAAATCAAAGTAGGACACTCTTGATGGGTGGATTTCAGTTCCCTCTAAGAAAAGGCTTTCTAGTGGGACAGCCACCTGAAACTGGGGCTCTTGTATTGGCACACAGTGAGCTCCCTGTCTGTGTAAGATTCAAGCAGTGCTTGCCATTAAATAATTGCTTTCTAACCTGGACAATCCCAGAATCTCATCCATCATTCATTGATTCACTAGAATATAAACTCTCTTCAAGTGAGGACCATGCTTGTTTCTTTACAACTTTATTGCCAGTTCCTAGACTATTACCTGACCCATAAAGGTGGCAGACTCATAGTGAAGGCAGAGGTACAAAGGGGTGATCCAAAGTGTGCCTCTTGAGACGCAGGCTCAGAATGGGCACATCATCATTTCTGCTGCATTCTAGGGGCTGAAGTAAGTCAGCAGGCCATCCTGGATTCAGAGAGAGTGGGCAAATAGACTCTACCTCTTGGTGGAAAGAGCTACAAAGGGCATGGATATAGGCAGCGGTGGGAAATCAGGTCCATTTTTGTAATCTATCTACAACATCTTTTAAGAGAGGCTGTGAAGGTCCTAATGTTCAGCCATGTGATTAACCCATTCCTGATTCTCCAAAAACCAGCAGTTTTGTGGTTTTGGGGGCCAGGGATGAAGCCTATTTGCAAGGGCATGAGAGAAAAGAAACATCAGAGAAAGATTTCAAGACACATGATGAAGGCCGCGGGGGAGGTGACAGATGTTATTTCCGATTTCTCACTGGTAGATTCTTCCTTCAAAGCTGTGCACTGCAGCTCTTTGCTCCTGTCCTCCACCCTAATTCAGGACCCTTTAGTCAATCTCCCCTCATTTCCTTATCCCTATGCCCCTTTTTTCTTCACCTACAGAGTTCCCAGTGCCGGATGGATGGAGAGGTAACTCCAGAAGATGTGGCAGGAATTGTGGTGAGAAAGGTGTAGATTGTGTCTAGACTACAACAAAGATCAGGGCCAGGCTATGGAATGCTAGAGTCATAGGTAGGATGGGGATGGAGATGGGTGTGGGAAGTTGTTGGGAGAAAAGTGTTCAAGGATGTGGTAAAGTGAGATTTTATGGTGAAGGTGATGGTTTGTATCAGGGGTAGAGACTATAAGGTCCATGAGAGTAGAGACTGTGTCTGTTTTGGTCATTAATGTATATCTGTTCATACACAGAGTGGGTGATCATTAAATATGTGTTGAATAAATGAGCATACATGTTGACTACATGGATGTATATATGCATATCTGAGTGGTCCTGGTAATGGTCAGGATTGGGAACTGTATTCAATGTAGAGAATGGCCAAGAGCTTAGGCTTGGGGCCTTCCAGCCCCCAATTTAAATGTCAGCTCTACCACTAATTGGGCATAAGGCATTTTTAAATATCTCTGACCTTCAGTTTTCTAATCTGTAAAAATAGATATAATAAGTATGACCCAAAAGGTTCATTATAAGGACTCGTGAGATAGCACAAAGAAACCACAGCCCAATGGCTGGCTTGAAAATTGGTACCTGTTGTGATTAGTCTTGAGGCAGGTGGTGGAGGGTACATGGTTCGGCTGGGAGTAAATCCCACAGACACAGAGCTCTGTAGGGGCCATTGATCCCTCAGGCCTAGAAGCAGAGACTTGAGTCTGTGCTACTCTTTTGCCACAAAGACAACAAAATCACCCATAAAAATATTATTAACAACACAACAACTTTTGCTCCTCTCAGGCCCAGATGCTGTATTTCCCATTTAGTACTACACAAAGCTATTTGTTTCCATGGTTTTCCATCTCTGGTCCTTTGAGCGAGAGTCGGGTTGGGGACTGGTGAGGGGAGGAGGGAAGCATGGAAAATAATTGGGCATTTGTGGATGAGATTTACTCCCTCCATATTTGGAACCATGCTGGCTTTGAGCCCACGTTGGAGGAGTATCTGCATGGGAGCAGACAATCAACACCGGCCAATTCCTGTGAGAACTCATCCAAAAGCAATGAAATGTCTTTGTGACAATAGATTTCAATGATGTGTTATTCCCAGGTACTACTCATGTACAACCCTGAGCTCTAAACCTAATTTAAGCCTCGAGCTGCAGTTAGTAGTTGTGAGGTTCTGTACGTATGGATTTACCTCTGGCACCCGCCTCACTTATCTGCTGCTGATTAGCAAACTGTCCCCAGATGTCATGGCTTAGAATAACAATGGTTTATTTACTTATGCCTAAGTACAGCAGGCAGGATTCAGCTGGGCAGTTCTGCTCATGTGGCTGCAGACTTTTGGAGGCTCAGTTGGGCCTGGAGAGCCAAGATGGTTTTCTTCACATGTGTATTGTCTCAGCTGAGATGGCTACAACAGTGGAGGCTAACAAGGCACCTCTGTCACCCCATTTGGTCTGTCCAGCAGGGTGATCAGTCTTCTTGACATGGTGACACAAGAAGGCCAAAGTGGGAGCTATCTGGGCTCCAAGAGTTTAGACCCCAAATGGGCATAGTGTCATTCCCTTTGCATTCTATTGGCCAAGACAATTCAGAAGGCAGTCCAAGGGAGGGAAACATGGATTCCATGTTTCGACAGGAGGGGTATCTTTTGTACTCAGGGGTATAAAGAATTGTCTGTGACTTAATTGGCATAAGAATGACCCTAATCCTCCCTTTCCTACGGTTCTCTAAGGCCAATCCTGCTTTCAGCTGCACGTAAACGAGGCCTTGCCGATGTTACCTTATAGTCCTTTAGGCCTTACCTCTTCTGAACCTCTGCAGTTTTCTCATTTGCAGCAGATCAGGTAGAAGTCCACAGAGGGGGAGTAGCTTGTCCAAAGGCACACAGAGGGACAGCAGAGGTGGAACTGGAGCCTGCACCTCCTGACTCCACATTCCATGAGCTTGCAGTTTTGCAATCATCTTCTTGGGAAAGACTGAAAGTCAGTGAATCCCAAGTAAAGTTCCAGAAACAGTCTCCCAAAATAGAAGAAAGATTTGGGGTCCTCAGGTCTCCAATTAGACTATTCTTGGTATTCTTTAAGTGTTAGTTCATCTGCAGCCAGCTGCTGTAGCGCTTGTCTGGTCCCCTGGCGTAGCTGAGGCTGGTTTGCTTTACTCTGGGAGTGGGAGCTTTCCTTGGGAATATGACTGTGCGCGGCTGGTTATGAGGGGAGCGCGGCCGTGCCTTCTCAGAGGCGGTGTGTTCCCTGCTGTGATGGTGGTGCCCAGGGCAGGCCCGTTCAGGTTCTCAGGATCTGGAAGGAGTGTAAATGGTGCCCCACCTGCATTACCCTCACCCCTAGTCTTATTATTTGTTTTCTATTATATCAGAGCACTCAACACACCGTCAGAACTTTTCACCTTGTCTGACTTCCTGCACGGCTGTCAGCTACCTGAGGGCAAGGGCAGCAGCAGTTGTGTTCAACTTTGGACCCTCAGCACGTATCTCAGAGCAGGGGTTGAATAAACGAATGCGAACAACTCCATGTAATCGTCTCCCAGAGGCCCTGGAACTGGGGGAAGGCCAAGAAATGAGCAGAGGCCCTAGCAGGAAGGCAAGTCTCAGTTGTCAGCACGTAGTGGCTGAGCAGGACTCGCCTGCTCGACTGTCTCCCTAACGCCCTGGACACGTGCCTCACCACTCCTCCTACTGGAAACAACTGCTCTTCTGAAGGCCATGTCCTCCTGGGCCTCCCCAAGGGAAGTGGGACATACAAGCAGACAGACAAGCTCTGGTTTCCCTTTTGGAGTCTCCCCCAGGCTCCCTTCATTTGCACGGCCTGTGCTCTCATTCACCCCGATGGCACACGTGGCCCCTTTCACAATGGGCTTCCTTCCCCACCACCTTGCTGCCTTTGAGCCACAGACACGTGCTATTCGCAGCCCTGGAGATTAAGGACGGAAATTTGACTTTTTAATTTTATTATTCTTATTCTTCCTTCCTGCTTCATTAGAATGATGTTATTGGCTTAAAATACTGTATGTAAATGATGCTCTGAGGCCCATCTGGTAGGCTGGACTCTCTGGGGATATAATTATGCTAAGCGACACTCACCAGGGACAGCACAATTTAGCTTCCACCTGGGCGTCTTCTGGCAGCTAATCATTCTATTCTTCTCAAGGGACGGGCTGCTGTCCTTCAGACCTTCTTCTTGGTGTGTGTGTGTGTGTGTGTGTGTGTGTTTGTCTGTGTGTGTGTGGTGTGAGATTCCAGAGTATGGCCCACTTTCATTTTGGATGAGCTGTTGTGATAATTTATTGCATCTTGGTAATCCTCAGCAGGGAGGATCACATATGCATGCATTTGGAGTAGTAAAATGTCACCCATAACCAAAGAAAAAATGCAAATGCTGATGACAGTAAGACATCGCCCTGTGTACCTTTCCATCTGGAACTTAGGGCTTGGCCCATGTGTGCTTTCGCACCTGGGGAGGGGGACAATGGGCTCTTGGTTTCTACCCAGTCCAAGGGCACTGGGTTCGAGGCAACATGCCGGGGTTCACCCTGCTGCCAGACCTTGGCCCATTCTACATAAAGCCTCTTAACTCGGGGAGCCTCGGCTTTCCTCTCTCCATGAGAGAACTCATACTCCTCGTCCTGCTTTCTACCAGGGCTCATGAGTAATCACTGAATTAGTGAAGGTGAAAGTGTTTTGCATTCATTTAAACAAATATTTGCTGAAGACCCACTCTGTGCATAGATAAACAGAGTTATTATCCTTGTGGGGACCCTAAACCTTTCAAGCTATAAATTATGAAGCACTAAACAAATGCGAAGTTGTAAAAGGTATAAGCTGAATGTATTTTGTATGTACAGGATTGGGAAAATTTCTATGCACCCCAAAGTGCCCAGACAGTTAATTTCACAAAGACAGGACCCAAAATCTGGCAAGTTCAAGAGCTTGCCACCGTGTGCTTACAAACAACTCGGTAAGGTGTCAAAACCTTGGCAAGGTGGAGGAGGTTGCTCATACTTACATGGCCTTGCCAGTTATGACACTTGATTGAGTGGTTGGTACAGTGCTGCCCATGTAAGCGCATGGTGGCAATTTCACAAACTTAATTGTCAGACTTTGGGTACGATGACGGCTCTGATGGCCATTACAGAAAAAGAGTTCCAAAATTGCTCTGAAGGGTGGACTAGGTGCTGCCATCAGTGCAGAGCTTCCCAAGGGGAGTACTTTGAATGTGACCATAATGATATTCAGCAGTGAGGTACATAGCACTTTTTCTGATGAGTTCACAACATTAATTGTGTGAGCTCGTATTTGGTCCTGGCCACACAGCCTCACACGCCTTTTTTTTTGCTCCCAATCACATTATTGCCCTGCCTACCACTCCACCTCGATCCTCAGCTCCTTTCTTCTTCTGCACTCTCCTTTATAGTGTTCTTTTAGCTCCACTCATTATTGCCCTTTATCACATACCATTATCATAACCTTTAAAAAATAAACTTACTTATTAAATCATAGCATGTACACAGAAAAATGGAGAAATCATAAGTCTACAGCTTAATGCATTATTACAAGAGGACCAGTCATAGACAAATTATCTGGATCAAGGAATCCAGTGTCACCAGTGTGACAGGAGCACCAGCATCCTAGGTATTCCTGTCACATCCCTGTCATCCTTTCCCTTCCTTTGCCCTAAAAATCACTCTCCTAATTTCTAACACCACAAGTTTATTTTCAGATCTATTTTTTAAGCTTTCTATATGGGGAATTATATGCTATGTATTCTTTTGTGTCTAACTCATCCTTGTTCGTGAAATAGTCTGTGTTGTTGTGTGTTATTGCAATTTGTCCTTTGTCGTTACTATATAGTGTCCTATTATATGACTATACCAGCATTTATTTATTTATCTGTTGATTGACATTTATACTGTTTGTAGTTTGTGGCTATTATGAATAAAGATGCTGTAGACATTCTTGTACATGTCTTAAGACAACACATTTGCTGAGTTTTAATTGACACAAATTACCAATAAACTACGCATATTTCAAGTGTACAATTTGACACATAAATTATATATATATGTGTATAGATAGATAGATAGATCGATCTATCTATCTATCTATCTATCTATCTATGTATCTGATGAAACCATCACAACAATCAGGAAAGTGGACAGATTCTCAGCCCCCAAAGTTTCCTCATGCCCTTTTGTAATCTCTCCCTCCTCCCATCCCATATCCCATGTCTATCACCAGGCAACTGCTGGTCTGCTTTCTATCACCATATACTAATTTGAACTTTCTGGAATGTTACAGATGTTTCTAGATGTTATATATACAGTGTGTGCTATACTTTTGTGTCTGGATTCTTCCACTCAGCATAATTATTTTGAGATTTGTTCCTGTTGATATGTGTGATAATAGCCTATTTTTGTTTATTGCTAAGTACTGTTCCATTGTCTGGTTATCCCACAGTTCGCTTGTCATTCACTTGCTGATGGATATTTGTTTTTTGTTTTTTTCCAGTTTGGGGTTGTTATAAATAAAGCTGCTATGAATATTCATGTACAAGTCCTTTGGGGACATACACTTCCATTTTTATTATATGTACACATATACCTATTATATGACCCAGCCATCTCATTACACAGGAATTACAGAGAAATGAGATGGCTGGGTCATATAATAGGTGTATGTGTACATTTTAATAAATTATTAAATTGGTTCTCAAGTGGTTGTACCATTTTTCATTCCCACCAGCAGCATCTGAGCATTCTAGTTGCTACATATCCACACCAGTACTTGTTATATTTAGTCTTTCTGATTTAAGACATTTTAATAACTGTGCAGTGGAATTTCATTGTGATTTTATCTGACACTTACCTAATGATTAATGCTTAGCACATCTTCATGTTTGTTAATGAACATTTGGACACACTTCTGTTGAAATGCTTTGGAGAATAGTTCTTTGGTCATAAGGGACATGATCCGATTTGTGTTTTAAGGAGTGCTTGGGAAGAGGGGCTAGAGGGAGGAATATTTAAGGCAGGAGAACACTCAGGAGCATTTATTATTTTCATCTGCTCATTCTCTTTTGTGTCCTGGACAAAAAAATTAGTTATAAACTCCTAAAAAAGCAATAAAAAGCATTACAGCCCTTGTCACCTTCTCCCAGGACCTTACACTAAGTGTTACCCCAGTTGGGATGTGGAAAGGATTAATTTGCTTTGAGGATCACTGTGTGCTATGTGTTTCTAAATTTGTTATATCATTTCTTTCTTTTCTTTTCTTTCTTTTTTATTTTTGTCACCTTAGGAAATGTAATACCTGTTACAACTGAGGAACTGAGGCTCAGAGAAATGAGCAGGGTCTCAGAGCTTAGAATCAGGGGGTGGCACTCATCACAAGTCCCTCTGGTACCAGAGTTCTTATTCTTCCTATTGCACACCTGTCTGCCTTTGCCCATATTGCTTCTCGGCGTGTAAGGAAGACATAGATAAGTGACTGAGTAGGAGTCCATCTGAGGACTCTTCTGAGAGGCTCTCTTGTGCATCACGATTATTGCCTCCAAGCTCAGGGGCTATCCTGGGCTCTCTATCCAGTCTCTTCTGCCCCTGACCCAAGATGGTTGGGGCAGAATTTCAGATAGTCACACTGGTATAGCACTTGAAGCCCTAAAAGGGTGCCTTGTAAATGTCACTCCTCCTTGCCCAAGTTCAGCCCTGGTGTTGTGGTAGTCTCTCTCGCACTCTGTAGAACACCATGAACTCCTTTACTCATCTTTGCAGCCCCTTGCCCACCCACTGACAGAGCCTAGCTTCTAGTTTTGTGCTTCACATATGGTAGACCCATTTGGTATTTGTCTTTGTTGTAGGTCTCTGTTTTCCAAATTCCCATTGCTCCAGCTGCCCCTTGGAAAGACAAGCATTTGAATCTCAGCCCTCATGCAACAGTGGTCATGTGCCCCTGTGCAAATTACTTAATCTCTCTGATACCCTGTTTTGTCATCTATAAAATGATGACACAGTAGCTACCACCTATGATCATTATAGAAATTGCATGATGAGTGGCTAATGATATTTTTTTGTTGCTTTTGCTAGGTTAGGTGGTTATCTCTCAAACCTACTTGCCTGCTTCAGTTATGGCAGGAACTAGCTAATTCTGGAAGGATGAGAGTTGTGGTAGGGCGAGACACATCACCCCTGAAGCAGTTCAGGTTCATGGATCTCACCTGTAGAACCATGTGATGGAGAAAACTCAAGCCATGCAGCTCAGTGATGATGGCTCTGCCACCTGGTAGCACCATGACCTTGGGCAAGTGACCTTACTCTCTCTAAGTCTCAGTTTCCACCTCTGTAACAGGTAGGTGCATGATGAGTAAGTGAAAACACAAATTCAAGATATCGACGTAGCCGCCTAACCCACAGAGAACCCTTGATATTAATAAATGTTTGTTCTACCATCTGTCCTAGTTGTTCCCCTTTGACAAAATCAAATTTAACTCATATAGTAGGCACTCAAAAACATTGAATGGATGGATGGATGGATAGATGGCCAGGTGGATGGATAGATGGGTGGATGGATGAATGGATGAACAACAGTGGCTGAAAGTGGTGCTGGAAGGGTGTAGATTGTGTGGAGTAAGGCAGAGATTCATGAAATCCTTGTTATCTGATTGAGGTGTGAACTCTTTCTTAGAGCCGTATGCAGCGTGCACATTAGAAGTCCTTGCCACTTTTGTGCCCTGGGGGATATGGTTAAGAAATGCCTTTGTCTCCTTTTCCAGGTCCTTTGCAGATGGACACTGGTGCTAAGGCATAGTCATGAAGGGAAAAGCTAATAGTGTGGGGTTTGGCTGGGGGCAGACCAAGCGCTAGGCCAGGCAGCCTGGGGCAGTGGAATGAGAGCTGGCTTGTCAATACTTAGGTGAAGCTGGGGAAAATCCTTCTGTTTCTCTGGGCCTTGGCTATTGCACCTTAAAAAATAAGATGATCAGCCTGCCTGGCGGGGTCTGTTTTGTAGGGTATCTTAGTGTGCACAGGATGCCATAACAAAGTACTACAGATTGAGTGGCTTAAACAATAGAAATTTATTTCTCACAGGTGTAGAGACAGGAAGTCCAAGATCAAGATCAGTTCAGTTTGTGGGTTGCAGATGGATGTCTTCTTCTTGTGTCCTCAAATGACTGGGAGAGAGAAAAAGATCACCCTTTCTTCTTCTTAGAAGGCCAGAGCCCTATCAGATTAGAGTCCTGCCCTTATGACATCATTTAACCTTAATTACCTCCTACAGGTAATCTATATATATATAGTCACATTGGGGATTAGGGCATCAGCATAAAAATTTGGTGGTGGGGGCACACAATTCAGTTCATAGCACAGGAAATAGATGAGATTATTGATACGAATACATGTATGCTTCATGAACTATGAAAAGCTGTAGTCATTCAGTTAGTGGCAGGGGTCATCTTCTTAAAGTTTTAGTGTTTTGAGACTTTCCTCATGGTGTCCATTCATTTATTTAACAAAGGCTCATTGAGTTTCTTTGTGCCAGGCATCTTTTTAGATGATGGTATAGCAACAATAGAGAAAGTAGACAAAACCCCTTATTTTTATAGAACCTCCTTCTAGAATCTAGAAAATGGACAAGTGGAATATATAATTTATAAGATGAGGAAAAGTGGTATGGAGGAAAATAAGGCAAGGGAGGAAGCTTTAGAACAATGAGGAATAGTTGAAATGCCGCAGGAATGTTGGGGGTGCACAGGAAGGAATTTACTTGAACGAACACTTTAAGACTTGTGGAAGGAAGACAGTGAGCTGTGTGCCTCTCTGGGGCGAAGCATCCAAGTGGAAGGAGGAGCCTGTGTGAAGTCCCCGAGGAAGGAGACTGCTGGGTGTGTCTGAGCAATAGCAATGAGAGCTGAGCGGCCAGAGCTGAGTGAGCAATGGAGAGAGTGGTAGGTGATGCAGCCAGAGGACTCAATCCAAGAAGAGGACTCACTGTCTCTGTGTGATGAGGGATGAGGACAGGACAGCAATAGTGTGACAAGCAGGAGAACATTTCAGAGGAGCAGGTGAAGATTTCATTTATTCATCGAAGAGCTATCCTCATCTCCAGAAACACCAGTGGAAGCCAGTTCTCATCCACTCCAAAATTCCTTGCAATATTTTTGTGAATCCAGACATCTCCTGTGAACTTATGGTTCATGACTGCTGGTGAAAAAAAAATGTTCCTAGTGGAGTATGTAAATGAGATAGCATCCATGCGTTACGAAAAGAGTAAACCCATGGCTGGCAGTGAGCACGTGTGAAGCAAGATTAACTCAGTGTAACACACCAGTAGGACTAGAAGCTCCTTGAGTGCTGGGCTTGTGTTTGAGATATCTTTGTGTCACCCAAAGTTACTTCATAAGTAGTTCCTAGAATGATGTAGGTTCTGGAAATACATTTGCTGAAAAATATGATCTTCCTAAGAGGCATATACTAGAAAGGTAAGGGAAGGAGGAGGGCTCTTCTTGGTTTGCAGCACACTACTGTCCCCTTCAGTGGAACTGGAGCATGGCTGCGGTCCTGAAGGAGCTTGCAGTTTGCAAAATTAGTGCCGTCTGAAATAATATGCAACCAATCCTTAGGGCCTCTAGAGAGTGACATATGAAGTGCTTGGGTTGGTCTAGGGAGTGAAGGATAAGGTCTGATAATAGGAATTAAGGAAGGGTTCTTCAAAAAGGTGGACTCCGAATGGATGGAGCGCCTGCCATGTCCATCTTTGGAAGTCTGCCCAGTGATGGGACAGACCTGCGGCCATGAAACGAAGCATGGCTGTCTGGAGAGATGACTAAATAACCAGGAAATAGGAGAATGCTTCACGGCATTCCTTCAGGTGGGAACTTGGGGGTGCTGAGATTTTGGAGGCCGGGGGTCAGTGCTGTAGATGCTCCCCTCCCCACGGAGACCTTCTCTACCAGTGGGAGGAAGGCAGGAGGCTGGGTGTGGCAGAGTACTGAACCGCTGCCACATTTTGGGGGCTGGACTACATTGTCACCTTTCTGATTTTTGCTTTATCATTTTCAGCAGTAGGTATTGATAATATTTTCAGGGCTGTTATTAATATTTCATTGGAGCACTTTTGTTTTCCCCTTGAATATGTATTTAGAGTGGATTGCCACATTCCTGGGTAATTTTATTAAATCCAGAGGCCAATTTTATTTTCACAACAGTCTACTATTTTGATTTTATGAGGAAAATCAATAGGAAGAAAGGGGTTGCTAAAATAGAAATTTGCTTTATAGCAAACTATCCAGGAACTCATCTATTCATTTTTAAATGGGAAAATAGCTGCAGCTGTATAAATAATCACCGTGCGCATGTGTGTATCTGTTTAAACTGAAAGAGAATAACATCAAATGACTTCTTTTCAACTGCAGTTCTCTGAGAACTTGTGCTATGCAGTCTGTGCAGAAACTACCAGATGTTAGCTGCATACTGAGACTTTCTCATCTGGGTTTGAATCCTGACTCAGCCACTAACTCAATGTGTGACCTTTAACACATCACCATCCCTCTCCAAGCCTCAGTTTTTCCATCTGCTAAATGAGATAAATTGGCCCCAGTGCTGTCTAAGATCCTAGATCCCATCCACCTCTGGCATTTGGGGAGTTGATGGTTACTTGAAAAAACTTGGCTGGGTGCTGTGATAGCCGCAGACAGAGTAAAAAGAACACTTTTATTTAGGTCTAAGATAGCAAATTGAGAAACAGTGAAATTCGTTAAAAGAACCATTCATATTGAGTTAGCAGTGAGTAGAAAAACAACGAAATGATTGTTTTTGGAAACCTTCCCAACTTAAGATGAAAATAGACCCAGACCACAGTGAGCCTCCCCCGGTTCTGGTGTGGTCGCTGCGGCAGGGACGAGACTCCTTGCTGGGGAGGGCTGGTTCCCCATCATTCCCAAGGCGGAGCACGGGCCATCTACGCTGGCCAGGCCCATCTCCTGCTCCTCAGGCTGCCAGACATTTACAGAAGCGAAATTAACTTCATGCATGGCTGGCGGCTGCACCTTTAGCTTCCTCAGGACTCATTAAGATTTCAGCGTGGACGTGCTGCTGTTGGGAATACACACCTTGACACAGAGTCCGGGGGTGCAGGTGGCTGAGAGAGGAGGGCTGCCTTCCACAGTCTCTGCAGAAAGTACCCACGAGCTGTTATTGCAAGACTCCAAATCCAGTGATCATATCTCTGCTGCAATCGGTTACCCGTTGCTAAGCCTTTTCTGTGCTCCGAGCCCTCATAAATTCACCTTTGCAGAGACCATTTCTAACCCTCAGAGTTCTGTGACATCAAGCCCACCATGTCCATGCCACAGATGAGGACACTGAGGCCGAAATGTGAAGGATCGTAGACAAAGTTGTACAGCTGGTGTGACAGACACAGTCCTGGTAAAGACAGCATTGGCATTTTCTATTCACACAGGCTGGTGTACTCCCTGAAGCCCTTTTAGATACGCAGTCTCCTTTGAGCCTCACACCGTTTTATTGATGAACATGAGGGCACATTTTTGTCCCCACTATATCAATAGGGAAACTGAAGTCCTAAGAGGCTAAATGCCTAAGGCCTGCTGTTAAACAACTAACAAGTCATGTCTGAAACTCAAATCAACACTCCTTTTCTCCTGCATACCACCCTCATACTGTCTATCTTACAATCACCTACGTGAACTAAAGACTATTTAGTAAGAAAAGCATTTTTCTATAATATAAATTTTTAGGGCTGGAGAGAACCTTGGAGATTGTCTAAAGGAGAAGTGGTTCTCTGAGGTGTGAGCGAGGACCCCGAGGGTCCTGGGTCTCCTTGAACATTCACATGGGTGTGAGTGTGTGTAAGGGCCTCACTTGGTAATGAGAATGTGCGCTGGGCAGGCAGCCCGTGAGGGGAGCGTGTCTGACTTTGTAGCGCACAGGGCTCTCTGGCATCCAGCACCGTCCTAGCACACAGTACGTGCTCAGGAAGTGTTGGTGGAATTTATCAGGTTCTTAAAAGGGTCTGTGATGACACAAAGAGTTGTGAGTGCAGGCAGGTGCAGCACTGGGTCTCAAATCATCTATCCAGCTTTCTTACCTTCCAGATACAGAAGCCCAGAGGAGCACGGCACTAGCCTTGGGAGCATGTAGGGCGGAGCATGTGGGGGTCTGGGCACTGGGTCTCCTCTCTGCCTGGAGTCCTCCCCGTGAGCAGTACTGCCTCCTCAGCATGTACCCCAGGGCCTGCTGCAGGGAGAGCAAAGTGCTGCCCCTTGGAAGCCCCAGAGGCCCCACACTGGCTAAACTGGAATGGCTGGCATTCACAAGTCATTCTCTTCCATGCAAAGGGAAAGAGCTAAAGTGCTTGAGAGAAGAGATTCTCTTAAGTAGGTTAAGCACTCCCGCACTCCCCAGCCTCATTTATACTATTTATTTGCTCAGCAGACTGTGGCTTCCCTGATAGTATGCAGCCCTATCCAGGTGTGAAGAAGTCTAAACCACAAAAGCTTGGGGCCTGAAATGGAGCTCATGCTGTATGGGGAAGGTTCTGCCTGGGCCTGGATGGGCCTCAGGACTACGTGCCATGCATCTCCTCCCTGGCTAGCTGTCTCTGGGAGTCACTGCAGGTCCAGCCTGCTAGGAAATAGTCAGTGGAAGCCCAGAGCAGAATTTCTGGGAAACGAAGAGTTTCTCTCCCCACTCCAGCCATTTTTCTTCTGTCAGAGCCCTAATGAGCTTTTAGTGCCAGGAGGGAAAGCAATGGAAAGAAAATAGCCCAAAGTGGCATGCTATGGACTGTAACCACGCTGGAGCACCCCTGCCCCTAGGCCACCAGCATGCCTGCGGTCTGCCTAAAAGGAAGACAGGGAGGGGACAAAACAAGGTTCTTTTAACTCTAAAAAAGGAATTCTCTACAATCCATTTGTGCAAGTTCTGGGGATCTGGAATTAACCCTTTCTGCCTCATTAGTTGCTAAGTGATGCTGGATTAACAGCTATCCCAGGGAATAGGAGGGGTTAGAGGCTGTTTCTGTTAAGGGGAGTCTTTAGCAGTGTGCTCCTTAGTGAAGTCAGAGAAAATGGCTAGTGAGTGCTGGGCAGCTCAATCCTGCTGGATTTCCACCTGTTTCCATACCAAGCCCTGGGTTTCTAAAGCCCCTGTCAGAAGCCCTTTGAGGGGCTGCCTGATTTACAGCTTAAGTAAGAGTAAGACAAGCTGATTTGTCTCCCTCTGCCTTACTTTCCCCTTCTGTAGAGTGCAGATAGTAGCACCTGACTCACTGGCTCTACTGAGGGTTCAATGAGATACTATCTATATGTTACAGAGATAACACAATTTATACTAAACTATGCGTTTGCAGTCTTTTGTCTTCCCTGGCCACTCCGCCCATATTTACCTGCTAAAGAAACTGTCTTTGGAGTCTACCAGCTCAGTGCATGAGCTTTTGTAGTGGTTCAGAATCAGAATCAGAATCTGAGCTTGTGTATGTGTATGTGTGTGTGTGTGTGTGTGTGTGTGTGTGTGTGTGAGAGAGAGAGAGAGAGAGAGAGAGAGAGAGAGAGAGAGAAACTGCAGAATGTATGGGAATCTACATCCCAAAGAGCCAAGGATTATATAGGAAAGAGAAAAGCAGAAGCAGGAGGAGAGGAAGAGAGGGTGAAAGAGGAGGCTCAGTAGACTTTGGGCTGAAGAGTTGGCTTGAGGCATGGATAGAGAGACTACAGGGAAGCTATGAGGTGTGACAGATAAGGGCGAGAGGAATGTAAAAACAGTTATTGAGTAACAGTTGTTGTAGTTTATTAATTAATTACTTCTTCAACTTGTATCAAGAAATCAGGAAAGACTGTCATTGCTTTTCAATTCCATTGGCTGTTTGGCTAGGTTTTCTTCCATGGGGCATTGCACAAAGACCAGACTATGTGGGGCCCCAGATTATATGTCGGTTACACAGTTAAAATGTCTAGCATGGTGCTTGGCACATAGTAGATGCTTTAAAAAAAAGGTAGTTATTAAAAGATGTAGAGAATTTCAAGGGTAGTTTCTCTATATCACAACCACCAACCATTTTACTTCCTGGTAATATTTCATTTAGGGTGTGCTCTTGGCTCTGAGTAGGTTGTATTGATGAGGCAGGAGGAGACCCCTAAATGTAGGGGATTTGTGTCTGGGATGCTGACATGGAGTGACAAATGCTAGAGGGCCAGGGGGCAAGGAACAGGTCTTTTGTCATTAATGTCTTGGCTGAAGTTGAACAGAATACTAGGAACATCAAATGAGGAAGAAGCAATCAGCTAAAATTAGGAAAGAGGCTCAGCAGAAACTAATGAGGGATAGAGAAGAGTCTTAGTTACAAAGCCCTACAGAAGTGGTTCTCAATCCTGGATGCATATTACAAACACTGGGGTGCTTTAAAACCTCTGGTCCCCTCCCAGATCGGCTGAGTTAGTTTCTGAAACTGAACCTAGGTATCAATATTTTAAAAAATATCTCCCCAAGTAACCTGATGCTTTGATTCTATGCTCTAAGGTGTTGTAAACTCAACTCTGACCCTGTCTGCTAACATCCCAGGGCTCTGATTCAGGATCAGTGCAAAGGAGGGGGCTTCAAGGTGGCAAGAATTGTCTCCCTCGGGTGGACTTAGGGTCCACAGTTTCAGAAAGACCTGCCCAGTTACTGGCAAGGCTCCATTCAGGGGAAAAGGCCAGGACTTCACAGTGTGTCTGGGCCAGATGGGGCTAGACACAAACCTAGGGCAGAAGCCTTACAGACTAGTGTCTGGTGACAGACTAGACACAACCAAGGTGGACACTTGCTAGAATGGTTGAAGCCCAGTACTTACACAGGAGTGCAGGGCCCAGGATGACCATGAGGGGATGGAGGTGGTGCGTGAAGCTGATGGCAATGATGGTGGCTGATGATAAACATGGTAGAATATGAAGGGTGTGTTGGAGGTGGTGTTGACAATAGTGGAGAGAAGAGGGTTGGGGGAGTCATATAATAGCTGTGGAGTGCTGCTATGTGCCAGGCATCTTCATATGTATTATCTAACTGAAATGTGTGTCGTGATGCCTACCTTACATCTGAGGAAACTGAGGCATTGATGAGTTATGTAACTTCAAGTGTACACGACTAGCAGGCCGCGAAGCTGAGTGATCAGCCCAGCCTGCATTTTGTTTTGCAGCAGGGTGCTGGCTTCCACTGTAGATGCTAAGGGAATCCAGTCCCAGACTCACCAAAGGAGAATAGGTAGAGCATGCGCAGAGTGCCCCCGACCCCACGGCTTTCCACAGTGCTGATCTGGGGCCCCAAGATTGCCTGAGAGGTGGGTGGTTGGCTACCAATCAGTCCTGTTCCTTGGGAACTGAGTCTATCAGGACCTCTATTTGTGTCAGCCAGTTTCAGGTAGGTTTTCTCCATATTTAATACAGGAAACAAATATCACGTTTGGCTGTGGGTCCTGAGAGAGATATGAGAGAGGCTTAATCAGTCAATGTATTCCTGCAGAAGGCTCTGTGCATTGAGAACTTGCCTCTGGCAGCTGTCACTGCTGCTGTTGTCACTCACAGGGCTGACCGCCCCTCATCCCTGGAGGGCATGCTGAGAGGCTGATTACTCCCCAGGTTCTGGCTACCCTCCCTTATCTACAGGTCCCAGCTGGACTCCAGTGTCCCACATGCTCCCACTTCCCCCTACTGTCACCTCCAGAGAGTGAGTGACCCCCCACCGTGTCACAGATAAAAGGTATACTCAAAACTGTCTTTTCTTGTGAGTGGTTGAAAATTGGTTGAAAATTAAGTTATTATTTAAAACTAGAGCCCTATTTTAAAAAACATTGCATTGTGGTGATGATTGCACAAAACCAATTGAATTGTATACTTTAAATGGGTGAGCTGTATGGTATGTAAATTGTATTTCAGTAAGGTTGTTAAAAATAAAAAGATCCCTGTATAGGAGAGATTGAAATTGAAGCTGTTCTGATTGGATCAGAACAGGTCCGGATTGGCCCCCAACTGAGGCGCCAGGGTCTGATCGCCCCTCATTTTATTACTAAGGAAACTGAGATTCAGAGATGGAAGGTGGGCTTCCCAAGGCCATACTGTCAGATAGACTGAGCCTGGACTAAAAATTTGTCTCTGTTAGTTATTCTTTCCCTCAAGTCAGGTGATTTCTTGAAAAGGGAGGAGAGACAGGTGGCCACTTGAACCTGGGGAAACCTGGAGAGGAGGCAACAGAGGCTCAATGCTCTGAAATCATGGCCCTGGGGTATCTTACGGGATGCTTCAGGGACTGAGCCCAAGGCCCCTGAGCATGTCGAGGGATTCTGTGCTGCCGTGATGGGGCAGGGACAACAGCGATGGGGTCTGTGGGAGCTACATCCCATGATCTGCCTCACCCATCCCAGAGCCCAGCTCAGCCAGACTCCTGACCCGGTCCTGGGGCAGTGGTCCTTCCGGCAGGCTGACCTGGAGCGGATGATCCCTGAAGACTTAGGATGCCAAAGCAGTTAGAGCAAAGAGGCTGCGAGGATGGCTAAAGCCATTCATTTGTTTATTCATTTATTCATCCTTTCAACATACGAGGGGTGTCCAGAAAAAACCCAGTCACAAATGCCTCTGTTTTACGTATTATATGGCTGGATACTTTCCGGACAGCCCTCGTATATAGTAGACTCTCTGTTAAATGGAACTCAAGCAACCAGCACTGACGAGCAACCCGCATAAAAATTAAAAAATAATACATTTATCTGGCATGGGTGCCGGTTAACTGAGAGTCTACTGTACTTATTAAGCTAGCTCTACCTTGTCCTGTGGACCAGGGACCACTGGATACTTGAGAACAGGGGAAGATGTACTGATAACAATAATGACTTGGGTCACGCAAACTACAATTATCCTGATCACATTAATGCAGTAAGTTTAAGTATGGCCACAATTTCTTTGCAAATTCTCCCATCAAAAGGGGAGATTTCTTTCCCTATCCCTTAGGTCTGGGCTGGCTTTGTGACTTGCTTTGACCAAGCAATGTGGCAGAAATGACATGTTCTGGAGTCTAGGCCTTGGTCCTTGCCGGTTCTGTGTCACTCCCTTGGAGCCTGGGGTTCGTACCATGATGAAGTCTGAGGTGGAAGACCATTAAGTGAGGAAGGTCCAGCAGTCTCAGCAGCCCCAGCTGAGTCCGGGCTCAGTCAGTGTGGTGGCTTGAGCAAGTCCTGGTTACCACTGCCCTGCCTTGCCAACCTGCAGAATCATGACAAGTGATAAACTTCTATTGTCTTCAGCTGCTGTATTTTGAAGTGGATTATAACACAGCAGGAGATAACCAAAACAATGAAGTACATTTCAGGTTTTCCTTTTATTCTGATAAACTAAAATGTTATCCTGATAAGTATCTTAAGCTCCATAAATTTAGAAAAGTACTAAGAATTTTTATTTACTTGTGGTCCATCCTTTTATTTATTTAAAAGTAATACATAGACAGGGTACAAATATTCAAATACTCAGGAAGGTAGAAAACAAAAGTCAAAGTTGTCTTCTACACCTGGATCCCCAATCCATTTTCTTAAAGAAATACCGTTAGCAGTTTCTTCTGGATCTTTCCAGTAAAGATAGATTATATGTACAATTGCATATCTACAGTTATGCCAATATCTATGACTATCTCCTTTTTTATTTGTAGCAACTGTGTTATATGCACTGTTTTGCACTGCAGTACATTTTTTTCTACTAATGATTTATCTCAGACACCTTTCCATTACATGGAATCTGTTTCATAGTGTGTCACTGTACAGATGGGTTCAGGAAGGGCAGCTGTGTTGTTTCAATTTTGACTATACATATAAACACATCTCAGTATGCTTTCGCTTACGTATCCATAGATATTACTTGCATATCCTGGACTAAAGGTCATACTCATTTTACATTTTGACAGGTACATTCATTTTGGAACTCAGGTATGAAAAGCTTTTTGTGACCGTTTCTAGCAATATGTGCCTCTGTATGCTTACAAATGTCTTACCCTATTTGAGCCCCACAATAGCATGTGAGTTGGTCATCTTTCCAATTTACAGAAGGAAAAACTGAATCTTCAAGAGCTTGAGCACATGCTCAAGGCCCCAACTAGTGAAATGTGTTTCTTTTTTAAACTTAAAAGCATTAACCTTCCATGGAGACCTAAGAGGTTTGCAAAACCAAAAGCAAAGACATACTAAGAAAATCTCATTACAAGTGGTGTACAGTTATATCTGTGTCTTTAATTTACTCCTCTGTGGTCATAAGAGGACAGCTGATCTCCTCATAACTTAAGATTCTGAAATTAGGAAGAGATAGTCTCATTGCAAGTGGTGGGAGCTGCAGCTTGCATTATAGGAGAGTCCTACAGCTAGGCCTTGTGAAGTGGAGGTGAGCCACCAAGTCTATCCTGGTGGCACCCCACTGGGACCACACCATACTCCTTGGCCTGGATTCCTGGCTGGGGCTCTGCCATGGGAGATGCCTCCTCTGAGAAGTGTGGCTTTGTGCTCAGACCTTGACCTGGCAGCCTGGGGCCTCTACGGGCCACTGGTCTGTGAGAGAGGCTTAAATTGGAGTCTTTGCCCTGACATTTGGGAGTCTGAGCCTTTCTGTCACCTGATTCCAGCCCCTAGGTATCACTGGGTGAAGAGCACAGGGGAATTCAGGTGGAGAGATAAGGGGATAGGGGAATGACTGACTGTACGTACCTTTGTGCCAAGTACTCTCCCCTTGAAGCCTCACATCAGGTATGAGGAGCTATTATTCCATTTCAGAGATAAGGAAACTGAGGCTCAGGAACCTAGTATCACATTTGGGCCTCAAGTTCTGGACCAGAATGGCAGCTAAGGTGTTGTATTGTCAGCTCAAGCTCTAATAACAGATAGTAAAGACCCCAAACCCATTATAAGGACTTCACCTTCATGACTTAATTATCTGCCAAAGGCCCCATCTCCAAAATGATTACATTGGGGGTTAGAGCTTCAATTTATGAATTTTAGGGGAACACAACATTTAGTCCAAAACAGGTGTTCTGTGACTCTGTGCCTTGAAGCTGTTAACCCTGGCCTGCCCGAGGCTGTATGTGGTACTTGGGAGTGAAGCCGCACCTGAGTGCTTTTGGGGATGAGCTCAGAAGCCAGTGCACACCTGAGAAAACTAGCCGATATTTAGGGCATCCTGCCTTGCTCTACCCACTTCCCTGTGTTCTGCTCAGGGAGGTTATGTAGCATATCCAGTGTCTCTAGCTCTGGGTGGTGGAGGCCAAATTGGATCCATAGTCCAGAAACTTCCTGCCAGATGAGCTAGGCAGACTGGCCTGATGGTAGGGCTTAGACTTTGGCCAGACCACCTGGGTTCACACTTGGGACTCTGCCCTGCGGTCGCCGTGTGTGACCTTGGCCAAATTAAACTGTCAACTTTTTGGTTTCCTCTTCTATAGAAAGGAGACAAGAACAGTCCCTACTTCAACTTCATTGGGTTATTGAGAACATTAAATCGATTAGTTCGCCTAAAGGACTAAGGACAGTGCCTGGCACAGGAGGAGCACTGATAAATGGGAAAGACTTTCACGACGCCATCAAGCTGCTGCTGTGTGCCAGGAATGAGCTCAGGCCAGCCCTGCAAGAGAAGAATGGGAAGGGGAGGGTATCTTTATGAAGTCTGTTCTCCTCTCTGGGATGGTGGCTCTCCCATGGTCTCCGCTTTGAACCTTGCCCATCAGGACCAGGCAGGGAGGGTGACAAGGGCAAGGAGAGCAAGAACCCTTCTCACCTGGAGTATTTCTGACACATGAGACTTAGGTGTGCTCTGCTTAGAGTGTGGGGTGGAGGTGGGACACGGAAGTCGGGTGGAGGTGTGGAGGCATCTTTCTGCTCCCGTGGCTCTGGCATGGGGTCTCATTTGAATTCCTTTGTCTGTGTGACTTTGGCAGGTGACTTGCCCTCTGGGAGCCCCTGTTTCCTCCTGTTCCACAAGACGTCCATCCACACAGTGCAGCCAGCACAGAATAGGCCCTCAGTGGCGTCTCTTCCTGGCCTTCTAGCCCTAGGACCTCTCTCTTCCCCTTGTCTCAACACAGCTTTCATTCGTGCATAACCCTCTATTGTACACCTGTGTACCTGGCCCAGAGTGAGGGACTGGAGCGATCATGAGGGTTAATACAGGCACAGCCTCTCCCCCCAGGGATCTTACATTGAAGCAGAAGTACAAGAGTGGCCATTCACAAAGAACTGGAGGGGCTTACATGTGGCCTGGAGCTGTTCCAGGAAGGGCACCTGAGGCTGTGAGGGGTCCTTGGAGGCTGAGTATTCTGGCTGTGCAGTCTGTAGTCTGGATGGTGTCCCTAGGCCAACTCTCCTCCACCCTCCCAACACTGCACTCACCCACCCCCAGGGATGCCTCTCCTCCCAGCTCCCTGCTGACACTGAGACCCCTCTGAGAAGCTTTCCCCCTGGTTGCCCCTAGGATTCCACTGCCACTTGGACAGTTTGTTCCTCCTCCTAGAGCTCCCAAGCATGTCTGATTTCATGGGATCCAATTTTCTCCCTCTTCAGCAGGCCCCTGCCCCAGGGCCTTTGAGCCAGGCATCTCAGGGTGCCCACCACCTCCCACTGCTTCCTGAAGGAGTTAGGGCTGCTTCCTCTGATGTGCTGAGCCAGGTGGGGAAAGGTAAGGCAAGGAGAATTGCCCTGGGAAAATGGTGCTTTCCGTTGCCATGGCAACTGTTGCTAGGTGTCACCAGGAACCCTAGAGGTTGACCTTTCCAGGGAAAAGGCAGGACTCTCAGCAGCATCTGAACTCTTTGGGCTGTTAGTCTGCCTCATTCACTTTTTCATTCATTCAGTAAGCATTTGTTTATTGCCTTCTATGACAGGGACAATGTGAGTCTCTGGGAATTCATAAATAAATTAGTCTTTGTCCAGGAGCTCAATGCAGTGGGGAAAATGCAAGTATAGGGTACTACTGGGCTGCATATGGGCTCTATTTTTTTTTTCTTTTTGGTATGTGGGTAGCTCCCTGGCTGGGAATCAAACCCAGGCCGCAGCACTGACAGTGCCAGCACCGAAGCCTTAAGCCTCTACACCATCAGGGAACTCCCTGGGCTCTATTGAAAATGTACACAGGGCACCATGAGAGCAGGGCAGCGGCACCTAACCCTTCCCAGAGGCTGTGAGGGCTCATCAAGGAATGCTCCTGAGCAGGGGACACTGGTGCTCAGTATTTAATGAGGGCTCATAACTAGCGGAAAGCTGCCACTTCTAGAAATACTCGGGCCAGTGCTGGAGACGTGCCACAGCATGGGAACTGGAGAGTAAAAACAGTCCAGAACAGACATGCATCTCCGTGTCTCTGTGTGTGTTTGTGTGTATCTGTGTGTGTTGGAAAGAGGTCATAGAGCAGGTCCCAGGTTTAAAAACACCGTGATCTATCCTATAGGCCAGTGTCCCCTGAATTGTCCAAAAGAAGGGACTATCCATCCCCATAGACATGAAGGAACTTGTTTAAGATGAGAGAGAGCAGAAGACAGAACCAAGTGGACCCTGGCCTCCAGGTGGATTTTGGGCATCTCCAGCTGGGGCCCATGCCTGAGGTCTCCTCAAGAGCGGGGAGGCCACCACAGGACTGGCAGCTTACTGGCACCACAGGGGCTGGTGTTTCTCTCTCCCAGGGCTTACATGGGTTGTATAAAAAGTTTTCCCTACGTCTGATTCTGGAGGCCCTGCCCAGATGGATCAAAGTTACCTGGGGACTCACTCTCACTTTGCCTGTGCCCTGGGAAAGCTCATCCTGAGAGGAATGACCCAGTGACCAAGGTCCCCAGAGGCTAGTCCACTGCCCCCCTACCCTGGCAGCTGAGGGCAGACTCACTCCTGCCTACCTGCCCAGGGAAAGAATTGGGTATTTGGATCCCCTCAACGCCCCCTCCCACCTCAGAAATATTAATGCTCAAAGTTCAGGTGAGGTAAGCCCTCTCCATAGAACAAATCAGAGTGGATTCACACTGCTATTACAGCTGGAATTTCATTGCCTCCTGGATGTTTCATTTTTGCCATTTAATTTGGTGATACATCAAGGTGATTTATAGGGACTAAGCCTACATTTAGTGTGACATTCTTTTCCAAAATGCTAGTCCCCTGATGTGCCCCTCTCATTACTGCTCTGACCCCACTCAGTGGAAGTTTGTGGATTCAGAAGTATGGGGAGGGGGCAGAAGGGCAAGCATGTGTAAGGGCCCTAGCCCACCCCAACCCCCAAATTCAGGTCATTTTCATTGACCTGGATAAGAGCTGAGCTAAAATCCTTAAGGGTGTTTCTAAATGTTTAGTGGAAATACCCCCTGCTGCGGTATAAGCCATCATATACTTGGGATAAATGGTACTTACTTTCCTCAGGATAGTGTTAGCCAATTGAAATACAATTATATGTAATTTAAAATTTCTCATAGGTACATTTAAAACATTGAAAAGGAAAGGTAGAACTGGTTTTAATAATGCATTTTACTTAGTCATTGTATCCAAAATATTATCATTGCAACATGTAATGAATATAAAAATTATTAATGAGATATTTAACATTCTTTTTTATGTGAAATCTTGGGATTCAGACATGCATTTTACACTTACAGCCCTTCTCGATTCAGACTAGCCACATTGCAAGTGCTCAATAGCCACCCACGCGGGTCCTGTATGGAGAAGCCTTGGAGAATGCCTCTGGTGCTACTGGCCATGTGGAACAAGGTTGTCCTAATAGACGGTTCTAAGCTGAGGGCTCTGGACCTCAGTTTTCCCACCTGGGAAGTGAGGGTGATACTCCTTTTTCTTTTGACTTCTTAGGGATGTTTTCAGGGTCTGTCAAAGTCAAGTGCCCTGAGCACTCCCATTTTTAGAGCTCTTATTCTGAGAAATGATAAAACGATTATAAAAGGGTAGACTGTGTTAAATATTTGCATTTAACAAGCTAACGTTTCAAACACCCTAAACTAGAAACATGTGTTTGTGTATGCTCATTTGGAAATCCAAAGTCTAAATTTGAGGCTAAATCTGAATGTGAGGCCCTGGCCAAATGTCCCTCCTGCCCAAATGTTTTTCCTGCCACTCCTCTCCACCATCCATTTAGGATAGGCTCTTGACATTTCAAAAACAAACATAAATGTTTTTTGCAAAATGTAGTACACATACTTGGGATAGACGGGAGAGCTGGGTCTTCACATTCAGTAAGAAAGAGCCAAGGATGCTGGAGGATAGTTCCAGGTCAGTCCCAAGGCTGGGTCTGTGCACTACTCCCAGCGAGAGCACTCTGGGATTTCTGGAACTCTTGAAGCATGGGGGAATGGGAAGAGGGCCCCCAACACCGGGCCTAAGTGTGTATGTGCCAGGAGGGAAGGTTCTCTCTTTGTCCAAATGCAAATTTCTAGATAGCTGTGGCTCCTCACGCCCATTTTTTCATGTTTTGGAAGAAACGCCCACCCCCTTCATGTACACCTGCACACACGCACACACACATGCATGCACACACACGCACACATGCATGTGTGCACGCACGCGCGCACACACACACATGCACACGCACACACGCATACACGCACACACACGCACGCATGGGTTTAGCTTGTTGATCCTTTTTCCCTTGCTGCCTAATCACGGGATGGCTTATTGAGTTGCTGCATGCCAGTTGTATGCAAGAAGGGATGACCCTCTTGCCCGAGGATCACTCTAAGATTCAGAAGGACAAAGATGAATGAGCTCCTTCCCTGGGGCTCATCTTGTCCCAGCTTCAATCTTTGTTCTTAACAAGATAAAACTCGGTGCCATAGAAAGAATTTAAGATTGGAAATAAAGACACTCTAATTCTGCCTTATGATCCTTGGTTCCTCTATTCTGATACTGTATCAATTCCATGAGAACTGGAGCCCTCCTTAGCACAGTGTCTGTCACATAGCAGTGACATAAATGTTTAGGAAATGATTAAATGTGTGCATCTGTAAAATGGGAGGAATAATGATTCCTGCTTCATTTGATTGTTCTGAGAGCCAAATGAGGAAACAACACACACAAACTTTAATTTGAAGGGACAGTGGGGTTGAGGACTGAGCCAGGACATGGAGTATGGTGAATGCAGGCATGGGATAAGAAGTTAGGTCTTAGAACACATCACTCACCTTTCTTTCTTGCCTTTGAGTTTACCAACTGCTTCAGAGAGAGAGTGGGTGGGGAAGGGGGGTGGAAGTGGGGTCTCCCTATGTCAGACATACCAAATACACCTTCACTGGCCAGTTATCTAGGAATTACCATTGGGCAACTGTAAAGTGTGTCTGCTCCCAGAATCAGCAAACTTTCTCTGGATGCTTTTGGCAGCCCCCTGAAGAGGGGAGGGGAGGAAAAACATAGAGGATCTGTGATAACAGCTCTCAGATGTTCAAAGTCTAGAAGGATGTCAGGATGTAGTTTCACAGCATCCTCCCCTTTGAGAAGGGGAAAGGGCACAGAACACTGCAAGGAGTGCTAGGCCAAGCTAGTGACCCTTGTCCAGACTGATGCTGGGTAAGTCACTTGCCCTCGCTGGGCCTGAGTGTCCCTCTGGGTTAAGGCTGAAGTTGGATGCCAGATGATGTCATCAGGCCCTTTGAACACTAGCTGGGTTTGAGTGTAAACAGCTCATCCGGCCCTTTCCAGCCCAGATCACGGCTACCTGCTTATTCTGCCAGAGTGGGCAGTGATGTGTACTAGGCTAGCAGTCAAGTGCAGTGTTTTCGGCTCACTTCACAAGCACATTTGCTTCCCTAGGGCAAGTCATTCAGCAACAGTATAGATAATGAAGCTTGACTTTGGCCCAAGGTGAGTTCAAAGACTCCCTAGTGGGGCTCAACTTTCAATGTTAGCATCATCCCTTTTGACATATTGGTGTAGAGCACCAAGCGGTGGTACGCGTACCCTAGAGAATACGTGCTGGGCCATTCAGGGATGTGCAAAAAATAATCAGTAATGGCGAAAAAACAAAGTAAAAAAATGCAAAATGTTAGTTATGGAACAATAAATGTTAGGTTTGAATCACTGTTAATAGAGACACTTCAAAATTAGATCACATTAGCAAATGATGATTGGTGAGGGTGTAGCTATGAACCCTTCCCCCAAACTGTTCTTCTACCAATTATTACATACAGTTTTAGGACAATCCATTTGTGACATTTCTAGAACTTCCCCAAATATGTAAATATATCTGCAGCCAGACTGTTTGATCAGTTTAGTTATTGACTGAGTAAAAGTAAATGTGTTGTCTTTAATTGTGATTTCCTTCAAGTAGTTTTTTATTTAATGTTTAACATAGTTTGTTATTATTGTCAGTGATTTTTAAGTGTGTCAGTTATGGATCAGTGGTTGAAAACAGGAATGGTTAAAAAAACAAAACTTGATGTTGATTATAATCCGTCACCAAGTACTTCTCAACACGTGTCTGCAGCTCTGAGTACACCCACACCGGGAGATAGTAAAAAGGTGCGCGCCTCAGATACTACACAGAAGAAAAGGAAATACTCTAAAGAGTGTATTAAATATGGAATTTCATTTGTAGGGGATGATGACTGCCCTAAGCCTTTTTGTATTGCGTGTGGAAAAATATTATTCAAAGGTTGCAAGAAGCCCTCTCTACTCATGTGATATTTAGCAACTAAACATCCATGTATAAAAACAAAGAAATACATTACTTTTGTGCTTAGAAAGCATCCAACTTTGTACATGATATCAAGAAAAAAAGACAATGAGAATGCAGTTGAGGCTTTATACTGTATTGCTTATCGCAAAAGTAAATGTGGTAAAGACCACACCATAGCTGAAAATTAAATTTTTCTTTGCATTAAGAACACTGTTTTTTGTATGTTTGGGGAAGAACATGTCCGCAAAATTAATACTATCTTTTTCAAACAATACGATGTCTCCACAAATTCAGGAAATGTCTGACGATGTTGAAGCTGTAGTAGTAGATAGAATTAGAAAAAGTAAATTCTTTTCCATCCAGTTTGATGAAAGTGTAGATGTTGCTGATTTATCTATTTTGATAATCATTTTGAGGTATTTAGTAGGGAATGAAATTGAGGAAATCCAGCTGCTTTGTTACCCATTGAGAGAGCATACCATAGGCAAAGATATTTTTAATGCAATCAGTGGTTATTTCATTGGAAAGGACTTTACTTGGTTGAATTGTTGTGGTCTATGCAAGCCCATGTCAGGTTGCTTTCTAGGCCTACATGGCTAAATTAAAGAAGTAGCTCCCCAGGTACCATGGAGTCACTGCTGACAGAGAACTGGAAGATGTTCTTGATGAGGCTGTAAGAGCTCTAAATTTTATTAAGTCACAGCCACAAAACTCCAGATTGTTTAAAGCACTGTGTGAAGAAATGAACAGCATTCACAGCACATTACGTTTGCATACAGAGGTAAGGTGGCTATCTCGTGGCAAAGTATTTACATGGGTATTTGAACTTAGATATGAAGTCCAATTATTTTTGAAGACCATTGTTTCCCTCTTGCTCCAGAGTTTCAGGACAGTGATTGGCTTCAAATAAAAAAAATTGCATATTTATCAAATATTTTTCTAGAAGTAAACAAACTCAACTTGAGACTTCAGAACAGCTCAATCACTCTATTTATAGTACCTGACAAAATTGAGTCAATGAGTGAAAAACTGGACTTTGGAAAAGTGTGTATTGAAAGAGGTCCGCCTGAGGTTTTTGAAACTCTGCACAACTTCTTATCTGAGAATGACTTGCACTTATCCCAAAATGTGAAAGAGAATGTTGTAAGTCACTTGGAAGGTCTTCAAGTGTCCTTTTCTAAGTTCTTCCCTCAACATGGAAAAGAAAACAACTGTATTGCAGATCCCTTCCATGAAGAATTCTTCAGAGAAGCTAAACTATTAATCAATTAAAAAGAGCAGTTAATCAAATTTTCAACTAATTCTTCTTTAAATTCTGATTTTGAAAGAAAGCATCTTATTACCTTCTGGGTAGATGTCTGGGTAGAAGAATAAGAACAGCTCAGTGAGAAGGCACTCAAGTACCTCTTGCCATTTCCTAAACTGAGGTCGTGGAGAGAGCTTTTTCATCTTACACCTTCATAACAAATAAGTCACCCAATAAGCTTAATGCAAGTCTGGGTTTAAGACTGGATCTTGCATTTTTTGAGCCTGATTTCAAGAAACTAATTGTATCAAAGCAAGTTCAGTGATCTCACTAATAATGTGTCAATTGGCTAGTGATTTGCATAACAATTATTACAGACTTTTCAGATAACACGAATAAATATTATTATTAATGAGAAATTAAACATTTGTTAAATACTTGATCAACTTTATCAATATTTAAATGTTACAAATATTGTAAAATTAAATCTGTGGTTTGTATTTTTAGTGTAGTAATTTTTTTTCTAACTTAATACCTCATTTCCACTATTATACATTAAGATAGGCACTGAACAAAAGCATATTTAAAAACAGCTGTTTTAAAAACAAGGGGTACAATTTATAGAAATGGGTTTTAAAGAGGAACACAAGTGGAGGAAGGTTGGGAACCACTGGTGTAGAGGAATGAGCTCCAGACTTAGGGGGTTGGAGCTCTGCAACCAGTGGTCCTGCTGGCTCCTCCGACTTTTCCTCTTGGGGCTCCAGTTTACCTTCCATGATGTGATACCCTTTGCTTTGATTATTTTACGGAGTCCTTAGCATGGTGGTCTTCCAGGTTATGTCGCGTTATCACCCTTCAGCAAAGCAAGGTCACTTCCATAGGCAGCCTGTTTACCTATGCAGAAAATTCCGCAGACTAGACAGGCTTTTTAAGCTCCAGCAATAAGTAGAGATCCCACCTATAGAGAGACCTTGAGTAATCTTCAAGATACTTAGACGTTCATTTGCAAAACAAACATGTAGAAACACTTAAAGAAAAAAAGGCCCACTCGCTGAGTTCCTATTATATGCCAAGTACTGTAATCTTGTCCTCAGGACTGCCTCCTTTTATCTTTCAGGTCTTGGCTTAGAAGCCAACACCTTAAAATGGACTCCAGTTTATGAAAAAGTTGAAAAATAGGTGATATTGTATTAGCCACATTTTCAGAAGAGCCTGAGGTTAGAGTAATCATTAAAATTCACACTCAATTATGTCACTTCCCAGCTTAAAACACATCAGTGCCTTCTCATTGCTCCTCCCTGAATCCACGTGTGCCAGGCCCTGCTCTTGCTCCCCCTGCCTCAGCCCTGCTCTCCACATGCAGCCCCCCCAGTTCCTGCCCCTGCCTCACGCAGGCTGAGCTCCCCCTATCCCGTGGACCCTGCATGTGCTGAGGCTCCATCCTGGAAGCGCTCGCCTCAGCTCTTCAGCTGGATGGCTCCTTCACATCCTGAAGATTTCCGCTGAAATGCTGTCCTCTCAGAGGCCTCTCAGGGGATTCCTAAGCAATTGCCTTCTCCCAATTAGTCTTCATCACGACACTGTTTTAACCCTTCAGAGCATGTTCCATGACTTAAATTTCTTGTTTGCTGAATTATTTGGTTTTTCTGTCGGCCTTTCCCACCTGACTGTGAGCTCCAGGAGGGCAGAGTCATGAGTGTTCAACCCCAATGTACCTGCTGGTTAATATGTGACACATACATGCATGCAAGGCAAGTCTGTTTGAAGGGCTCTGGGGATGTAAAGATGACTAAGAAGGGCCTTGATTTTAAAGATGTCATGATCTAATCAGGAAGGGACATACAAAGAGATGACCACAATTAAGGCTGATCTTTTCTCCCAGCAGATGTAGTGTGTGGTGCTTCAGCATCAGAAGACACAGCTGCTGTCCCTGTAGGAGTGGCCTACAGTGCAGTCCTCAGGGAAGGCTTCCTGGGGGATGGTGTTGTTTTAGTAACCTCTTGAAGACTAAGTAGCATTTTACTAGGTCAAGGCTTTCTAGGCAGGGGGCTAAGTATGAATAATGGCCTGGAGGTGTAGTCTGCAAGTGAGAATGAGGCATTTGGAGAAGAGTTTCCGTAATGTGTACACAGGAGCTCTTGGGCAGAACTTCAGGAGAAGAGGTGAAGTGGCCTGCTGTTTCGTACTCTGGAGACCCACTGTCATCTTGAAGATAATGCTCATGGGGAGCGAGTAAGAGGTGTTAAGTAAAGAAATGATCAAACTTGCCTTTAACTTTTAAAAACTCTTTTGTAAATTATAAAAATAATGCATGTTCATTGTGGAAAAATTTGAAGAGAATAGAAACATGAAGAAGCAAGTGAGTGGTGGCCGCTGTGCAGGGGAGTTCTGCAGCCAGTGCTGTCTGGCAAAGGGCCCAGGGAGAGGTCGGAGCACGCTGGGACTGAAGGCCAAGGAGACCTTCATGAGTGAAGACAGGGGCGGTGGTGGGGGAGTGAGGAAAGCCTGAACCTGGACAGAGGGGGCTCAAAGGAGGCAAGCAGTGAGTGATTAAGGGGGAATATAAGGCCTATTGGATCTGAGGGAGAGGAAGGGATTGGAAAGATTACCCTGCTTCTGGCTTGGTTGTGTAAATGAATGATGGAAGCTTTGATGAAGATGAGTCTCTTAGGTAAGGATGGGCAGTGTGTTGTGGGAGAGGTAAAAGGGGACTGCGGTCACCACCCTTCCCTGAAAAAAAGCTTAGCATCTTGTTTGTCGGCATCATGCAGACTTCCCCTAGACACCTCTCATGGACCTGTAGCACGTCACAGAAATGTAATTTGTGGTAGTAGGGTGAAATGCAGTGACCCTGGGAACTCTGTCTCACTACTCCCTTTGTATTCCTTATTCTTCCTTGTTTGGGGTTAGCTATAAAGCAAGAGGTCTTTCTTGTGTGCAGAGGTGAGAAGCCAGCCATGTGATCAGAAGAGCAGGCCTAGAAGGGCCCTCAGAAATCACCTAGCCCATTTCATTGAGTCTCCATCACAACTATATGCTACAGGTGTGCTACTTTATAGAGGAGGAAACCGAGACAGATTAAGTATCTCGTAGGTCACAGAAAAGACCATGGGCTGGGTTCAGAGTCAGGTCTCTCTGACTCTATGGCTCATGTGCAGTCTACCCAGCATGCTAGTCATTCAGAGAAGACTAAAGCCCGGAGAGATGGACACTGGCTTGTCTGAAGCAATTCAGGGGCAGAACAAACCAGATCTGTTAGCTCCCACTGCAGGCCATGCTTCCTGGGCTGTTATATGCCTGGTTCTTCACTGAATGACGGGGTAGGAGGCAGTGGTGGCTGCAGAAGTACAAAAACCCGATTCCCTTTCTCCAGAGAGCTTATGTTCTTCCTAGGGGGGTGGCTTCAAAGATGGTGACAAAATAACTAGCATCAACTGGCAGCCTTTATTCCTTTCTTCTCTCCTGTTTCCCCACACTGCAGTCCTCCTCTTACCAACTGGGCATCAGGGTGAGAATGAGAAAACGTGCTCAGCGAAGTCTCACCCAAAGAATTCTGCCCCAAGTACTAAGCTGAGCAGGAAGGGATGGGGGACAGAGTGGTTTCAGGAAGACGCCCGTTCAGGCACTCAGACCACAGATGCAAGCTAGCATCTCTCAGTCCATCATGGGACCCATCAGGCATGAGGTGGGCAATTGCATCCTGTCTGCAGTGAGATGCGGTGGCCATGGACATAGGCAGGAAAGGGAGGTCAGTAGGTGCTGCCAGTCAGGCCGAGTGTCAGTGATAGAGAAACAAAATGCACGGGCTTTGGGACCGCCAGCTGCTTGTCGGGAGGACACTAGAGAAGTCTGCCTCTTGCTCATAGGGGTCCGAAGGAAGGCAGTGTTGGGGAAGAGCTGTGGTCTTAGACCTAGACAGACATGGGTTCAATCCACAGCATAGTAGTAACTAGCTGTGAGCTCTTGTTCAGTAATTTAACCTCTGAACATTTCCTCACCTATAAATACTGAGGGTAATGTTAAAAATACTGAGGAAAATAAAAAGAGTATATAAAGGGAACCATGCAAAGGAGCAAACCTTGTTTGGGTTTTCACTTAATTATAATGATGATGATGATGTTGATGATGATGGTGTGATGATGGAGGTGATAATGGTAGTGGTGATGATGAGGATCATGAAGATTGATCATCATTTGCTCTTCTCCTGGGTATCCTTGAAAAACGGAATCTCCTTCATTCTCACTAATGCTTTAAGCAGTGATGGTGAAGAGATGGATGGGGAAAGGGAAGAAGGCTGGCATAAATGTTCAGCTTACACACTGTGTCATCTACTACAGTAGGCTCACTTGCATACTTTTTCATTTAATCCTCATAAAAGTCTTTTGAAATATGTCTTACGTTCCATATCTTATGAATGAGAAACCTGAGATCAAAGAGGTTAAACGGCTTGCTCAGAGCCTTAGAATGATAAGGTTTCAGAGCTAGGATTTGATCCCATGACTCCAGGCCTCATTCTTTTTTTACTTAGGTTGCTCATGAACTTGTTGGGGCATGATTCTAAAGCTTTCAACATCTTTTACATTGGAACATTCCTGGATGTTCCTGGGAAGAAGTCCCAACAGTCATGCCTTGAATTGTGTTTATTCTGGTAGGATCATTATTCCTTCATTTATTTTTTTTCATTTATTCTATTAGTCACAAATTCACCAGTATTCTCTGAACCAGGTAATACATTTTGCCCTAAGGATAGAAAGAAGACTAGTGCGTTGAATGATGGATAACAGCAGTATGTTTGTTTGATACGCACTTTGATGGTTGTAAGCCATGGCCTCTTTGTAGATATATCAGTCAGTTTCCAGTAAGGAGAAAGAACCATACTATTTATTATTTTTATTATTTTTTTAACAAAGAGAATTAAATTAAGAGCATTATTTCCTAGGAATCATGAATTGTTAACTAGGTAACTTAAAGGACAGAGAACAAGTTATCGCAGCTATAGCAACTACAGGAAGCACCTACCACCCTTGGGACTGGGGAACAAAGATGTTGGAATTATTAAAACTTAGAAGTTTGGAGTGCGGACTCTGCAGAGCTGAAACCTAGGCCCCTGAGGCTGGGCCCTTTCCTGCTGATGCTGGTGGTGCTAAGCATGGGGGATGGAACACGTGGTATTGGGACTTCTTTTTTTTTTTTTTTTTCTTAATTGGGCAGAATCTGAAACGGTGATGGAATAATATAAAGGCTATAACCCCTCGAGGATCATGGTGGTTGTGCAGAGAACACAGCAAGAGTCTTAGATGGCTCCCTTAAAATACTTCCCTCCATGTCCCATGTGGGCAAAATAGGAGGCCCAGATAATGATGTTACTAAATTATTAAAGCATTAGGTAACCTTTTAAAATGAGATGATTTAACAATATTAAGAAATGGGTAAATGAAAATTCTGAGGAGGGTGCACCCACCAGCTGGTGATGGGGTTTCTGAGCGAGAACAATGAAGTGTGTTTTGAAATTGTCAGGAGAAAGTGAAACCTGGTCCCAAATGTTACTGGAGCAGACTCCTACTACTCAGCAGGAGGGGCAAGGCTGGGGCAGTGCTGACCAGAAGAGGAAGCAGACAGGATATCCATAGGAAGCAAACTAGGATACGAGTTTCTTCTTCCTTGCTCCTCCTCCCAGCTCTCTTTACAGACACACCTTGGAGACACTGTGGGTTTGGTTCTAGGCTGTCACAATAAAGTGACTTACAATCTTTTTGTTGGTGGAGGCTCTTGCCTTGAATTTGTAAACAACACAGCAACTGTGAAACACAATGAAACAAGGTATGCTTGTATTGACGAGGCCCAACAGGGAAAAGTAGAAATGTGGTTTGCAGGGTCCTATCATAAAGCAGTATAGAGGACAGTGGGTCTGAAGCTGAGAGCCAGTCATGGACAAGAATGAAGACTCAAGGTCTTGAATGGCTAGAGAAGGCTTCCTGGAAGGCGTGGCATCATTTTCAGAAGAGAATCTGAATCTTGAAGGGTGTGAATGGGACTGAGGTGAAGAGAGAGAATGGCAGGAGCAAAGACACATGCCAGGGCATGGGGAGGACAGGAGGTAGGGGAGGTGAGGGGGGTTGGCAGGGGAGTGTCACTCTGCCAATCTCTGGGTCCCAAGCCTTGAAGGTTAGGATACCAGGATTAGACTTCAGAGGTGGGGGCAAAAAGTGGCCTACACTTGTCCAATTTTAATCTCTCATTTGTCCTGTGATTAAGACATTATTCTCTCCCTTTTGCAAATGAATTATGACTCAGATAAAATTTCCCTGTCATGCTGCACAGCCCCAGTGAGAGACAGTGGTATTGTCGCTATGAGCAGGGTGTGGCCTGGCATGTGAGGGATTTAGCCTGTGTGGCCATCGGTGGTGGCATGCCTGCACTGAGCCCATGCAGCTAGCAGGCAGGACTGTGGAGTCCTCTAACACATCCAGGATCTATGTTATTCTTCTGGTGCTGGAAAGATGTTAAAGATGAATAGTTGAAAGCACATATACAGATAAACTCCTTCAGCAAGCAATATTTGAAAGCTCATCTCAAAAATCCCCCCTTCTTTTGCATTGCCCCATGATTTTGGAATACTTGGATCAAATGGGCCAATGTCAGCATCAACAAAACTTCCCAGAATCACAAGTTTCCCAACTTCAAAACTCACGTGTGTCTGGAGCCAGGTTACCTAGTGGGTTTAGGGTCAAGAAGATCAGATGCCACTGGATTTTCAGGGCCAGCCACTGATTTTTCAGCTTGTTTGTAAGCTTGCAAAATTCAGTCCTTGGTGCTTGTTGTAGCCAATTTCACACTTTGCTGTCACTTATTATTAGGCGAGGAAAAATAGAGGCCTGCTAGCAAATCCTCATTTAAGGAGAAATAAAAACCACATTGACTCTGTCGCCACTTAGGGAAAGAAGCAATTACTGAGGAGAGATTGCAGAGTATAGCTCATGACTCAGGGATCCAAGGAGGAATGGGGCAGAGAGATTAGGAAATTCTTTTGGCCCCTAAACATGATGTGACTTCCAGTGGTTTATTTTGACCATATCCAGGTGACAGTACACAGTGTTCTTTTTTTTTTTTTCTTTATGCATCGTTACAGGTAGGTAACATCTCAAAGAACGTTATCCAAATCCCATGGCTAATCCATTGGGAATTTACTACACAATTCTTCTTATAATGTGGGGGAACTTAACCACAGGTCCTTGCTGGCTGTTAACATATATTGAGCAATTTACAAGCAGTTACTGCAACTTTGGGTGTGCTGGGGCACACAGCCCTGAGGCTAGACTATCAGGTAGTTCTGTGACAGCCTCAAGCTGGCCTCATCCTTTGATGAGGCACTTAGAAAGCAGGAGAGAGCTAAAGTGATAGAAGCCTAATGTGATAAATGTCCTAAGTTTAGGACACTGTTTTGGACTGTAGAGACACACAGACATATTAAGGTCCACTCCCTACTCTCTGGAGTGCCCTAATCTGGTTGGGGAGACAGGTTGTATTATAGAAAAAGATCAATCACCATGGAAGGCAGATAAATACTTGGTGAGAGGTAGAGACATTAAGTCCCTCTAGAACTGAAAAGGCCCATCCAAAGCATCTAGTTAGACTCCATTATTTTCAGAGGAGAGAGATTGCAGATCAGCAAGGGGAGTGACTTGTCCAAAATGAATGACCAGGGAAGGGTTGAACAAATTAGACTGAATCAGCGTGGTTCTGTTCTCACCTGTTTCCAGTACACGATACCACACACATCTAGAAAGGTTATATCAGTGCCTCTAAGTGCTGTCCACCTCACTTTATACAGGCAGGATGTGTGGCTCACAGCAGACTTGCCAAATTCTCCCAGCTATTAAACAGAATGGAGCTTGAGCTCAGAGCCTAACTCCACCAAGGCCATGCTGTGGCCACCATGTCTTGCTGATGGCTGTGGAGGTCAAAGAGAGTCTCAAAGAAAAGGTGGCACTGTTCTATCCTTTTAAAGAGAGAAGACAACAGGCATGTGGTCATGGAGGAAAGGGAATGGCAGTGGCCTTCAAGTGTGGAAACATGTGGGCACTGGGCATGCACTTAGTGACTTGCAGGGAAGCTGTCTTTAGGCTACAGGTTGCTGGACTCCTAGACGGAGTTGAGATGCTTTTTCTTAGATGGCCACCTAACTAAATCATCATGTTGAATGTGAGCCGAGTCAAAACCATACCAAGTAGGGAGGAGAGGTCCCTATAAGCCAGCGCTATTACAGGGGTAGCTGCTAACGTACTAGGGTAATGCCCTCCCTCTACCTGACTCTCCAAATCACTATGTTGAAATGGTGGGCACTGGTAGACACTTGGGGGTGCTTAAAGATGAATAGCATGATGGGCTTAGATTAGTCTAGAAATTTTCTAAGGTTCTCAAACTTGGTTATCTTTTAGAATTATATGGAGGTATTTCAAAAATACTGCTGTGTAAGACACACCCCTGGGATTGACAACTGTGATGTGGCATAGGGATTTTAGTGTACATTCAAGGATCAAACCTACTGCTTTAGTTTGTACTGCTTACTCACGTTAGCCAGGCAGCTTTCTGTCTCACTGAGACACAGAGTTCGGCCCTCCTGAAACATGTCAGTCCTCAGGTTTGCTGACTCTGATAATTCATCTATTCATCAAAATTCAACTATATGGTTATTAGACCCTAAAAGCTAAGCAGTGGGAATATAGTCAATGATGTGCTATTAAATATTTAACAACCAGCATTCTGGGAGGAAACACAGCCTGATTTGTAGTGTTTTTCAATTTCCCTGTTATAAATACTCCTACCATGAACAATTTCATGAAGTCACTGAATTCAGAGTTAGGAAGAGATGCATGTAATTGGCTCTTGCAAGCCAGTGTGCGCCCGCTCCAGCCCACCCCGGGTAGAGTGATAACTGGAATTCACCCCACATCCTTATGGGAGGCAGAGCCTAGTTGGGGAAGACATATGTTCACACTGCTAACAGAAATGCCAGCGAGGAGTGCTGGAGGGACCCAAGTAAATTCATCCTGGCAGGGGCAGGGAAGCTGAGTTTCAACACATAAATAGTGGACCAGGGATAGACCTTAAAAATCAATTTCCTCAATTGCCCCCTCTTTTGTTTTTCTCTAATGGCCTCCAAACCCCATGATGTCATCCACAATCAGATCATCTGACCAGGCTGAGCTAACTGGTATTTCATGCTGAGAAGACATAATTCTGCCCAAAAAGAGAGAAGTCACAATAGTCTGTGAAGCATTAAGTCAGTAATATACATCACTCTATCAAGTTTTCTAAAGTGCTGTGGACAGCTTGTGGCCTCTGGTTCAGATCCACTGACCTGGCCCCACCCTGTCACAGTAGATAATGAAAAACTGGGGCCAGAGATCCAGAGTGGCTTGTGCTGGGGGCACAGAGCTGGAATGAGAAGCCAGGCACCGCCTCCCAGACCCATGTTCTCACTACACGCTGCCATGAGCTGCTTTCAAAGATCAAACAACTCTCAGACAGCACTTTATTAATATACTAATATGAGGAACACCAGTTCATTTGCTTCAAACAAAAGGTTCTGTGCAGAGAGGAAATCCAATCTCGAGTGGAAATTGCTCCTAACAAGCCCACAATTGGCAGCCCAGCAATGATGCTCTCAGGCTGTAATTGTGTGAAAAATGGATGCATTCCCATTACCAAGAGGAAAGACCGTATCCACCCTCACTGGGCAGTGGTTAATAATCCCATTAAGTTATTAATGAGATTAGCAGAGCTTCCTGCCTTGGCAGGCCAGGAATATTAGGTGAGGCTATTTCGTGGAACATCGTAAAAGCCAGCAGTCCATCACTTTAGGGGATTCTCCTGGCTGGATTATCCTCTTCTGGAGGCCAGGCCCTTGTGCTAGCTCTGAGGTCTCTATTCGTTAGGTGTTGCCAAGGGCATAGCAGGCTGCATGCAAAGGAGGTGATGGCCCATTTGGGGCCACTTTAGAAGTGTGTGTGTGTATGTGTGTGTATGTGTGTGTGTGTGTGTGTGTGTGTGTGTGTATGACACACACCAGCGTCTAGTCCACCCTTCAGAGAAATTTTGGAACTCTCTCTCTGGCAAGATGGAAGAGGTGTGCCTATACTTACATAACCTTGCCAAGGTGATGACACCTTACTGAGTTGTTTGTACAGTGCTGCCCATGTAAGTGCACGGTGGCAAGTTCACGAACTTAATTGTCAGATTTTGGGGATGACAGCAGCTCTGATGGCCATTCCAGAAAAAGTGTTTCAAAATTGCTTTGAAGGGTAGACTAGGGGCTGGCATCAATGCAGAGCTTCCAAGGGGAGTACTTTGAAGTTGGCCATAGTGATATTCAACAATGAACTATGTAGCACTTCTTCTAGGATGAGTTCATGAACTTAATTGTCCAAACTTGTATGCTTCAGCCATCTCCTCTAGTCCAGTGCTTTTCAAATCTACACTATTATTCTGAGGCCAAGCCCAAGACTCAACCTCAATTGCCTGGCAAACATTTTTTTTAAAAAGCTAGTACTTGTTGAGGATCTATTAGTTTCTTAGTTTCCAGACAACTTCATATGCCTCAATTCTTAGAGCAACACTGTAGTCATTTTCTCTTCCTGCAAGTCGGTAAACGCAGGCTCAGCAAGGTCCTGAACCTGAGCTAGACACACAGCTAGTACATGGCAGAGCTGGGATTTGAACTGAGTGAGATCTGTCTGGCTCTTCTGGCCTTTTGGTGGAGCTTCTTTTCATGTTCAGATGTAACTTCAAGCTCAACATGCACCAAATCAGACTCCCCACCTTCACCCTCAAACCAGTACCTCTACTCTCATCCCTGTTCATTCATTCAGACGTTAGGTCAAACCTCAAAGACAGTTAGGGTTCCTGGCTCTATTCCACTCCTTCAAGTCAATTGCTCACTAGTTGTTCTTGTCAATATCACCGAAAGTGCCTTTCCTCTTATCTCTTATTCCCATGGCCACTGTCTTAGGCTGGCATTCATCACCTGGTGCTTGGTTTGCTGCAGACATCTCCTCACTGATCTGCAGGTCTCCCCCACTTCCTTTTAGTTTATCCCACTCTTCAATGTGATACGAGTTTCTCTAATATGTTATTTTGAATATTTCAAAATATTGATAAGAGCTTTTTCAGTGACTATTCTTACAGAGTGGAGCCCCAAATTCCAAGAATGATAAAACAAGAAATAAATAACCTAGCATCATTTGACTCTCTAGTAAAGTGCCAATGGTTTTCATTGGGCTATTCTTTTCTAATCCTTGAAACAAACATCTGAAGTGGGTCTTTTCATGTCACTGCTGAGTAAACTGACCCATTTCAAGTGGCATAGCTATAGGAACTTGTGAGTGTCCTATGAGAACCTAGTTCAAGCTTGTCCAACACACGGCCTGCAGGGCACATGTGGCCCAGGACAGCTTTGAATGCAGCCCAACACAAATTCATAAACTTTCTTTAAAAATATGAAAAGTATGCATGGACTGTGTTTTAGCTCATCAGTTATCATTAGTGTGTGGCTCAAGACAATTCTTCCAATGTGGCCCAGGGAAGACAAAAATTTGGACACCCTTGACTTTGTGTGTCTACCACAATAAGACATATTCTTTCCCATCATCTCATACTCCTCCATAGACTGATACTAAAGAAACATTTCCCAATCTGACTCTGATCTTTCCTGCACTATTTCACTTGACTCCACCTAGGCACAGTTTCCTCTGCTCTGTAAGTGCCACTGCCACCCTTGTAATGTCATTCTTTTGTAGCATCCTGGATGCTTACTTTCTCCACTGTCTTCATACCATATACATCCTTTGATGCTTAAATGATATTTCTCTAACTCTCAGAGGCATTCCTCTTCCCTCCTAAGCTCAAAGAAATCCCTATCTGCTCTTGAACTTCTATCATTACTACTCATTTTACCTTTAACTGTTGTTGCTCTGTTTAATCAAATCAAACTCGCTACCTTTACCCTCTTGATAATAAGACACCTTAATGTTTTATTAGCAAGCGGTAGGGCTTCAAATTCAAAGAGATGCGGATTATGTTTTAGGTTGGGTTTCCAAAGTGGCCTCTGAAGTGAGAATTCCTGTCTGAGTGATTTATTAAGACAGGATCCCAGGAGAAACTAGTAGGGAAATGGTGGAAACAAGACAGAGAAGGAGGAGATGTGAGGCAAGAGAACAATTTGGGGCCATGTCTTGGCTGAACCTGATCCTGCAGGGGAGTTAAAGAGTGTACATTACACCTTAGAGTTTGTTGCTGTTCTAGGGCAAGGTTGACAGGAAGTCATGCTCCCAGCCATTGCTGTGTAAGCGTCACTCCAGAGCATTTAATTCCCAGTCCCTTAGCACTCTCTGGGAGCAATGAATCTAGTAGCTCCAGGACAGGCATCTGATGGGAATAGTAGTAACGGGTTATTAGAAGCAAAAAACAAAACAATATACACAAACCCACAACAGTTGGAAGAAAGATGCACAGAAATGAATCAGAAGAATATGAGCAATTGAGTGGAACATCAACAGTATCTGCTAAGATTGGCATACTTTTTTGTAAGTGTTTTCATCATTCAGAGTCTCAGTTTCTCTAACTGTAAAATGGGATTCATAGGATAAAGTGACCGACACATAGCAATCACTCAATATATGTTAATGCTTTCCTTGGAATCAGCCTTCTACTTTATGTGTTGTGTAGATAGTCTATACTATACTATACTATAGCATACTACACTGTACTATCATGTACTATACTAGTACATTATAGTCTTAAATGTGCTAGATTCTTCTGGCCTCAGGGACTTCCTTTACACATGCTGTCGTCCCTCTCAATCCCCTTGTCCCCTGATGTGCTCTTACTGTCCAGTGTATCTCCCTTTAAATGCCACATTCTCTAGAAAGTTTGCTGTGATTCCCAGGCTAGCTCAGATTCCTTCCTGCATCCCTCACAAATTATATACTACCAAAGAACCTTGAATACAGAGGTGCCAAAAAAGTATACACATTTTAAGAAAGGAAAATACTGTATTAAAATTGTAATACTCAATATATACCAGTAACAAAAGATGAATGCAAGTCACATTTGACTTCTTCAATTACAAGAGGTGCTAAAAGTGGTTACCATCAGTGTCCAGACCCTTCTGATTAGAGCAGGCTACTGCTTGAGCAATGTTGACCTTGTATCACTGCGCATGCTGTTTCAATCCTTCCTGAAGTCCCACCAGTAGCTGATTTTCTACGGTACACCATGTCCTTTAAGGTCCCTCATAGGTAGAAGTCAAGGGGTGTTAAGTTAGGAGAATATGAGGGAAACTCAAGCAATGTTCTCAAATTTCAAATACCACTTCAAAACGGTCTTGTGCTCCTTCAACGACAACCGTGCTTCTGCCATTTTCTTCGACTGTCCTTCCTGTCACATGGTGACACTACCATTCATTTGAATGAAGCCACTTTTTGAGCGAATGTCATACTACACATTGCTATAATTCAATTCAACTTCAAAAAGTAATAGATAACATCTCTTAAAATATGTATACATTTTTTTGGCACCCTGGTATTTTTTTTTTTTTTTAATTTAAAAAAAAAAAATTTTTTTTAAATTATGTGGGTAGTTCCCTGGCTGGGAATCGAACCCAGGCCGCAGCATTGACAGCGCCAAAGCCTACAGCACCAGGGAACTCCCCCCTGGTATGTCTTTATTTTTAAGCAGTCAGTTACTACCATTTATTATAAATGTATTTGTGCTATTATGTATTAAAATAACAGATGGTGATGGATGTTAAGTAAAGTCATTGTGGTAATCATTTTGCAATATATGCATAGATCAAATTATTGTGTCATGCACCTAACCTAACAAATATTATATGTCAATTATATTTCAATAAAACTGGAGAAAATTAATTAATTAATTAAAAATAAATATCATCTACATTAGAAGTGGTTGTTCTTTTTATCATTTTATTTCTGGAGCCTAAAGATGTGTTGAATGAAGTGATGAATAAAAGTATGAGAGAACACAAATGATAAACCCATGGAAGGTAGAGCAGAATCCTCTGGGTTATTCCTTGGCACTTTTATGTAGCAAGTGCTCAGTAAATGCTGTCTGGTTGGTTGGTTGGTTAATGGGTTAATGGACACAAGGGCGGGAGTCCCAGGCCTGTGTCCTAGTCCAGGTTTATCATTGAATGTGTGCCTTCTTAGACAAATTAGCAATTCCCCAGTGTCAAATGATGGTCTCTAAGAGCCTTCTTGGTGCCAGGCCCTCACTCCCACGTGCGTCATCAGGGAAGGTTGTAGGAGAAGGGTGCTAGCGCTGCAGAGAGAGAAGGGTGTAAGTTGCACTGCCATCCACAGACAAGCCCTCCTCCTTCCGGAATAGCCACATCAGAGAGCTGGGGGGCAGGCCCAGAGGCCAGGGCACCAGAAGGGCTGAAGGAGGAGCAAGGATGTGCTGTGGTTGGCATGCAGATGACCAAGCACAGCGAGGTGTTCACAGCAGCAATGGCTGGTTCAGGACTTCATCTGGCCTGGCTCTTCTTTTCCCCTAATTCTAGCACAGGTGGCTTTGCCACTCCATAGCTGTGAGATCTGGGCCAGTTTGGTACATTATATAACATCTTGATTGCCTCAGTTTCTTCATCTATAAAGTGAGGTCCATAGAGTTGTAGGAATTCAAAGACTTAACACATGTAACATGCTTAGAATAATCATTGGCATATAGTCAGACCTCAAGGCGCATTGGCTGCTTCTGCTGCTATTGCTGATAAGGAAGGCACTCTGGTCGGACGCACAGCCTCCGAGACTCTGATTTGGCAAGTCAGCGTGTTGCAAGGTCACCGCATGGCTGTGGGGGAGCATGTTGGGGCTTAAAGTGTGGCAGCCTTTATCTGAGTCCGAGTTCCACAAGCTGCTTAATCTCTCATTTCTGTAGTGAGGGATTACAACTCACCTTGGAGGAGGACTTTGAGGGTTAAATACGTATTTGGGACGCACATATTGCTTAAAAGGCATGGTGTGGAACGTGGTGCGGCTTCTCCCCAGCAGAAGGAGAGGGAGCAGTGAGCGTCCCTTCCATGACACTGTTCTCACAGATTTGAGGATTAATTCATACTGTGGGTAATAAATTTATGAAACTCATCGCCCTGGGACCTGGTAGGGGATGATTATGAATAGGCCTGGAAGGACTTAAGGAAATGGATGAAGGCTGATCCTCAGCGAGTTATCACAGCAGCATTTCCTAGAAAAATGTGCATTTAGGAAGAGTAGTCTTGCTAAGATGCTCTGTAGGAAAAGAAATAAGAAAGAAATAGCTTTTGTGGTTAGAAATCTTTAAGGAATTATGCTTGCTGTATTCCACCACTGCAAAGACTTTCACATTCACATTTATTTCATTGCTGATTTAGCAAATACTTAGATTACATCATGTATGATAGGCAGGGTTCTGGGTATATATAATATAACAATGACTGAACAAAGATTCTTGCCCTCGTGGAGTTTATAATCTAGTGGGAAAGACAAATGATAAGCAATAAATGTAACATACTATGAAATTATATGGAGTATTTGAAAATGAAATGCATATGTTGGCCACGAAGGGCTTTTACATCCAAAGCTTCAGAGAAATGACATGCTCTGACTTACATAGTGTGAAGGCACTGAGAAGTCCTGCAGTCAAGAGACTTGTTTAACTCAACCAAGGTTCTCTCAAAAGTATGTGGCCATGGAACCTCTTTTGTTTTCTGTAAAGGCTTTTAACATCTTTATACATATTATACCTTTCCCCCCTTCCCTTGTAGTTTCAGATATTTGTTAAACTAATGCATGGTTTCCCCAAACATTTTACCTCTGGAATCTTTTAGTTTCCCTTATAGACCTATTAAATATCTTGCTTAACCAGTATTCTAAAGCCTTCCTATTCAAAGTGTGACCAAGTGGCATCAGCATCTCCTGAGAACTTGTTGGACATGCAAGATGGGAGGCACCGCTGGGCCCCGTGTTGACACAGGAATGTTCCTGTGCATGTTCAAGTTCCAAATCTGCTCTATCAGACACATGTTGAGAAATACTGGATTAGACAGAAGTAGTGTGTGGAGGGTAACTTGGAGCAAAGTTCACAGTAGTTTACATACAGGGCTCGTCACAAATAATGCCCCTTTTTTATGCACTGGTAGTCTATACCAAATTTTTTATTACAAAATTATAAGCATTTACGGTCATGATTTTGTAACAAAATCATAACTCAAGTCCGGGCATTACTTCTGCTGGACCATGTAGATTTTTACCCAAGTTTCCATCTGCAGGGTGAACTACCCAGGTGTTCCTGGAGCTGAGCTAGCTGGAATGTCCTCCTCATATTCCTACATGCCGTTAACAGCTAATCGGGGCTCGAGGACTTTATTAAAATCCTCCTGACACCTGTTCAGAAGAAGGCTTGCATCCTCTCAGCATAATGAGCCCCATGCGTTTATCACCCATATTTATATTCATGCTGCCTATAGTAGGTCCCACATGACTGCTTCTTTCTGCCTGTGAGGACATGTTTCCTTTCAGAGTCTAGAGCTCCTGGTGCCAGGTAGGAAGACACACAGGTGTTAGGGACTGGGTCGGCGCTTGTGGAGGAGGGCAGTGCTGGAGATGTGATCCACGCCTTTCCCCAGTCCCTCCACCCTTGTAAAGCTCCAAAGCATCCCTTTCTGTTCTCTTTGTCTATTCTTTATTCATCCCTTTCAGCAGCTGGCTGTGGTGGCGAGAACATGTGTCTTGGGGTCAAATGGACTGGTGTTTGCATATCAGTTTCATTAATTCCTGGTTCTGTTACCTTAATAAGCAAATCATTCGGTTCCTTAAAGCCTCTTTCCCCAGCTGTGAGAGGGATGCATCTGCCTTGTAGTGTGCTTGTAAAGAGTACCTGAGGAAATCCTAGGACAACCTCACTTAGGCCTTGGATCCCAGACGAGAGACTCAAATCATAGAAGCTAGTAGGCCTACCAGTTGCTTGGAGGATGAAGGCAGGTTTGATGGCTTGGAATGGAATGAAATTGCCAAGCACAGTGGTGCCGCCTCACAAGGAACACACGGAGTCCCTCTCATCTCATACTTGTGGACTGGAAATGCACCAGCTTCCTGCTTTGGTCAGTTTGATGGAGAGTTCCCCAGCCTTACTGCCCTCAGTTTGCCCCCTGGAACTGATGACAGGTGTATGGTCTTCTTCCCAAGAGGAGAGAAAAAGCCGGAACCTACCGGTGCCCAGGGGCCTTCAGAGTATGCACTCCCCCTCACTGGTGAGGGCTGACTAATGCTCCATGAATGTGATTGGAGCCAAGGGGGCAGGGCGTGACACGAAGGAAGCCTGTGTGTTTGTTCTGAGCGTGTGGGATAGGGTGTTCCTTATCACTAGAAACCAAAATAGAAAAGACAGGCATATAAAGAGGTCTGGAAACTGAGGCACAGAGTCAATAATACACAGTATAGAAACACCCAGGCCCAAGCCTGCCATCATATACGAGTATAGTAGGGGTTTCTCAGCCTCAACACTGTTGACATTTGGGGGCTGGATAATTGATTGGCAGGGGGACTTTCCTATGTATTGTGGGATGTTTAGCAGCATCCTGGCCTTTGCCTTTACCTACTAGATGCACCACTGGTGGCACCAACCCCAAGTTTAACAGCCAAAAATGTCTCCAGACCTTGCTCAGTGTCTCCAAGGGCAAGATTGCCTGAGATGAGAACCACTGACATAGAGGGTGCTCAGGAAGGATCCTGTCTTCTCAATCCAGAAACCAAGCAAAATGCCACAAGAGTGCCTCATTAATTTTCATGCTCAGCCTCCTCCTCCTCCTGTTGCCTTATGGGAAATGGGCAGCAGGTGATGGCCACAGGAACTCCAGGTGACGTGCATCAGACTCAGAGGCAGCCTCGTGGCATAGCCCCAACTCTGCCCTGCTTTCCTGCTGCTCCTTTGGTTCCATATCTGGTCTCTCAAACCCAAACACAGTCAGAACTGGTACTAGCCTGGCTCACTTAGGCTCTCACTGATTAAAAACTTTCCTGGGCATTTTTAGCTGCTGGGAACACTCCATTTCACATTGATTTATTATTATATTTTTAAAGACACTGAGATTTAAGACTCATTCAGGAGACTCTGCTTGCCAAGACATAATTAGGAGAAAATGACAGAGGTAGTAAATATATAATTAACTCTTTTCTTAATGCCTTTTGCTGGCATTCTTAATCTATCTGCATAGCCTGAGAAAGTGGTTCTTTGGAATCTCCATTGGCAACTAGAGACCAATTACCATTATGTTTGTATATTATGTTTTCGCACAACATGTATACATGTTTATGTGTAGGAATTTAAGTGGGGAGCCACAAAGATAAACATGGGTGCACACACATTCTCAGCTCCTAATTGACTTTTGAATGATTAGTTGATCTACTCATTGGTTCATTGATTCAACAAAGATTTAGTGTGTACCTACTGTGTGTCAGGCACCATGATATTCCATCCTGCTAAAATCTGTTTCTAAATATATGCGTTTCTATATATGTATACACACAATGCATATATTTGGGATGTCAGGGAGTTCTATACAGCTGTGTACACATATACATATATAATGGGTTCAGAGAGGTCAAGTAACTTGCCAAAAGTCACATAGCTATTGAGTAATGAGGCTGGTATTTGATCTCAGGTCTGTCTGATATTTACTACCCTGCATGATCTTCTTTCAAAGAGTACTCACGAAAGGAGGTGATATTTGAGCTGAATCTTGAATGGTAAATAGGAATTTATCAGGTAAGCACAACAGGATATAATAGCTCATGTAAAGTTTGGTGGAGTGATGATCAGGAACTGCAAAGAATGAAGTACAGAGAGATCACTGGGTGCTTTAAGAGGAGCGAGAGGAGATAAGCTGGGCAGGGCTCAGCTTAAGGAGGTTTTAATATGCCAGGCCCCCCAAGAACGCACATCCAAGTTTGCTTCGGGTCTGACTGGGACATGAACCCTTTTCTCCAGGCATCAAGATAGCGCCCACTTGGAGTTGTAGCCTCCAGCCTGGCTCAGTAGCAGGAGTTACAAGGTGACCCACAGGCCCATTAAGAAACCAGGCAGCACTTGATTTCACCCAGTAACTGTCTCCAGCATTCTCTTGCCCAGGAAGCAGGGACCAGTTAATTGCAGGGTGATCACCATGTTCTTGTGGAGCATTTAATGTAGCATGTAATTGCAGGGTAAATAAATACAGAGCTATTTCCAGCTTTCAGCCCAGCACTGCAAGCATGGTGGGTGGTGGTAATTATGACTGGGGATTTGCTTGGTGCAATTTCTAAGCAATGGTTCCAGGCCTGAACTGGGTCAGTCCTCAAGTGGGCACTGTCTGCTCCAAGGAGAACCAAGATGCTGATCTATCCAAGCTTCCTATTTACACAGGTACCCGCGGCCTTGAATAGCTGACTTGGATTCCCCAATATTCTAATCCATACCTGCATCTTGGGGTCCCTCAGCCTTCTGGTTGGTTCTAAGTCTCTGTAAAAGTAGTGGTTAAGATGTTTAGGCTCAGAATCAGACAGAAATGAGTTCATTTTGAGGTTTTGCTCCTTACTGGCTGTGTTACCTTAGATAAAATGTTGCACCTCTCTGAGCCAAATTCTTCATCTATAACATGTAGATAGAAATAATATATGTCATAAAGTTGCCTCACCTGCCCAAATTCTACAAAAATCTCCTCTCCAATTCTGAGATCCCTCATCTTCTCCCCCTGCCATCCCCATATCCATATTTTTGAGGCCCATTCTTCTACTCCTTTCTGGTCTCCTTTTTCTTCTGATCCACTGAATCATTTCTGAATGTTCTAATCTTACCTGCGAAACTTCTCTATTTTGTAAAGCTGCCCTTGGCCAAGTGGCAGGGCTGGAGGTGAAGCCCAGGCCTTGGCTAGTTCCCTTCCTCTCCACTCACAGCTTTGCTGAGCTCTGACTGTCCTTGGATTCTTAAGTCCCCAAAACATGTGGCTCTTGGTGGAGGCGTTTCCTTCCATTCCCCTTTCTATCTGCCTCTGTGTTTGTGGATCTCAGCTCTAATGTTTGTCCCAGTGTCCATGTGTGTCATGTCTCTGATTATTATTAATGTTTTTGTGTGATCTGACTTGGCTTCAAACCCACAACCCCTACCGTTGCTGTCTGAGACTGCAAGGCTCACCTGGTTGTAGCCTCACCCAGAATCCCCAAAATACTAACTGATCAGGGCCTTCATTGCTGCTGCACCCAGCGGACACAGGGAGGAGGTGGGAGGACACAGGGAGAGCTGCCTACCTGGGGCCACCAGCAGCTGTGCTATGCGGAAGCCTGCGTGAATGAGCAGAGTCCCTGAGTTCCTCATTGTGGAGGGCGAAAAAGGAAAGGACGGAGGCTTCTAAGTGTGGAGATGGAACCTGTGGTTGGGACCTTGCACATCAAGTTTGGCCATTTATAAGTATGTCACCTTGAGAAATGGCACTGGCATCCCTGAACTTCCACTTTCACATTGGCCAACGTGACTCGCCCTGGAGCTGCCAAAGTGCTGTTAGGAGAAAGGAGTAGAGTTCTTGTAGGAAGGTGGGTTTTTGCATCTTTTCCTGACACATGGGGTCTTCTGTCCCCTCTTCCCCCCAGGGGACCAAGTAGGACCTATCATGGTACCTGAGGAGGTCATGGCAGGGAGGGTTGGTGCTGGATCCCTCTCAGCATGGAGTTCTTGGGGTGTCATGACCCTCCTTGGCTCCCCAAGGGACTCTGTGTGTGTGGAGGGGATACCAGGGTCAGAGACATCCCTCCTGGAAAGAGGCTTGTTGGGGAGAGGTGAGGAAGGAGGGGTCCCTGATGGCCTTGGGGTCAGCTGCCCTAGGAAAGCTGTGACCTCTTGAGAGCAGTGACCCTTTGCCAGACACAGAGCAAAGGGTGCACGGGGCTGCCTCATGCAGGAGAGGAGGAGGAGGAGGAGGGTAGGCCAGCAGCCTGTCTGGTCAGTCTTATGTTCCTCAGAAAGCGCCAGGCCAGGGACCACTCTGACGGAGCGGTGTGAGCCTTGGGTGTCAAGCTTTCGCGGGGGTTTGTGTTCATGCCATCCGCTGCCCACCTTGCTCACTCCTGGCCATAGTTCATGGACATGAGGAAGCAGATGCTGGGGGATATCCCATGTGCAGTCTTCAACTGGCTCTGCTCAAAACTGTCACCAAGACCAATGTTCCCCACCAACCATCAGGCTTGTCCCCTGTCACTTCTATACTCATCCCCACCCCTTTTCTGATGTTTCTTCTAGACAAAGTCCCCAGGTGTTTCTTCTGTTTTGATTTTACCTGTGACCCATGTTCAGACATTCTGCAAATGCGGAGGGAGGGGCATGGGAACCCCACAGATGTGTCCCCCTCCAACCTGTCCACATGTCAGAATTCACTGGTGGGGTCAGAAAGCTTGCTGCCTTTCCCACCCAAACTCCTGCCCTGCTTTGTCATGCCCCACACACCTGCTCCCCCAAGGCAGAGTTTGTGGCATCTGAAAGGAGTCAGTCTAGCACATCAGAGTTACCCTCAGGCATGATTAAAATAAAAGAGGTGGTGGGGAGAGAAGCTTCCAGGTCATACTAGGTTCCAGAAAGTTCTTGAATTCTTTTCCCTCCCTGTCCAGTAAGTCAGCCAAATGCCTAACCTCAATGGAGAACATCTTCCTGAGAAGCTTGGAAACATTGGGGCAGAACCAAGAAACCAGAGGCTCTGGCAGCTCTTGCCCAAGCCGCAGGGGCGAGTCGCCCAGCCCTGGCTAACATGGGCACAGTCAGCCACCCACCCTGGGCAAGATCTGGGTACAGTCTGGTCTCAGCCATGAAGTCACTGCTGTGCCTCCCTGTCCCTACCCCAGTGCAGTATCTCAGGGGCTGGAAGTGCCAGCATACAGAGCACCAAATCTCCACACCCCACTGACCCATGTTACACCAAGACCATGGCCCAGGATTTTCACATCACACTATGATGCCAAGGGTTGGTGAGACTGGTTGAATTCACAGGCCCGACCAGCAGCTGCTGCCACTGTACTTTGAGGACCAAGAAGGCCCTCCGGGGATGGCTTTCCATCCTGCTTGCAGGAGTGAAGGAGGCCTGCAACAGGATGGGGCACACATTTTCCATGCAAGGATTAGTGTCATGTGGCTACTGTTGGAGTAGGGCACACTCAGGTATAATTGAAGGACATCAGAGCCTTTCTAAGCACAGATTTGAGGGGAACCAAGGAGCAAAGGGGAACAAAAAGGTATAGGATGCAGGGAATTGGGTATGGATGTCCCTTAGGAGAGGACCCCAAAGGAGAAGATCCTATAAACAAATGCCATGGGTACAGGGGATAAGGAAACCATCCTCCAGACAAGTACAATGTCTGTCTCACAGTAGGTGCTCAGTAAATATTTGTTGGATGAACAAAAAAAGTGCAAAATTTAGACATGGAGTTTGTGCCCAGCTTTTTTTGTGTATCTTCACTCTGGTGAACTTGACATCATTTCCCTCTCTGAGGTTTAACTTCCACTTTTGTGAAATGGGGACACCATCAGCTCCCCAGCTTACATCACTGGACCATTCCAATGATGCAGGCAAAGTGGCTTTGAAATTGGCAAACACCGTGCAGACACAGAGACATCGTTATTCACCACTTTCTCTCCAGCCACCTCTGGGGTCAGCCCACTGTATCCATCATCAATATCTAATGCATTTCAGCAATTACTCTGGGTTAATTGGCTCAGGCGGAGCAGTCCATAGGAAATGCCCCTGGCAGCACTGACAAGCCCTCCTCTCAGTGAAGAATATCTCTTGGATTAAGTGTGCCTAATGCTGCCCTTTGCTAGCTGGGGATAAAGACAGCAGGGCCAGAATGCAGCTGCACATCGTTTGTATCAGAAATACCAAGGGCCAGCTGCTGGGCTCTAATGAAATTCCAGCAAGCCTTGTTGACATTCCAGAGGCATCACCACAATGAGGTTAAATTATAAGTTGATGATGACAAGCAGACACACAGGAAAATGTCAAAATTAGCATGATGGAGTCACCCTCCTCCCTCCACCCTTCCTTTGGTGCAGACATGTCTCCCCACCCTGCCCAGTTCTGCCTCCAGGACCACCTAATCTCACTTTGGTTTTAGGGGTATCACAGCAAGATCAAGTTCATCCTAGGGGCTTCCAGTGTCTGTCTCACTTATCCTTCTCCTAGGCAGCCTAAGGGAGAGAGAACAAGGCAGCGTCCTGATGAATCAGTGACCTTGGACAAGTCATTGATGCTCTTGGAGCCTCTGTGTGCTTATCTGCAAATTGAGGATAATGGCACCTTCTTTCTGGAAACACTGAAGATTGGATGGTGTCACCAGGCACAGAGTTCGACAGTGCCACTCTTCTTTCCACCCCTGCCATCCTCCTTGGGCCTACCCTGGCCCTTCCTTCAGAAGAGGGTAGGGAGAGGATGCAGGCAGATGGGGGAAAGCAGGCTGGCTTATACCAGGAGCCTGTGCAAAGTGAAAAACTGAGGGTTGGGACATGGGTCCAGGCCTGAGAATGCTGCTGGGGGCCCAGAGACACACGGGTGTGATTCCAAATATGTGGCTGGAGGTTGTGGAAATAAAGGGTGGACGTTTCACAGGCTGAGACTGAATTAGATCAAATACCACTCACACCATTCACAAAGCACGTTTACCTGAGTTGTACTGTTAAACTCAGTCAACTGCTATTTGAGGAAGGGATGCATAGCTCATTTTACAGGTGATCCAAGAACCCATCCAGTTTGGGGTGCAGAGAAGTGAAGGAAGGGAAGGAGGCACATTTGGCAAAGGGCCCAGGAGATTTCAGATGGAGGTGGCCATCAGATAGTTAGAACTTTGGAGGACATAGGGAAGAATTTGGGGAACTCTTCAACTTGATTAACATCAAGGGAGAAGATGGAATCACTGAGGATGACATATAGTGTGAAAAGCCCAGAGAGTTAAGAATGGGGCCTGGAGGGATGCCGTTATTCAATGAGCAGGAAAGGCAAAGGGCCAGGGCAGTGATGCAGGGCCCAGCCAAAGAGCGGGAGCCCCTGGGAGTGAGAGATGGAATAGGGGTCTTCATTTGAGGGAAACATATTTTGGTGGGCTTGCCTGGAATTCTCTTTACTATTTATGGCCTTGATTCCACAGGCATATGAGTTATTAAGTCCAAAAACTTGGTATGTCAAGTTAATTTTCAGGTTCTAGCCCACTGAGATCTGTTTGCATCGTCTCCTTTTTTCATTTGTACTCTTTCTGCGACACAAATCAGGACTTTGAAATTCTGTAAGGAAACATGGTTCAGATTCCAGGGATGTTGGGCTGAGAGGGGAGCAGAGGAAGCTGGAGAGAGGAGAGTGGATGCCCTGCCCTGAATGACGCCTGGACAGGGATCACCCCCACACTCAAACCCCTCTTATGTGGGCTGCAGTCCTGTTTCTTGCAGTCCTGTTATCAGCAAAGGGCTTCCCAGCCATGCAGGGATCAAGGCTCCAGAAGGTAGAAAAGGAGACTGTATTAGCTAGTTAGAACCCAAGCCAACTGTAGTTACTTTCAGACATCAATCCACAAGTTTATTCACTAAAACAAGATTTAATGGGCACCTGTCATGTGCCAGGTGCTGTTCAGAACACTGAAAACCCAGCATCGAACAGAGCAGTGACAAGTGCCTGCCTTCATGGAGCTTGTGTTCTAATGGAGAGAGATGGCCAAGTCACAAGACATGTAAAATATGTAAATCAGTACAATTTTAAAAAGGCAAGGAAGTGCTATGAAGAAAAACAAAGCAAAGGAGAAGGACCAGGAAAGCTGGAGGGAAGCTTTGAGACTTGGGGTATCAGGTGCTTTTCTGCTCCCCACTTCCCAAAGCTTCCCAGGGAATTAGAAATCAGAAGACTAGGAAAGGCTTAAGTGAGAGGGTGACATGTGAGCAGACTTAGGCCCACAGATGACTGGATGGATGTGAGGAAGCCCATCACGTCAGAACTAAGGCTGAAAAGGTGGTCTCAGAAAGGAGAGGGTGTCATTGCCAAGGTTTCCAGGCAGGGCAGGTTTTGGCGGTGACACACCCAATTGAAAAAACACACGCGGAGCCGACATGGGGAACCATAAACACACCAGCAAGCAAGCCACTTTATTGTGCACCTGGGACTATATATACGTACTCGAACAAAAGTGGCATCGTGCCGCATCTGCCCAGTAGCAATTGTTTGGGTTTTCATGGTTACACAAGGTGGTACATGCACAGTACATGTCAGCCCCAGGAATTCCTCACCCCAGACAGGGACTGATTATACCAAGGTCAAGCCTGGGCGGCGGGCCTGGCTTTATCCCTTTACAGTGGGCTTTAACCCTCTGGGGACTGACAGAGGGATTGAGGACATCGGAGGATCTAAGAGGGATGGATTCCTGGGCTGTGTCCTCATGGCAGGGTGGGCTCCAGGCTTTCTAGCCTAGGGGCACTGAGCTCAAGTCAACTTCTATGAAAACAGAGGCTGCTTGGGCTTCCCAGAGGCTCCTGCCCACCTATCAGGAAGCACAACTTGATGGACGTGGCCACCACGATGGCATGCCACAGGAGGTGGATCTCCAAGGGAAAAACCTAGGCATGTGGATGGGGGTGTCAGACAGGCAAAGATAGCTAATGCTGTGTTCTCTGTCTCTCCTCTCGCTCTCATACACACACATACATACATAATGATTGCTAAAGGAAAGCACGTGAGACAAGGGCTCTCGGAGGTCATTAAATCTGCCCTCCTCACTTTGCCGCTGCAGACACTGAAACTCAGGAATTAGGAAGGGATTACTCAAGGTCACTCATTGTGGTAGGGGAAACGTGGACTTCAGGACTCCTGACTCTCAGCTCAGACTGTTGCCCACTTCCCAATGTTTCCCAGGGAGCACAGGATGCCTGCGGAGTAAGGTGCCTTAGAAAACTCTGGAATCTGCGTATTTTTTCAGTTGGGAAAACTAAAGCCAGGAAGCAGACCAAGAGAGCGGGGAGTATTTCTCAGTAATTCTGTCTCTATAGGAGGTTATGGGGCAATACTAGGACTTTCCTTCCCTTGGACCAAGTGCTGGGATGATGAATGTACAATGTCCCTTGTCTTAAGCAAATATTTAGAGATTTCTGGGACCAGGGGAACAGGCCTGGGAAGGTATCTCTGAGGGCCAGTGCAGCCAAACAGGGGTCCTTGTTTTGGTGACATGTGTTCTGTAGGAAATGCCCCAAGGATCACACAGATAGGCTTACCCAGCGGAGGGCTTATTTGCAATGTAGTCCAAATCCTATTTGCTTTAATAAGCCTGTGTGTAAACTCCAGGCTGCGACTCACCCCCCATGGCGGCCTGGTTGGATGAGTGAGCAGGACTGAGCCATTGCTCTGTATCTATATGTTCAGGAGGTGGCATGACACAAAGGCAAACACACTCTGGAGTGGAGTGAGAGCCACAGAGCTCCATTGTGTGTGAACACAGTAATTAAAAATTAGAGCGCTCCTGCCTGCCTGGTCTTCACTCTGGAGTTTGCATGGCTGCCCTGTTAGGCAGTGCACTCACCTAATCATGCAAGTTTGGGCCTACCCCTGCAGTGAGTGCCCTGGCCTGCCCATTCCATCAGGCTCTTTAAGCATGGCTCTCCCCTCTCTCCACCTCTCTCCGCACCATGGCCCTCACCTGCACTGAAGTGAAAGCCTTGGACCATAGTACCTTATTTATGACTTGACTGCCTGCTGCTTGCCCTTCACCCAGTTCTGGATCCTTGACATCAGTATCTGCTTCTGAGTACCTTAATTTAACAACCTCTGTTCCTCGTCTAGTAGTTCTGGGACTTGGGCTCCCACGAAGTGCTGTGTGCTCTGCCCCAGTCTGCTGAGAAGGTCCCCACTCTGGCCACTGCAGAGAGAAATGGCAGGGATTCAAGACATCCTTTCCTTGGAATTTTCATGAGATTCCCTCTCTCTGTGGGTGAGCTGTGTCCAGGGCTGGCCTCAGCTGTAACTTGACCTGGGTTGTTGTGTTGGACCACCTCTCACCAAACTCAAACCCTGATTTGTGCAGAAGCAAACTGTGAGGGAAGAAGCTTCTCAAGGTTTGGCTGCATTCTCCTTTGCTTCAGCTCTAGCTGGATGGGACCTTTTTACTATCCATGAAAGGTCCCAAGCCCTCATGGAATGTTATCGTACCTAAAGCTTTAGACCAGCGATGTCCAACCTTTTGACTTCCCTGGGCCACATTGGAAGAAGAATTATCTTGGGCCACACATAAAATACACTAACACTAATGATAGCTGATTAGCTGAACAAAAAAATCTTACAATGTGTTAAGAATTTGTGTTGGGCCACATTCAAAGCCGTCCTGGGCCGCAGTTGGACGTGCCTGCTTTAGGCTGTTAACACGCTAGCTCTGATCAAAACTCACCTGTTTGTAATCTCTTCTTGAGGGTCAACTGTGAGGCAGGAACTAGTCTTACAAACTAATCCTGCACAAGGTGTGGTGGGCTGTTCACAGACCTCTAATTGAAATTTTCACCACCTTTGCTTGAGGGAGTGAAGGGTGCAAATGTCAGATAGTAAGAGATTTTATTTTAAGAAAGGAAATGCTTTTGGTACCCCTCAGGACATGCTGTCTAGTTGGGAACAAATGACTGCCACCAGGGCTGGACCAGTTCTATGTAAGGGACTTGCAGGGCATAATTCTGAGCCTGGAGATCACTGAAGCTCTTGCAGGATCCATCTTTGTTTTTTTGTTTTGTTTTGTTTTTAAAGAATGAGAAACTACTCTTTTGGGGTTTAGGGCTCATAGAGGTATTGGATGTATTTTTTCCTCTTCCCTACTGGGTTTCTGTCGTGTATTGTGTAAATGACACCATCATCAAATGTATATTGATCACTGACCATATGTCAAGCTATTGGTTGGAGATTCAGACATGGATAAGTCATACCTCTCTGTCCCTTAAGCTGTCTTATATCATGGCTGGTAAATAAGGGGTATAATGCTGATGACAATGATGACAATATTAGCGTAACATTTGAAAATATCTAGCTTGACATTTATCATTTTCAGCATTACTCAACCATTTTGAGCCTCAGTTTCCTCATCCCTAACCTTGCTGTGTTGTTCTGTGAATCACATGAGGTGATGGATGTGAAAGCCTTGGTAGCGTGAAGTGCCATGAGCCAGGTGGTTATTATTACCTCTGTGGTTTTTCTCAGTCTGGGGGCAGAATTACTGCGAATGTCAATGGGATCACACCCCCCGTTTACATGAAGACAGGCCAAGAGTTCCACTCCCCTGCCGATTAAACCTGGAATGCAGATCGTTCTAAATCCATCGCAAGGTCTGTGTTGAAAGACCCACGTTTGAGTCCCAGTGCTCTGTTGTGCTACCAACCCCCCTGATCTCTTCGGATTACGATGTTTTCATAAATACAGATGAGATAGATAGATTCATAGAAAAGTTTCTGCTTCTCTGTGTGTGTTTGTGTGTCCTGACACAAGCTTGCATTTCTGGAGAGTTAATGCCAGCCAGCGCCGTCCCCTGCTTCTTCCTCATCTTTCTTACTTCCCGGGGGTGTTTAAATTATACGCACGTGACGTGGCAGAGCAGAGGTAAGGATGTCACTTTCTGGAGCTGGCGTGTGAGTGTGTGTATGTGTATGAACATGGTATGCATGTGCATGTGTGTGAAATTCACCCGTGCAGCTTTTGGACTTGCCAGGGCTCTTCCTCGGTGCCAAGCACCCTGCTCAGGCCTGGAAGGCTGCAGCAGGGGCCCAGCTCAGAGGCAGAGCCTGCTCCACTCCCGCTGGTGCTTTACGTTGTTTAGACCAAGTAGGCTGCTGCGGTAACAACCCAGAACACAAAGGAAGGAGGAGTAGGGGTGCTGATAGCACAGCTAGCTTGGAGCCCCACTGCCCATCTTTGGATTCTGTGCTCAGCTGGCTTTGGGGTTTAGCTACGAATCATTTCTGCCAGAAAACAGGATGTCACTGTGTGCCCTTTCAGTGGCATGTGCATTGCATGGGCATCCTGGAGGGAAGCATAAAAGAGAGGGAGTGGAGGGGGCAGACAAGGGGAGGAAGAAACCCTGCACATCCAAGCTGGGCTTCGCAGACTGGGTGGACAATAGGTGAACAGGGGGAGGCTGGCTAGTCCTTTGGAGTACTGAGGGCAGAGAGTAGCCTATCAGCACGAGTGACTCAGGTACCTGGGTTCATTCTGAGCATCACTCCTGTCCTCTTGGGAAGAGCTCTCAGGGCCTCCCCTTTAGCCAGAATGCCACCTGGTGTATGGAAAGAACAAGTAATTTGGAACCAATCCAATGGGACCTTTCTCCTGGCTGGCTGTGCACATGCTCCATGTATAACTTCGGGAGAATTGTATAGTCTCACTGAGCACTTGTCACTCTTCACTAACACTGCTCGGGTTAGCCTTATGTCTCCCTGAGACTGTCTTCAGGGTCAGCCTCTGGGACTGACCACTCTGTGGGCTGCTCAGCTAGAAGTTTCCCAGCTTTTCTGATTTTTGTGGTCCCCACGGCCAAACTGCAATGCCATTGCCACATGTCTGCTTAACTTCCCTTACCTATGGTTCAGGGCTCTGCTGGGCAGGGAGGCAGGATGTTTCACAGCTGGTTTCTGGCTCTGCCTGTCTCTTGGTGTGTTCTAAACATAGCATCCACCTGAGCAGAGTCTATACAGATCCGAGCCTGGTTAGGATGAAAACAAAGCTCAAAAAGCCTGCATATGGACTGCTGGGATCTTGCCCTTCCCACCTCCCTCCCATCCCCAGCCTAGCTCAGGAAGATGCCTGTCTATGCAGCAGTGGGCAGGTACCGCACCCATACCCACTGGGCATGCACTATTGTGCTAGGAGCCTATGGAACCCTGCAGCAATACCTGCCGATCCCTGATTCTCTGCAGAGGGCTTTCTCTCAGCTGACAGGCAGGACAGGGCAGAAGTGCCCTGGAGCTCCTGTCCCTAAAAGCAGCCATTAGCCATTGAGGATGAATGCTGTGTACCCCATTCCCCCAGCACATTCTGTACTGATGCCCAAAAGTCCCCGTATGTCTGACCCTCAGTTGTCCACAGTGGTCATGGGCTCAGCAGTGCACCCTCTGCTGCTTCCTTCCCTTCCTGCTGTCACTCCCTGATTCTTCCGCTGGTGCTTCTTGGCATCACCTTGCAAGTAGACTCCTTCATTCCTGTGTCAGGGTTGGCTTCTGAGGTAGCTCAACCTAAGCCAAGCAGTAATCTCCGCATGCCTGCAGGAACCAACATCACCATTTGCTGATGCAGGCACGCATTTCTTTACGTCATTCATCCATTTGGTCAGTCCCTAGCATGTACTGAGCATTGGCTACATGGATTTCATACCCATTCATAGATGGTGAAACCGAGCCTCCAAGATACAAATATACTTGTTCAAAGTCATTAAAAAGCAAAGGACCAGAAGTGGAATATAAAACCAAAACTCCCAAATGCATTTGATACCCAGTTGTTCCTCAAGGCTGTTCTCAGAATTACCTGGAGAGCTTTAGAGAACACGGATATCTGAACCCAGAATGAATCAACATCTCCAGGAGTGGGGCCCTGACATCTATATTTAAAAGCCCCCTTTAAAGCGCATATGCCCGCAGGTGGAGTACCCTGTACACTCTTCTCCCCCTGCTGCAAACACATGCGCACGTGCATGCGCACACACTCCCTGACAGGGGGACCCTGACTCAAGGATGAAACAAGTGAGAGGAAGGAAGTCTCTTTCATAACTGGGGCTGAAATTCCAGGCTGACCATGCATCTCCCCTAACCCCTAAGGGACATTGGCCCCCTGTGGGACAAGCCAGCTCTCCACTGTTGATTTAACATCCTCACAGAATCATCTTGCCAAATTTTACCTAGACAGGCAGTCCTGTGGTTTTCGCTGCATGTTTTACAATTGGGGTTCCCTTTCCTGCCATAGGAGCCCCTGTAAGGCATGGCGCTGGTGGGGCTGCACACTGGCAGACGGGCACTTCCTGGCACAAAAGTCCCATAGCGCTGAAGACCCCAACACTGCTCTTACCTCCTGTGCCCTGGGAGGGTTAGAGATTGAGGGATTTCAGGCTAAATACAGAGGCAAGCCATTAAGACGTGGCACGTGCCCCGGCCCTCCATGTCTCTGGGCCGTCCGTGTGACGGTTTAATTGCTCCACAGTCTGTTCTGTTTCTTCCTTGCAGTGCACGGGAGAGCAGCAGCCACAGCTGGGGTGAGAGGCTGTGTTTGGAGATGGGGACAGCTTTTAATGGAAGAAAGAGGCTTCTTCAGGTCTCAGAACACAGTGCAGCCGGCCTTTATGTTAGGACGGATCCACGGAGTTCCTGCCCCTTGTTTAGGGATCCGTGGACACTAGGACTGGCTCTGGAATGGTGGGGCCACTGCTTTTACTCTGAGCCATAGCAGGAGGGGCACTGGGCTTGAGGGCAGGCCAACCTGGAGCTGGATTCTGGCTCTGCCACCAATAAGCAGAAAGTCATATAATTTTCAGGAAATGAAAGGACAGGAAATACCACCCATGTTTGCAAAGTGGGTATGAGGATGAAGGTGGGGGGACTTGAAGTGATAGCACATGATAGGCGCATTGTGTGGGTCTGCCACACAGTAAGTTTTCAGTACAATATGGCTATAGGGCAGAGTTCCTGGTCTTATGAGCTGTGTGGCCTTGGTTTTCACATCTGTGCAATGGTATTATTAACAGTAGCTCCTTCCAGGATTGGCTGCATACGTGGTTTGCAGAATCCAGGGGAAATGAAAATGTGAGGCTTCCTGTTCACAAATTAAGACTGTCACAGTGACAACAGAGCATTAAACCAGGCACGAGACCCTCTGGGCCCTGTGCAACCTTACGGCTGGACGCCATTTACTTCGTGGCTTTGTGGTGAGCAATTAATGACACAGTGTGTGTAAGGTGCTTAGGACACTGAAATGTTTATTACTACTACTAATTAAATATGAGCTATATTGTGGGGGTGGTAAGTCACCCATTCTGCTGTGACATTCCTTATAGGGAGAAATAAATTAAGATCAGATATAACAAGCTTCAAATGGTAAACTGCAGAGTTGAAACTGTTAAGATGACAATGGGGAGTTACTGAGGACAGTCGGGACATCTTCGAAGAGTTGCATTTAAGAGTCCTAATAGGAGCATTGTGTGAGGAGTGGGATGGGGGTGGGGTGTATGTGCAGGGAGAGAGAGAAATAAATAGAGACACCCAAGATGTTACTGCTGGGTTTTCAGAAGAGAGATGTTATTCACAAAAGTAGGGCATTAGAAAAAGGAGATTTGGGGGTGGGGTGATAGCTTTTGGCCACATAGCATCTGTGATGGCAGCAGGGCCACTGTGGGTAGATGTAAAACAGGCCTTTGGAAATTGGGGGAAAGGGCTCAGATTAGGGCTCAGATGAAGACTTGGTGGGGAGAGGGTCTCCCACATTGACCCATGTGGAAATGGCTGATGTACCAGAATAGATGAAATTATCAGTACAGAGTACATTTTCAGACCACAGGAACGTGAAATAAAATAGAACCGGAAATCAACTCTGTACAAAATTAGCAAATGAAACTGGGAGCTTTGAAATGATCTAAGAAAAGAGAGAGCAGCTGAGAAAGTGCCATTTCTGCGGGGAAAGATCCTGAGCTTCTACGATCCTTAGGTTCTTCATCTGTAAAATGGGCACAATATCATTTAGTGATGGGAAGGTAAAAATAGAAAATGCATCTAAACCTTTTCTCATAATATTGGGTATGTGTTAGTGAGCAACGCAATTTAGTTCCCTTCCCATTTTAACTTGTGATTTTTGAATCTTTTTAGTGAGTTGCATCCCATTTTATTACTGGTTTTTATGGTGGTTCAGATATGTTTGTTTTTGGTATTACATGAGCTACTTTACATACATCATCTTCTTTAATCCTGGCTGCATTCTGCACAGAATATTGTTATTCCCACTTTATGGATGGGATACTCAGAGACATTAGGTATCTACCCAAGGTTACACAGCTGTGAAGTGACATGGTGGGATTCTAGTCCAGGGCTCTCTCATTCCAAAGCCACATTATCCTCATTACTTAGTGGATGCAGGAGAGGCAGGACAGACAACCTGCAAAGATTCACCTTCTAATCTAAAGCGTTGCTACTCTTTAGCCCACCTGCTAACAGTACCATCTGCACAGGTATGCAGATGGAGACCAAAGAACACCTTGTTCTACAGAATTGTGCAATGTAGGTAATTTTCTATCCGCGTGTCGCCAGAGATTGCCCTAACAGTGACCACTCACAGGGGTGGGGCTCTTCTCGCCCCCAGGGTGGGGATGGCAGGTGTGGCATCGCGCCAGCATTGCGGAGGGCGAGAGGGCAGGCAGCGGGGGCGGGGCCTGCACCAGGTGGAAGGGCCTGAGCTCTGGTTCTCCAAACTCCCCACCGCCCCTTGGCTAGTCACTTCCCCGTTAAGAGAAGGTTATGAAGCTCTCTAGATTTTCCTTCCATTCTCATATACTTTCATTCCTCCTTAGGACTCCTCTAGTTCAACCTCAAGGCGAGCCAACCCCTTCTCTGACTACCAGGCACTGGCCTTGCTGCCCCCAGCAGCCATCTTACACCATGTGACTTTGACCTCTTTGGCTATCACTGACTGATTGAACCAGCAAGGTGCACTTTGTCTAAACTATCACAGTTATTTCCTCAGGAATTTACAATCGGGACCAACAGGCCATTTGCCATGTCTTAATGTGTCTGGAAACTTCATATGTGTATTGGTAGTTGTGGGAGAGCTACAAAAAATGACATGTTTTTAAAGCTGATCATTACCTCAAATATGATGAAAACCAGAAAAATAAAATATACTATACTTTTTTATTCATAAAAAAAGAAGGGAAGAAGGTGCTTTCCTGTGATGCCCCACATCTGTCACTTCTTCAGGTGGCAGTCAGGGGCAGGAATGCTGTGACGAAGCAGGTGTAATGTTCTCATTCAGACACTGACAAATAATGAAGACGGTGGTGATACAATATATGCTACATGTAATATTTTATATTATGTGTACTCTACTGGGGCTATCCAGAAAACAATCCAGCCATAAATGCCTCTATTTTTCAGTTTACATGGCTGGATACTTTCCCGACAGCCCTCGTATATTTTATATATGCTATGCATATATCTTATATATGTCATGCATAAAATAATTTAATGCATATAATGTGCAAAGTACGATGGCATGGCTAGCCTCCTGCTCAATTCCACTCAATGCATATTTAAGTCATTTCTCCTGAGCTTCAGTTTTCTCATCTGAATAATGAAAACACAAGAACAGATGCTTTCTCTCCGAGCTGACATTTTCCTCTATGTGTTTCACATTATCACCACCTACTCTGTGACCAGGAGTGGAGAAATGGCCCAGGACAGATATGGAAATGTGAATACCTGCTCTTTGCTCTTAAGACAGTCAACTAGACAATGCAACCCAAATACACACAGAAACCTACTCTGTAATGTAGAGAGATGGGCCAGAAATGAGATCTAGAGGCCGTGAGGCGTGGAAGGGGGCTGGTGGAAGTATGTGGTAGAGAGCAGAGATTTGGCACCAATCCAAGCCTGCAGACTTACCTACTATGCAGACTTTGGCCTGGACCCCTCTAGGCCTCAGCATTCTTACCTGTAAAACTGAGCTCTTATTACAGACATTGCAGGGGACCTGGGGGGATGGAGATGGCACAGATGTGCAGGCTCAGTGAGCAGTGCAGTGACTGACACCCAAGCCCAGATATGGCAACTGCTGCAGTGCAAAGACATTTGGGAGGGGAGAGGAAGGGGAATTTATAGTTGAGGAAGCCTTCTTGTAGGAGGTGGCTTATGGTTAGCCTCAGAAATAGATTAGTTTGGGTTGGGAGACATAAAGTGACATTAGTCATTTTTTAACCCAAATTGTTCCCTCTCCGTGGCCCCCATCCATGCCTCTTTGGAATGGAACATGAATATTAAGCACATTTTTCACATACTTTGAAGAATACCAGGCAGTGCTGGCAGTGCCCCAGTGAATCTCTTACATATTTAAAGAGCATCCTGTTGATTGAGGGGGAGTCATCTGGCCTCTGTTATTCTTCCTCAGTAGCTTCCAGTATAAGCTGACATGAGCACTTTATTTCTGACCCGAATGATAATAAAGGAGATACCCCTCCTACACACCCTGCAAAATGTTGTGCAGTTTACAAGACATTAAGAAAGCCACAGAATTCACGCACCTCTGGGATAGAGAAGAGGCTGAGCCATCCATCCTTCAATTTGCTTATTCACTGGTTGGCATTTAAGCATCTACGGTATATGAGGTGGTATACTCCTTTAAGACTCTGCTTGGATGTTGCCTCCCCTGGGCAGCCTTCCTGGATATCTGCCCCATCTCTGCTAAGCTCAAAGCCCCTCTCCCATATTCCCAAAGCACCCCTTGTTAATGATATATCTTGCTTGCCCTGTTCTGTTTCTGTGCCTTCTTCCTCATTTGATTGCAGTCTCCTTAATCTCTTTCACTAGCAAACAGTAGGGATGCAGTAGGTGTTTGAGAGGTCCATAGGACTGGACTGTTGGCTGAGTTGCTGTCTCCCTGGCTGATTCTGACCACTGCTTAAATGTGGAGGTTAGAAGGCAGATGTGGGGAGAGGCTTTGGGCTCTGAGGTTCCATGATATCTCCCTATAGGAAGCAGCAGCAGGAGGCTACCCAGGTCCCCTGAGTTGAGGATTTTCCTCCCTCCAGAGGATGTCCCTTTATACCATCCAACAAGACCAGAAGTGTAGGCTTTTTGAAATGTGACCCTGTCTGAGCAATCATCACCTGAGCAGGCAGTTATGAAAACCAGCCGGTAATTCTCAAACCATCAAGCCTGCTCCAGAGAAGAAATGCAAACAGTAAACACCCCTTTCGCTGACTCTTTGAACATCGCAGGCACCTCACTTGTGGAGCCCCCACTACTGTGTGTCTCAGCTATAGCCAGGTGATGCTGGAGGGCAGAATTTCCCATCATGTTCACCCTGCTCCTGGGGACTTGAGCCTGGATGTGCTCCCTGCTCAATTCTGGCCTCCCCTGCTGACCGATGGATGCATTTGTCCTCCAGGGAAGCTGCCCTTTGTCCCCTGCAAAATGGATCTCTTCCAGGTCCTGCAAAATGCTGAGGTTTTGTCCACCTTCCCACATAGCAGCATGATGGCCACCCTCCCAGCAGTAACCTCAGCCTTTGCCTTTGGCTACAGGTTCCCCTAACCCCCTTGCTCTATGGTCTGGGTGTCTTTCTAAAGACTTTTTCCAGCTGTCATCAAAGTTGAGCACATTCTACTCCCTTCCCACTTTTCACACGCCTTTCCCTGCTTTCCCTTGCCTTGTCCTTGATCTTCCTAGGGTCACCGCCTTGATCTGGGCTTTGATCACCTCACAGCTAGGAGACCCAGCAGGCCTCTCAGCCTTGGTGTTGAGGTCCTCCACTTCTACCTCCTCACTGCTGCCTGCGCTATTTATCTCTCTCAGATATTCAGCAAATAGTATTTATTGGGCCACTATTCAGCCCTGAGGATAGAGAAGAGATTAGACAGTGTGGATGTGACTCTCAGGAGCTTACATTCTGGGGCAGGACAGGCATTGAACATGTGACTTTGGCGTGCTGAGAATTAGGAGAAAGAACTGCTGTGGGAGGCCCTAATAGCAGGGAGGCAGCTCTCTCTGGGGCCAAGGGATGCCTCTATGAAGGTGTGAGTTGGAACTGACATTTGAAGGAGTAGGAGGAGGTAGGCAGGTGCAGCAAATCACAGAGCGAGACCCTTGTCACATAGACGTCTGAGGCATGAGACAGTGCCACATTCTAGTCATGAGGTCCAGAGCAACTAGAAGGTAGAGATTAGGGGGCGGGAAACTGGTGTGTGGTGGGGCCAGAGAGAGCAACAGGGGCCTGCTCACAGAAGGCTCTGGAAGTATGGTTAAGGAGGAATTGGGGTTTTATCCTGAGGATAGCAGAAAGCATTTGAAGGACTATAGCAGAGGTAGTGTCTCTCCATAGGTCTAATAGAAACCCACAGTCACATACAAGGGCTGTCCAGAAAAAGCCAGCCATAAATGCCTCTATTCTTCATATACCATGGCTGGATACTTTTTGGACAGCCCTTGTATCTGGTTATGTGACTCATTCACTGAACTGTGTGCATTGGTCTGGACTCTTTTAGTCTAGAGCAATGAAAACCTACTCAAAGAGGTTTGAGAAAAAAGGAAATGTATTAGTTCAATCATTGGAGCATTGAGGCCGGCTGGTTCTAGGTTCTCAAATGTCCCTCTCCATCTCTTGGCTCTGATTTCATCTGTGTTGACTCCATTCTCAGATTCTCCTCATAAGTTGGCAGAGAGAGGTGCCAGAGGCTGCAGGTGAACACTCTATTTACTGCCTTAGTTTCCACAGCAGAAAGAAGGTGCCCCTCACCCGGTAATTTTCCTGAGCCCTAGGGTTGACTCTGAGTCTGTCCTGCTTATGTCAGATGCTCATTCTTGCACCAATGACTGGAGCCAGAGGGTTGGACAATTAAGTTCATGAACTCATCTAGAAAAGTGCTACATACCTCATTGCTGAGTATCACTATGGTCACCTTCAAAGTACTCCTGATGCCAGTGCCTAGTCCACCCTTCAGAGCAGTTTTGGAACTCTTTTTCTGGAATGGCCATCAGAGCTGTCGTCGTGCCCAAAATCTGACAGTTAAGTTTGCAAATGTGCCACCAGGTGCTTACAAACCTCAGTAAGGTGTCATAACATAAGGTATTATGACTGCCTTTATTAGACACTGTGGTCATTACTTCATATACATTATCTGTAATCCTTTCAACAACCCATAAAGTATTGAGGGAGTTGAACCAAATTTGACTAAGGCTTCAGCTGGCCAGTGGTAGGCACAGGATTTGAATCCTGGTCTATTGTATTTATTTAGCTGCTCATGCTCCTCCCTTTGTAGTAAAGGAAATATCAATCCTGCAATACATAGACCTTATAAAAATATAAGTTATCATGAGAAAGCTTAGAGAATCAAGAATATCAGGCCAGTGAAATCCAGAAGTCTCAAAAAAGAGGTGGTGGTATGCTCGCTGTGCCTGTGAGTAAGAGACCAGTCTTCTGGATGAGGGAACATTGTGGACAATGGTTCAGATGAGAAGTGTGTCCTCCCTTCCTGGGGACTGCAAGGTAGCCCAAGTTGGCTGGAGTAAATGAATAGATTAGGAAAAAGGAGAAATGGAACCCTTAGACTGTAGTGGGCCCTGAATGCCAATCTTTGGGGTTTAAATTTTATTTACTGGACAATGGGGAACCATGGAACATTCTCTAGTCTACATGGAATGGGGCTGGGTTTAGGAGTAGTGTGCTCTGCTAAGATCATGAGGGTGAATTAGAAGAAAATGCGAGAGTGGGGGTAGGGATATTGAGCTAAGCCTTCCACAGACATGACCTCTTTTGGGGAAACTGTCATACAGAAGTTTAAATAATTTGTCTAAAGTCACATGGCCAGGAAAAAGCTGAGGCAGATTTCAAGTCCAGTCCAGCTGTCCCCTTGCCCACCTGCCTCATGGAGGTGGGACACAGCAGTGGTCCATGAAAAGTCCTGCAGGAGTGTCCCCTGGCCCTGAGACGGGGAGGGAGAGATGGCCAGTGCCCTCAGTGATATGCCTGAAGTCCACAGGCATGTGGGACCCGTTCCCCAGTTTCGTCACCCAACGTGTGCAGGACCAGTCGAGCTATACTTCTGGGATCCTGCCCATTTGTGCCCGTGGCTCTTTTGTAGCCTCTGTGCCTAAAGCTGGGGCCAGCTCACAGTCTTACCTGGGGCATCCCAGGAGGCTTACCTCAAAGAAGTAAGCAGATCTCCAAAGAGCAAAAACATCTCTGTTAAAGCAAAACATCAAGATGAGCAGAGGCAACATCTGTAACACCCACACAGTGCCAGTGGAGCAATAAATGTGCCCCCAAATTAGACATGGGGAAGAGCTTCCCAGCACTGGCTGCTCATCCCCAAGGACAAGGGCAGCCTGATCCCCTCCAAGTCCCACCCCCAGCTCTGCCACAAGCCATGTTTTGTCTGAGTCTATTTGAGATGTCTTGTGCAACAGAACCTCATCTCTGAGAAGGGACGGTTTGCCTTTTTTCTTATAATGTTCTCACTGTCACATAACATTTCCCTGACAGGAAGCCTGGTTTGTGTCTTTTTTGCTTGTCAGAAGAACCTGAAGGCTCCAAAGGGAAATGCACTTTAAGAAGATATTCAAAGCCCTAAGTAGACTGAAACTTTCTTCTGCAGCAAAGTGTTTATTGAGTACAAGCTCACTGCTTTGTATCCAAAAGTCAGCTTGCAGTGCGAAGTCCTTCCACACACTGATTTCCTGCCTCCCATTAAAGGTGGGGAGGTCAGGGTTATTTTTCCGTTTTACAGATAAGAAAATTGAGGCTTAGAGATATTTGTCTCGACCAATAAATCACGCTGAAATTAACCGGTAGGTCTGGGTCCACTGACTCCAAATACAGTCTCTTTCCAGTCCCACCCTGTAGCCAGTCCTGAAGCATGGTCGATGAGAAGTCATGGGTCCCCATGTGCCAGTTATGAAGTTATTGGTCTTTTAGTTTCAAGTCCACCCTTCTCTGTGCTACTTTGTCTTGCTGAGGCTACAAATCTCTCTGCTTTGCCAGCTAAGTCCAGGTGAGGTTCTGCCTATTGGGGACGGTAAATGAGGGCTGCAAGGCTAGAGGGGAAGGAACTTCCTGGCATTTTCTGGTGGCTTCCTGCCTTACTTATGTTCCTGAAAGCATTGCCCTAGCAGCACTTCCCCCTCTTGGCAGAGGCAGTTCCTTCCTAAAGCAGAGAACCCAATGTGAGGTTTTTCTAGTACTTCTAGAACCAGCTGCATGCACCCCATCCCAAGATGCCAGTGTCAGCCTGCAGGTAACCCCTGCTCAGTGGTCTGAGTCCCAGCTTCAAGACCCCTCCCCCAAGTGTCTACATTTTTGTAATTGCAGTCCTATGCCTTTCTTCCCTCATCCCAAGGGCTGGTGGCTGCTCTGGTAGTGGCTACCTACTTTATTCGCTAATGTTCTAGTTTACTCTTTCAGTTACCTGGTTAACAAATTTATATCATGTTAAAATTTTCTTATACCAAGTTCTCTCTGTTCAAGTGTCAGGTGTGGGTCCTATCTCTGAGTGGCCACTGACCCATAGACGGTAGTTGAGAGCTGGTCATTAGCTTGTCATGAGCAAAGGGTCCATGAAACAAGGTAGAAAGCAAACCCAGGTAAAGTGCCCAGCATGTAGTAGGGCTTCAAGAAATAGCTATTGAATGAAGAGAAAAAGGAATAGCTGAATAAAGGTGGCCTCAGTGTTGAAGGAATGCTTGGGCAGTGACCTAAGCAAGAGAGGCAAGAGGAGGGCTAGTTGTAGTGAACAGCTCCTGAGAAGAGCTTTGGCCGTTTGGTGGACGAGGATTCAATGGGCGGAATGAGCAGCACCTCAGGAATATCATGGGGCCAGGGTGGGGATGTGACACAGCTCTTAGCTCTTTCACCGGTCTAAAGCATCCAAGATTCGTTAAGTATTGACATCACTGCACACACTGACCTCTCCTCATCCAGGAGAGCTGCCCGTCTTCATTCCAATGGCTACTGCCCTCCTCCTGTGGTTTCTGAGAGAGGTCTGCCATGGGATGATTGCCTGCCTCTGCCAGGAAAGAGGCTTCCAGAGAGGGACAGGAGTCACCTGTGTCTGTGGCCACCTTGCCACAGGCCTGGCAGCTGCCACCCTGACTGCTCACCTGGGTTTAATGACCAGAATAGAGAGGACTTGCTGTCTGTGTTTCAGCCAATACTAGAGAGAAAGAATGAGCATCTGGGAAAGTTAGGGAAACACCCTGAAGCTAGTCTGGGTTCTGGAATGGCCTCCTGGAAATCCAGCCACCGTCTACAACCTGTACCGTGTCCTTACTTATCTATCCACCTATCTCCACATACATAAAGCTCTGAATTTGGGCCATCTGGATGCCAAGACTTTCATCTCTGATCCAGGCACAATCCTGGCCATGCTACCTTAAGCATAGGGAAAAGAGGAGCAAGATGTCCTCAGAGGCCCATGGAATACAGAATCTCACCTGGCTGGAATCCAGAGTCTGTGCGTGAGACGCCCTTTCCTGAGCTCAACTCCTGCTGTGTGTGCATATCCGCATCCACTCTTCAGTCGTCTTGTGATGGTACCCAACTGTTTCTTTGGGGAACCACCACTCTTCTACCGAACCCACGGGTTCTGCCTGGGCTAACCACACTGCCCACATCCAGGGGCTGGTATGTGCTGCAGCCTGGCCCATCAGCATACCAGGTCCCACAGTTAGGTTCACAAATTCATCCTAGAAAAAGTGCTGTACACCTCATTGCTGAACATCAGTACATCATTGAAGTACTCCCTTTGGGAAGCTATGAGCTGATGCCAGTGCCTAGTCCACCCTTCAGAGCAAATTTGGAACTGCTTTTCTGGAATGGCCATCAGAGCTGTTGTCATGCCCAAAATCTGACAATTAAGTTCCCAAACTTGCCACCGTGCGCTTAAAGTTGGCAGCACTGTACAAACAACTTAGTAAGGTGTCATAACCTTGGCAAGGTCTAATAAAGGTAGTCATAATTATTATTATTACACTGTATTAGGTATATGTTAAGCACTCAATGAGAATCTATTGAATTGATTGAAATGAAGGACCACACATAGGGTCTGAAGGCAATGGTATTAGAACTAAAAGTTATGAATTGGTAGTTTTAAAATTTGGTATTTTAAAAATTATTTTAAATTATAAAGCAACATCTACTCATTATAGAAAATGTATAATGTGTGTGTCTCTGTGTGTAAAAAGGTAGAAAAAAATGGAAAAAATGTCACCCATAACCTCACAACTCAGTAGTAATAATTCTTCACATGTTATATTTTCTTCCAATTTTGGATGCATTTTATATGGGTGATCGGATACAAATACATAATTTTATTTGCAATATTTTATATATCATAAATATAGTTTAGAAAACTATTGTTTAAATTTTTATATAAATAATTTATAATGGTAATTTTAAATACAAAAAAATTAAGGCATTTAATTAAATATTTAAATCTAGCCTAGTATCAATGCTTGACTACATTTTCTTCCAACCTTTAATATTTGCATTTCTGCTTATTTCAGATCTCAGTATTTGATTAAGAGCATTTTCCTATGCCATGAAACAATTTTCTGACATCATTTTTGACAGATGCATAATATTCTACTCTACTGATGTACCATAATTTATTTATTTCTATCCTTATTCCTACATAATTAGGATGCTTTTATATTTTTCTATTATGAATACATTTTTGTCTGAGTTTTAGATTCTTTCCTTAGGACAGGGAGTATAATTTTATCAGTAATAAAAAACAAATTATAATGGCTAAGGGAGTAAGTATATTATCTCACGTGACCAAACATATGCAGGTGGGGCTCTTTTTGGACTAGTTAGTTCTGTGACTCATCAAGGACCCAGGTACCTTCCATCATGTTCCTCCTGTTTTCTTCAGTGCATCATGTGAATAGGCATCATGACAAGTGATTTATATATATTATCTTCTTTCATCGTCACAGCAACCCTAGGGGGTGAGTCCTATTATTATTATTCTCATTTTGCAGATGAGGAAACTGAGGCGCAGTGAGGTGTTTGCCATGGGACTGTGGCAGGTCCAGGCAGCACATCCTTACACCACCACCCTACGGCAAGGAACCATCTAGCTCTTCCTTGTATCTTTTCTCTGTCTTTTGACTTGATAAATTTAAAGCAACCAAAAATTTGAAAGAATGCTACAATGAACACCTCAATTCCCTTGACCTAGATTTGCAAATTGTTAACCATTTGCCACTTGGCTTCCTTTCTCCCTCGTTCTGTCTCTTCCAGTAGAAAACAATTTGAAGACATCATGATTCTTGTGTCTCCCCTTTTCAAATTCTTAAAATTGAAATATAGCACACTTGCAAAAAGTGTACTTGTGTACAGTTTGATGAAATTCCGCAAATTGATTGCACCTATGCAGTCAGTTCTCCCCTCCCCCGAAACATATTGAAGGTGATACTTAATAAAATGGAAGTTCTTTGGATAAGAAAGGTATGGGATAGGCACTTGGGGGTCTACCACATGTCTTACGGTCCTGCCTTCTCCCTCAGGCTGCAGAAAGTGACTTGTCACCAAGTACTAAGAAGTTGGGGTGGTAGGAATACCCAGCCCAGGAGGAAGAGCTTCCAGGTCAGCACAGACTTTGTCATCAGAGAGGCCTGGATCAAAATCTCAGCTCTCCCTTTAACTTGCTGTATGGTCTTAAGCAAGATGCTCATCTTCACTGAGCCTCAGTTTCCTTGTCTTTATGATGGGACTAATACTAGGACCTACCTTTGAGGATTGCTGTGAAGATGAAAGGCGATCATATATAAATCACTTATCCTAGTGCCTGATTCATAGTGTATACTCAAGAAATGGGACTATCATTATCGTTGTTATTATTATTATAATAGTAATCTTGCCAGGTAGGTGTCATGCTCTTCCCATTTTATAGCTGAGGAAATGAGTGCCCTTAGAGATAAAGGAACCCATGATCTTTGACTAATAAGAAACAGAGCCAGGTTTTTCTGACTCTAAACTTAGTGCCTCCCAGTGAATGGACCAGGCCTGGACATCTGGGAGACTCAATCATATCTCAGAAGATCAATTTGTTAACGGACAGTTTTATAATTGGAGATGTAATTGCCAAGCAGCCAGTGAGCTGGTGCCAGTAGGTCAGCACTTTCTGCCTCCCAACAAGAAAACGCCAAAGGCGGCGGCAGGGGCAGTGCTGAAGATGGGAGCCTCCTTCCAGGCCACTTGCAGACACCTCAGAAACCACTGCCCCCAGCGAAGAGGGCTCTGGGTCTTGTCAGCACCTTGCTCCTAACCCATCCCGTGGCCACTGTCCATCCCCTCTCTTCTCTGACCTTGAGTCTCATGTGGTGAAAGCTGTAGGGGCAGGAAGTTGTGGTCCCTGCAACCTCCGAGGACCCTGCTGACTTCCGTTGGCTGGGACACTAGATTCCCACTCATCGCTGCACCAGCTCCCCACCCCACCCCCTCTTCAGTGTTCAGGAGGGGGCGGTTGCTGTTTGGTTTTTTATAACTCACTTCACTATTACTTTATTACTTTTCAAGTGACAGCAGAATAGACTTTGTCTGAATATTGGCAGGGAGAACGTGGTCTGCATCTCTTATAGAGTATGATTTCATTTTGGTTTCACTGCTGTTCATGTAAGGGGGAAGAGAATTGGACCTCCTGTAGGTGGATTTCGGCTGGAGGATCGGGCTGGGTTCCCAGCAGCCTCCCGCTCAGCACTGGCAGCTGGGAGGCCCTTGCTTGGTAATCAACTCTAGAGGCACTTGGGCTGAGAGGGAGGATGCAGTTCCCCAGAAGAGCGCCTGATTAAGGAAGATGGCCCTGAGGGGTCACTTAATGTGCTGTCAGGGATCGCTGCTTCTCTCTGGGTTCCAGCCTCCTAGAGCTCTCACTCCTGGCGGCCTCCAGGATGCTCTGCTCTGAGGCCTGAGCTGCTTTGCATGAGGCAGAGTCAGGCCTAGCTCAAGTCTAGATTCAGTCATTGACCAAGGAGCAGGGCCTGCAGTTGGCAACACCAGGGCTTGGATGTTGGTGCTCTTTGATTTTGAAGCTTATTCCTAGTCTTCTGAGCCTCTGTTTCTTACTGGGAAACATGGGCAATAATTTTTGTCTTGATAGATAAGAAAATAATAACTGGTTTTCACTGAGGCTTTACCAAGTGCCAGGCAGCATGCTAAGTACTTTATCTGACTGTCTCTTCCAATTCACACAATAACTAGATAGTGTTGGTACAAATACAACCCCACATTTATAGATGAGAAAACTGAGGCTCATATCTGCCAAGAATGAGCATATATGTCCAGTGAGGCTGGAGAGCAGACCTAAAGCATCCAAAGGAAGAGATAATGCATGTTTTGTGAAAATTGACCTCGTGCGTATTTTTAAATAACCTCACCAATCCGTTGGGTTCCTTGGAATAGAAAGCAAAATCATAGGCATCTGAGGCAGCATTGGAAGGATGTATAATATCTTTAATTTTTTTGAAAATGAAATTTAAAAATTTAAAAGTAGACATTCATTGCAGAAGTGTTGATTGGGCATCTGCAGATATGAGATGGACAAGTCAGGAGTAGGCCCTGGATGGACTCCTGGGCTACAGCCAGCAAACAGCCACAGTACATTGTGATGTCTGTGCTAAGTGAGGTCCACAGAGGAGTGATCAGCCCACTGGGGCTGAGGAGGGCACTATGGAGATTTTTCTGGAAGAGGAGGCGTGAGAATGTTTGTATCATTATAGGCCAGGCACTCCAACCTCACGAGGGACCCTATAATGCTGAAGAAAAGTCACCTAACAGTCAGGGGCAGTAAAACTAGTTTTGCATGGCCCACTAGCTAAGAACTGTTTGTACATTTTTAAATAATTGAACAAATCAAAAGAATGATATTTTGTCATACATGAGAATTCTATGAAACTCAAATGTATGTGTCCTTTAATAAAGACATATTGGACCACACTCTCACTTGTTTACATTTGCCTATGGCTGCTTTCATGCTGGTGGCAGACTGCGTAGTTGCACTGGAGAACTTTGGCTCCAGAAACTTGAAATATTTACTATTGGGCCTTTTACAGAAGTAGTTTGCTGACCATGCTATACGTCATCATCTTCTTCATCATGATTGTTTATTATATACATGTTCATGCAATTTGCACTGTTTCCCCTGCATTGCTTTGTCTACCTCCCAATCAGCCTCTGAACCAGGCATTAGCAATCTCTCTTTTCAGATGCCCAAACTGAGAACCCAAGAAGATGAGTCACTTGCTCCAAGTGCATGGCTAGTAAGCAGAAGAGCCAGGGCAGACCCTGGACTCCAGGTCCTCTAAGCCAGGGCTGGCCCCCGTGCCATGTCCATGCAGCACAGATGGCGGGTCTAAGGCCAAGGTGCCATGTGGTCAGAGGCCAGCTGGCATTTGATGTGTGAGCATGTGATCCTCGCAGGGGTGAGCATCACAGGGCAGGCGCCTTCCTTCTGGAGAATTAGGTGACCTTTAAGGTCCCATTCAACTCTCTGAGTCACAGTTGTGTGATTTCTGGGGTGTGCTGCCTAGGGCTGGGTCACACACTGTCTCTAAAGATTTAGGCACAAGGTGAGGCTCCCTGGGATGCCTTGCTCCCCATGCTCCAGCCCTATTTTCTGGAGTTCTATAGTTCTGTAGGGCCCCTTGAAGCATTGGTTGTTTCTCTAAATGATTGGTCTTTGCAGACTGAAGTAGAGCAACCTGGAGAAAGCAGAGGTCAAGGTCAGCTTAGAGCTTATCAGCCACCTGTGCTCTTTCCCACCATGCAGGAGTGTCCCCTAAGGCCCCATTGAAGTCCAGCCCTCAGCACCCACCCAGCATGGTGTGGTAGAAGGGGCATGGGTTATGCAGTCAGATGGACCCAGATGCAAACCCCCATTTGACTTTTACAGGCTGTGGGACTGGGGCAAGAGGTCTCAGTCCTTTCAGACTCTGCATTCTTATTCTGCAAAATGGAAATAAGAATAGTAGTTGCCACTTAGGGTCAAGAGGGGAATTGGGATAAGTTATCTGAAGTACCTCACACATGACAGGTTCTAGTAAATGTTTTAACCTTAAGTCATATTTAAAACAATGGGAAACTGAAATTATTTAAGAAAGGTAAAAACCATAGCATGGGACTTAAAACATCCACATCCAAACCAATAAATACAAATGGTCTCCTTTGTCTTTGCTGGTCCCCTTTGACTAGAAAATAAAATTATAGACAACAGCTTATCTCTGTGTATAAGGCCCTCCAAATAGTTTCAAAATTGATCTCATTGAAGGATGGATGGAAAATTCATGCATCTCCATCTCCAATGTATCCTGAGTCATTAGACTCCTAACTGCCCCCCAAATCTAGCATGCACCATCTTTTTGTGTGACCTTTGCATACAAATGTCCCTGTGCCTGAGGAACCCTTCTCAGTTTCTCTCTTTCATGAACTACTTATTCATCCTTTAAAACTCAGTTCAACTATAACCACTCCCACGAAGCCTTCCCTTACACCCTCATCAATTTCTCTTCCACACTCCATAGGACTTAGTACATAAGCCTTATTATAGCATTTAGTGCACTGCAATCCAGTCACTGTTGATGGTGGAGCTTTTAAGGCCTAAGTAGAGACCCACTCTGAGCAGTCATTGGAATAAGAGGCCAGTGGATCAGTGTCCTTTTCCTGGAGAATCTGCCTAGGCCTCAGGCCCAGAGGCAAGGAAGATAAAGAGCCCGGTGCTCCTAGTTCTCCCTTGATTTTACTTCCCATCTTGATTAAAACTATGTACTGTTTACACTGCTGTAGGGCAGGTAGAATTGTGAATTGCTTTACAACCCACACATCAGATTTTATGTCCTCTCAGATTTCATTGGATTTCTGAAACTTCCAGTTCTCCTCCTCCATACAGTGGAAGTCAGAACTTCATAGCATCACCTCTGGGGCACAGGTGCAGGGAAGGTAGGGTTCTGGGTATAGTGATGGGGGTGGAGAGGGCATATAGGCCCCATTTCTTCCCCTCCCCCAAAACTGCTGGCCTTCTGCTCTCCCTGCTTCCATGTTCCCGCTAATCTTAGTTCATGTCTGGCTTCCTGGACCTCTTTCCGCCACCTTCTCCTGTATGTAGGTGCATCTCTGCCAGGTGCATCAATGTACCTGGTCCCCTGACTCAGTCTTCCCAATGGCCTCATGTGGAACTGCCTGTTTCTAATCAGCTTTGCCTTCGTTCTGACTCTCAGATTAGACTTCCCAAATAGGAGGGCCTTCCTCACCTCTCCTTACCCACTGTCCTTCCAGAAGTGGGAAGTGTCTTCCTCATTTTTGTATGAACTTGCGGCACTGAGCACTGTGTCTGGCACATAGTGGATAGTCACTGATTTTTAAATGAATGAATGAATGAATGAACAAATGAGTATGTCTCGATGACCTTGCTTATAAGAAGTACATATTTGTTTAGAAGAAGTGTGGTGCAAGACCAGGCTAATCAGTTTTTACCTCCTTTTAGCATTCAAAGAGATGTTGGCATTTCTGCCACTGCAGAGAGCTCCTTGAAGTTTTGACATACTGTGACTCCCATCCAGCCTTGGGCTCCCCTGTCCCATCATCTCACACCCATGGTAGGGAGCCAGGGAAGGATTCTCAAAAGACATACAGATGCCAATATCACCAGCCCACTGATGGTCTCTAAATAAGAGATTCCATGTAATCACTCATGTCTTGTACACAAGGTTGAGCTGGAGCAACCACCCTGGCTGTGACATGTGGAGACCAAGGGAACTGGTAATAGGATCTGTCCCCCCTGCCACACACACACCACTGAGAAGGTGTACAGCACCTTAATCACATGTAGCTAATGATTCCCGTGCACAGTGGCATGTCATGTGCTAAGGTCCGATGACCTCTGACTTTTGTTGTCACTGTTGGAGGATGGCTCCGAACCCCACAAGTGGGATTTCCTTGTCAGAGTCTAATTATGTATCTTTATGCTCTAATCTCATTGCCTCCTGCATTTGCAGGCTTGAAGTCAGTGGGGCATGCATGCGTCCCACCTCTCAGAGCCCGCATCTGTCCTCCCCTGCAAAGCGGCAGCGCTGGCCGGGACGGACTTGGAAAGATGGGTTTGTTTTCCCAGGGAGCGGAGTCAGATCAGAGAGCTGTTTGTTGCTAAACTTTCAGGGAGACCTGAACAGACCTGGAGAGGCTGCATGGGACTCCCTGCCACACTGGACACATGGGGCCTACTATGGAAGCCCAAGTCTGGGGCAGCATTTGCCCTCTTAGCCTTGATTGGCCACATCTGACCCTGCTGGTTTGAGCCTTCTTGGTTGGCAACTTCACTGCCCTTTGTCCCTTTTCGTTGTCACTTGCCTCTTGTATTTATCCCCTAATGCCATTTTCCTGGCACTGAACTTGTCTTCTGCTAAGACAATTGCGGCTCTGTGGGTGGGCCTCTGGCTGTCCTGAGCTACAGTCCTCTCGCCCCACTGCCCCAGAGCTGTCCATGTCAGTGAGCCTCCTGAGACCCCCAAGAACAGCAGCAAATCCTTTCACCTGTGCTGACCTTTGAAGTTGTAAATGTGTTCCCCATTTTAGGCTTCCAACAATTCTGTGAAATAGACGTCATGATGCTCCTTTCTCAGGTGGGAAAACAGGCTTGGGAGATTAAATGACTTTAGATCAAGACCCCCACCCCCACCCCCCCAGTGGATAAGCAGCACACGCAACCTGCAATGCCAGGCATCCACCTCCCGCGTGTGGTTCTGTCTTCTAGAGTAGCCCTGTCTCAGGCCGCAGTGACCACACACAACCATACTTCAAAGACTAGGGATTGGCCCTGCCTTTGAGAGCTGAGAGGCTCACAGAAATCCTCAACCACCCTTGACAGTATTTGGCCCTGGTCCATTGGGAAACTCAAATGTCAGGTTCAGGCGAAATGCAGGGACGAGCAGGAGCAGGGGACACAGAAAGAGTGGCATCTAGCCAGTCCCTTTTATGGGTGACTGAGGTCATCACAGGACCTGCCTTATTGCTCTGCTCTGCAGGGATAGATTGAGACCAAGAGGGAAAGAGATAACCATGATTGTAGCCTTGAGTCCAAATAGCACTTTCTAGTGTGCAAGGACTCTCACCACTATTCATCTCACCCTCGGGGCATGTCTCCTGCAGTGCATCTGGGGAGCAGGCAGGGTAGAAATGTTCTCATTTCGTACATAAAGAAACTGCAACCGAGGAGGGTGCCCATGGTCAAGGCCTGCTAGAACCTCTTCTCTTGGTGCTCCCTCCTCTCCCCCGCAATTTCCCCTCTCTTGGTCTAGCCCTGTCTCCTTTGCCATGGCCTTGCCTCCTTTACCTACTTCTGCCCCACTTCCTCCTGTTCTGTCTGCTGTCTATGACCATCAGTGCCATCTGTAACATGGCTACTTTAGTGCATTTCGTATCATCAGGCTTCTCCTTGAGTCTAATAGGATATGGATATAAAGTTCTTGCGAAGCTAAGGTAGCTTCCTTCTCTAACAACTTTGTCACTGCCACTACCCTACTGGGTAGTCTAATGGGCATTCTGCTCCCCATAAAGCTCAGATCCCAAAGGGCCACATTCCTTAGGGTAAGGATGAATCAGATATTGGTTCCCCACACAGATGCTATCATCTCATGGGAAGTACAAGGACGATACACAACCTTAAACAGATGCACTGAGTGGACGGGGTTGATAAATTGCTGCTGAAAACTCAGCACATTCTTACATGGGTTTGCAGCCTGAATTTATACTACCTAGGTGATCTGAACACCTCAAGACAAGAATTCCATTTAGAGGAACGCTGGCTTGCTGGAAGTAAACACAAATCCTACCTAGAATCCACCTGCATTCTAGGATGCAAACAATTCCCACTGATACAATTAGAAAAAATGATTACCTTACAGTTAAAATAAATTAAATTACCAAGAAACAAGACACTCTGAGAATATATCAGAACAAACAAAGCCAAGGACCTAACTTCCTGAACTTCAGGCTCCTCACCAGGAAAATGGGATAACATCTGCCCCACCGGGTGGCGAGAGGAGGCCATGAGGAAGTGTGAGCGATGTGTTTTAGCGCAGGGTCTGGTGTGTCCAGTGGTTGCTCAGTGAAAGGTAATGGCTGTGATTATTTTCTCCATTTATTGTTCTAATATTATCATTGAGTGAGTGCTGGCTTCCCCACCACTCCCAATAGAAAATCACAGGATTTGGCATGAGGGGTTTAGATTTGAATCCAAATCCATTAACCCTTGGGGTCTGTAACCTCATCTATAAATCAAGGCAGTGGCATTTGCACATTCTCTTACCATGCAGGGCTCTTTGAGGATGAGGTGCTGTGAGAGCTGTGAAAGCATTTTGCAAACTACAAAGTGTGGTGCAGATGTTCTCTATTCATTTCTTCTGTCTTCTCCCCCATGATGTGTCTGTCCTGAATTGTGGGGTGTGGGGTGTTCAAAGATGAACTGGGGATGAGGGCAGATGAGGAAGTGGTGATTTCTGGTCTCGTTCTGTGGGTTCCCCGTTGCAATGCCAATCTTCTTTCCTGAGCTCCCCACCCACCCCTAACCTTGGGACACAGGAGCAGACTGATACCTTTTGTTTTACTACACTGAGTAATCAAGGAATAAAGATAAAAATCTAGAGTTCAGGAGTTTGACTTCAGGACTCCCTTCTGTAATTTTCTCATTGGCTGGCTTTGGGTCATTCCTCTTTCTGGGCCTTAGTTTTTCCCATGTAGTAAATGGGCATGTGAGAATTAAATAGGATTTTGTTTGGAAGAGTAGAAGGTTGGAATGTATAGCTGCTAAGATCTCTCATGAACTTAACATCCTGAGACTTGGGGGAGAGAGAAGTGAATTTCAGATAGCATTTCAATCATTACTGGGGACAATCGGGTCTGGAAACAGCAAGAATGAGGACTTCCATGGTGCTTGGAGGTCGGTCAACTTTCATCTCTGTATCTCATTAACTCGGCGAGAAGCCTGATGGTTCGGAATGCACCGAGACAGCCATTTTACGGACCGGCCCTGATGCTCAGAGAAAGGCAGATAGATCAAAGCAGTCCAGTTTCTAAAACTGCGATGGCAGCTGGCGTCCACCGCTCTGCTGATGAAGTGAAAAAGAGCCCTGCCTCTTGAGCTGTTCAACTGAGTTACATAGTAACAACACTGACCTTCTTCCTCTGGCAAAATGTGAAGATGGGAGTAAAAAAAGCTTGACCCCAAGTTCAGGGCCCCAATCTGTCTCAGCCACTTGTTTCACAGTGATTGTCACTGAGAGATAACCTGCCACTCCCTTATCTGTGGCTTTCTGTCCCCCATTCAATCCCTGCCTCCTGTATACACTCTTATCACCCTATCAGTGAAAGGACAGACTTTATAAAGCCAAAAGGAGCCAGGAGGCAGAAGAGCTGGGTTCTTGCCCTTCGGGGGCCGCTGTTTGACCTTGAGCAAGACATGTGCTTTTTGGGGCCTCACTTTCCTCCTCTGTGGAATGAGTTCTTCATCCTTAGGTGACTTCCAAAGGTTGTGAGATGTTGTGGGATCAAACACAGGCCCCTGCTCAGGTCAGGAGGAATTGCATCTCTCCATCACAGTGAGAAGGACAAATGAGATGCCTGGTCTCCCCAGTGGTGACTGGTACTACCAGGCTAGATGCCCACATACAGCCTATCTCTGAAGAGGCACTGCTGTGGACAGGACACAGCCTCTCTGTTTCTTGAGTCAGGGTCAGAGTGCTGCCCTACTGTCCATAGTCCCTGCTCTGCTGTGGGCAGAGTGGGGTGGACCCCTCTGTGAATCACAGTGCCCTGGCTCCCACTCACCATCCCCTTGGCATTCATTACAGCCCTGACATTCCTACTGGGTCTCATGAGCTCTGTGGAACTCACCCAAGTGTGGGAATCCAGCAGTCAGAGCCATTTCAGCTCCAGGATCCAGAAGGACCCACATGCTGGAACAGGCCTTCTCTTAACTCATTCTTGCTCCATCTGCTTTTTGTGGAGGAGGGTCAGAGAACAGAAGAAGTCAGATCTGGTATCAGCTTTTCACAGCTGACATACTGTGTGACCTTAAGTAGCCTCTTCACTTCTCTGGTTTTCCATTGTCTCATCTAAAAAAATAGGAGATCAAAAAATGGCAAAATCACTGGGCCTAGAGACAACAGATCCTGCTTCTAGGTCTGATTCAGTTACTGATGGGCTGTGTAGCCTTGAAAAGTTCATTTGACCTCTCTGATTTCTTCTTCTACTTCACAGAACTATTGGGAGGATTAATGAGGTAATCATTGACTCTGTATTATTGTGAAGTATTTAACAAACAGGGGTGTCCTTGCAATATTTAAGAAAACTTCTAGTTCTACCATCATGTGACAGTGACAGCTTGTGACAGAGCAAGATATCCCCCTTCCAGAAGGGGGAGCTAGCAGGAACTGGGCAGATTGCAAGGCCCTCACATCTAAGTGGATTGTCTCCGGGCCCCTAAAGTGGTGGGAACATCTGTGGGGGCATTGGGTGGGGTGGGGTGAGCCAGAAGACAGACCAGGGGAGGAGCCCCAGCTGAAGGAGGTAGACCCCATCCCCTGTCTTAGCTGGTCGAGGTGTGTTGGGACACCGACTTCCTCCTTCCTGGCCTCCAGCCCCTGCAGCATCTTCTCCACTTTTAGGGAACCCTTCCAAACTCCCATGTCTTGGCGGTGCCACAAGAAGAAAAATATTTATAGAATTCAGCTTGGGAAGCCCCAGGCAGATATTTCAAATTCAGATAGCTCAGGAAACCCATCTGCCCTAGGGGTCTATTAAAACTAGGACAGAAAAGGGGGAAAAAAGCCAACACATGAACGTAAAGGCTGTCATTGATGCTTCCCCAGAGATCTGGGCCAAGCCCAAGGCCCAGTTTCCTAAAAAGCTCTTTGCTTCCAGATCCTTCACTTTTTTTTACAATTATTTATTTATTTTTCAATTACATTTGACACACAGTATTAGTTTCAGGTGTATAACATAGTGATGAGTCATTTATATAACTTACAAAGTCATCATCTTGATAAATCCGGTACCCATCTGACACTATATATAGTTAATACCATCTGTGTGCCCCATGCAGTACTTTACATCCCTATGGCTATGAATTTATTCTTAATCTCTTCCCCTTTTCCACCCACCCCTCCAACCTCCCTCCTATCTGACATTCAATATTGTTTTAAATTAATTTTAGGTGTATAGCATAGACATTTGTATAATTTAAGAAGTGATCCTCCTTGACTAATCTAATACCTACCTGGCACTATGCATAGTTATTACCATGTTATTGACTATAGTCCCATGTTTTACTTTTCATCCCCATGACTATTTTGTAACTACCAATGTGTACTTTTTAATCCCTTCACCTTTCACCCTGCCCCCAACTTTCTCCCAATTATCACCTCAGCAAATCTAGCACCCAACTGACACTGTACATTGTTATTACAGTATTATTGACTATATTTCTTAATACTATACCCTACATGCCCTAAACTACTTTGTAACAACCAATATGTACTTCTTAATCCCTTCCCCTTTTTTCAGTCACACCCCTGACCCTCTTTTTATCTGACAATCATCCAAATATTTTCTGTGTCTGAGTTTGTTTCTGTTTTGTTTGTTTACTTTGTTCTTTAGATTCTACATGTAAGTGAAATCAAATCACATCTGTCTTTTTCTATCTGAAACTCCATTCAGTACAATACCCTCCATTTCTTTTGATTGGAACTTTTAATCCATTTAAATTGAAGGTAATTGTTGATAGATGTGTAACTATTGCCATTATATTAATTCATAATTTTGCCCCTTTTTTTTCCATCTTAAAGAAATCCCTCTAATATTTCTTGTAATACTGGTTTGGTGGTGATGAACTCCTTTAGTTTTTTCTTGTCTGGGAAGCTCTTTATTTGTCCTTTGATTTTGAATGGTAGCCTTGCTGGATACGGCAATCTTGGTTGTGGGTCTTTGCTTTTCATTATGATGAATATTTTCTGCCACTCCTTTCTGGCCTGCAAAGTTTCTGTTGGGAAATCAGTTGACAGGCTTATGGGAGTTCCCTTATAAGTAGCTAGTTGCTTTTCTTTTGCTGCTTTTTGGATTCTCTCTTTGTCTTTAACCTTTGCCATTTTAATTATAATGTATCTTGGTGTGGACCTATTTGGGTTTTTCTTGTTTGGGACTCTGTGCTTCCTGGGCTTGTATGTCTATTTCCGTTGCCAGGTTAGAAAAGTTTACAGTCCTTATTTCTTCAATAGGTTCTCAATTCCTTGCTTTCTCACTTCTCTTTCTGGTACTCCTATGATGCAATTGTTATGCTTGATATTGTCCCAGCGGACCCTTAAACTGTCCTCATTTTTTTAAATTATTTTTTTCTTTTTGCTGTTCTGATTGGATGTTTTCTGCTACTTTGTCTCCCAAATCACTGATTCGATCCTCTGTTCCATATATCTGTTGGTGATTCCTTCTGTTGCATTCTGATTTTCAGTTATTGTATTCTTAATTTCTGACTTTTTCTTTATGATTTCTATGTCTTTCTCTATGCTTGTTTTCTCTCTGTTGAAGTTTTCAGTAAGTTCCTTGAGCATCCTTATAACCACTGTTTTGAGCTCTGTATCTGATAGGTTGCTTGCCTCCATCTCATTTAGTTCTTCTGGAATTTTTTTGCTGTTCTTTTATTTGAGACACATTTCTTTGTTTCCTCATTTGGGATGCCTGCCTGTGTTTGTTTCCATGTATTAGGTAAATCTGCTATGTCTCCCTGTATTGCTGGATAACCTGATGCAGTAGGTGCCCTGTGGGGCCCTTGCACTGTGTCCCTGGTCACCTGCACTGGGTGCTCCTGTAGATTCTGATTTGGTGCCAATGCTGTGCCTGGAGCTATTCAGCAATAGTCTCAGAGCATACCAGTGCCAGTCACCACTGATGCCTGATGCCTTCAGATTTCTACAGTTTTCTAAGAAAGATTGGAATGCAGGTAGGGCTGGTTGCTCATAAGAGAAAGTGCCTCTGGTGTTGGAGGAGTTGAGTGAGGTGGGGTCCCAGTGAGTCAGTAGAGTGGGGCAAGCAGAGCTCACTAGACTAATCAGGTTCAGATTTGGCTGTGTTGGGGTGGGAACAACACAGGAAAGATGGTGCCCACCAGCTGGCTGCATGGGAGGAGGACCCATCCAGGAAAAATTGCGACTATCCTTCAGCCCTCGCTCCAAAGTGACACCCCTCAGTCTGCCACCACCCCCCATATGTCTCCAATGCCCCCAAGTCACTGTCTTGCTGGAGCCCAGAGTGAGTACCTGTGAGTTACTGAATCTGTGCAGACATTTTAACAGGATGTCTGTGTTTCCCATCGCCTTCTATCTCAACTGGATGGTTGAGTTCCCACTGTTTTTCATAGTCAGATGTTGTGAGGCTCCTCTTTAGCACATGTGCTCCAGGCTGAAGAGCCTGGTATGGGGCTGGGGTCCCTCACTCCTCTGGGGGAACCTCCATGGGTGAGATATCCCTCCTGATTCTCTACTGCCACTGAAAATTGGACTCATTTTGTGTCTGCACCCCTCCTACCAGTCTCAACATGGTCTCCTCTTCTTTGCATCTTTAGTTATAAAACTTCTGTTCAATTAGACTTCAGATGGTTCTCCAGGTTGGTTGTTCATAATTTAGTTGTAATTTTAACGTATTCATGGAATAAAGCAGGCACAGCATTTATCCACTTTGCTATCTTGGATCTCTTGGGATGAACTCTGTAGAGAAGGATTCTATTTTCTAACCCTGTCGGAAATCTTTATCACCAAAGCCCATTACTTGCCACATGGGACCAGGAGAGGGGATTCAGCCAGCTGCCCCACATGTCCTAGCACCAGACTGCTTCAGATCCTTGACTCTTACTCCCCAAATCCTCAGTGAGGTGGGAGAGCTCGGAGAGGGTCCAACGGGGAACCCTGAAAAGTCAACGTTCATCTGTACTATAAAGCCTGCTCTGGTCATTTGTGCTAAAGAAAAGATCCCAAAGGCAGTTTCAAAAAAATCTCTTTATGAATTAAATATCAGTGGCCCTTTGGTGTAAAACAGTGGACATCCAGAAACATCATGAATGCCTGACAATGGGGGTGGGACTGGTTAAGTACATCACAGCATCACCATTAAAATGGTATTTATTCCAGATGGAAGGTTTTGTAATAACAGGAGTCAGAAGAAAGCAGGAAACAAAATAACCTCACTGACTCAGAAAACTCTGCATAGAAAGAAAGAAAGGCAAGGAAGTGCTCAAAATGTCTTTGGACTGGAGAATCCCAGGGGATTTTTTTCCCCTTAATTTTCAATGTGCTCCAAACCTCTGTAGTAAGTATGTATTGCATCATGATGTTAACCGAGCATGTCCAACTTGTGGCATGTGGCCCAGGACAGCTTTGAATGCAGCCCAACGCAAATTCATAAACTTTCCTAAAATATTCTGAGATTCTTTTGTGACCTTTTTTTTTTTTTTTAACTCATTAGCAATTGTTAGTGTTAGTGTGTTTTATGTGTGGCCTAAGACAATTCTTCTTCCAATGTGGCCCAGGGAAGACAAAACGTTGGACACCCCTGACTAAACCAAATGTAAACTCTGGTTGAAAAGAGGTATTTCCCAGCACCAGGTTGGTCCACCAGCCAGGTTGCTATCCGGTGAGGGGGATCGAGGACCCAGGCTCCTACAGTCCCTGAGGCTGGTAGAGGGGGTGGTGGGAACTAATTGGGTACTCACGGTGTACTAGCTCCTACCAGCCCTGTGTGCACAGTAACTTTAACAGCCAGTCATTTCTAGCCCTATTGGGCAGATGTGGAAACCAAGGCTCAGAGGAATGTGTTACTCTTGTCTTCTCATAGCTTTATAGAATGATGGTGATTGATAAAGAAGTGATCCCAAGTTTATGCCCTCGTTCTAGAGTGGAGGAAATGAGATCCAGAGATCCAGGGAGGGCCAGAACAGTTTTCAGTCACACAACGAGAACCTGGTGTCTTCTCAGTCCCCTTTCTGTCTTAAGGCTATTCTGCAAGGACTTTAGCTCTCCACATGATGCTTGGGCTCCTCCTCTGCCCTCCCAGCTCCTCGGGGCCTAGTGGTTTCTCTTCTGCCCAACCAACTTAAGTCTACTTTTCCTCCAGGGCCCTCTGCAAGCTTTCCCTCTGCTTCCCAGTGCCACCCTTGGGTTGGCTCCCACAGGCCTTGCCTGGCGACTGCTTGCAGGACTTCTGGCCAGCACTGTGGAGAACCCCATCCATGGAGAACATTCCCAGTGTAGGGTGAGAGTCAGGCTCAACCTCTCTCTGTCTGCTCTCTTTAGCCAACAGCCAGGATAGCAGGCACTGGGGGCACTGACATCTCAAACAGCGTTCATTGACTTCCCCCATTACCCACCCTCCCCTCCCTGCCCCCGCAACACTCAGTAGGTGCTTCCCAGTGCCCACCAGGGCCTGATTCTGAGGGCTTTTGTCCCTAACTAGACCTGGAACAGCTTTGTTCTATACCTTGTTGAGAGACCCTGTTTCCAGCATGGTTAGCCCTCCTCTCTTGCCACTGCCCCCAGACCCCACCCCACACACATCCTCTTACTCAGAGCTTTCATTCATTCACAGTGCTGTCACCTGTGGAGGAGAGTTCATTCAGGGGCAGTAACATTCTTCATTTTCATTGCAGCCAGGAGTGCTGGGTTGTTGAGCATCACGTCAGTAGTAACATGCGTTGAACACGTGGGATGTGCCATGCTGCAGCTCTCAGTGCTTTACATGTATTGTGTCCTGCAACGCCACAGTGACCCTCTGAGTTGGGGACTGTCATCTCCCCATTTCGCAGATGAGGAGTCTGAGGTTCTGGAAGATGAGTAACCAGCACATTGTCAGAGTCCAGTCTCACTTAGCCAGCCTACTGTGCCACCTCCCTAGACACAGTGAGAAGATGCAGCTAAGGACTTAGAGTTGATCTTGAAAGGTCACAGAGAGTGTGGCAGGTAAGGGGAACTAAGGGGCCAGTTCTCTGGCACTTATAAGTTAATTTGTTCAACACTTTTACTGGTCCGAGAGTAGCAGAGTGATTAAGAGCACAAGCTCAGAGGTCAGTTGTATGCAGCTTCATTTCCCACCTTTGCCACATGTAAGATGTATGACAAGTTATTTATACTTTCTGAGCCATAGTGTCCTGGTCTGCAACATGGGCCAGCATTGGCTTGGCAGGGAAGTGACTGTATTGGCATCACGGTGCTGGTTGTTTTCATTCATTACTATTACTATTGTGATTAATTACTATCACTGGTTATATTCACTATTAATAAATAATAGCATTAGTTATTAATGCTCTTACTAGCTTCTACATCATGTGGTAGGGGTTGAAGAAAAATTGTGCCATGGCACCCTTGCACTCTGAGAACCCCAACCTATATTCTATCTTTAGTAGAATAGAATCACTATAATAAAATTATGTTCTTTTCTTGGTAAGAACAGTAACTGCCTAATGGAGGTTAGACAGAGGAGGTGACATTGAATGGGCTTGAAAGGATGACTAGGAGTCTGTGGGGCTGAGAAGAAAGGGAAGGGAGAGCATATGTAAAGGAGTGCAGACGGGGAGTCAGTGGAGCATGAGGGTTCGGAGAAGGGCAAGCAGGCCTTTGGGGCTGGAGCTTGACGCTCGTGGGCACCATGCTGGATGGCTGATGGGGACCAGACTGTGATACGCCTCACGCAGCAGGCTGCTTTAGGCAATAGAGATCCATTTCATTCGTGGGTCAGTGCCTGCCAAGACCCTTCTATCACTGTTGAGGGTTGGTGGTGGAACCAAATGGCAAAGACTGCCTGAGAGGATAAGAGGAAGGGAAAGGCTTAAGGAAGAGTCAGGAAATGGTGACTCTGCGTGTATCTTTGTGAGGTATGTGCTAAGGTAAAAAGTGAGGTGATGATTTTCAACATTTTTGCTCAAGAAGACTGACAAGTGAGTTCTACTAGAAGTATCTGTGGGACTTAGATCTTCTCAGTAGGCAACTGAAATTGACAGGTTAGCATCTCCTCCTCCAGGAAGGCCTCCTTCTGTCCCCTCAGGATGGGTCAGGTTCTCCCACGGGCCTGTGGCCCATGCCTTTGGTACTTGCTTGCTTCATGGCCCAATCCTGCTGGGTTTTAACACCTGTGGACATGCAGCCTTTGTACGAGGCCATGAGCTCCTTGAGGCTGGGGCTGTGTCCTATCCCCAGCATGTAGCACAGTGCCTGGCTCACACAGGTACTTGAAGAGCTATTCCTAAAGCAACGAGAAAAAGCACCTTCCAGTTTGGAAGTCGGAAGCCAGGCTGGCTGTGGTGAGCGAGCAGAAGAGGAGGCAGTGGCTTCAGAGAGTCAGCCCCAGAAATGAATCACCCTGGCGCAGTTAATGCTGTTCGCTGAGTCCTGGCCTTGGGTCAGATACGGGCAGTCCTGCCAAGGGTATGCTCTCTGGGAAGTTCCGCTTCTCAAGCCGCCACGACTTGAAGGGCTGATTTGGGGAATCGGAATGAGTCCTGCTCAGTAGCTGCAGAGCCACAATGAGAACAAGTGTGCAAAACAATAATGACCAGAAGGTAAGGAGCCGTCGACCCAAAAGAATCAAGTGGTTTCTGTTGATTAAAACAAGCACAAAACCACCAGCTTGGCTGCCCTGGGAGTGATGAGCTCCTGCTCTGTGGATGGGGCCCGTCAAGTGGGTGGGGCCGAGGACTATGGCAGTGCTAAGGCCCTCGGATCTGTTCTCAACACGTGGAGGGGCCTTTAATATTATTATTATTTTATTATTAAATTTTTGGGGGGACATTAGTTAGTAAAATTATACAGGTTTCTGGAGGGGCCTTTATTAGTGAGAGTCTGTGTAGCTCCCCCCAAGTGCCTTCACAAAGGCTGTTTTATCTGGACCAGCAGGCGGGACCACAGAGTCCCTCTCTGCTTTTAACCCCGAAATCTGTTTCCCACAGGAATACTCCAGAGCACATCGGAATGGTCTTGATGTGTTTGCTCCATTTCTCCCCTTGATAGGGTGGCCCTAGCTTCCTGGGCTGGAGCAGATTCCCAGTGTGGGAGGTCCCAGAGGAGGTGATTTTCAGGTCGCCACACCACTATCCCTTCACAGCTCAGTGCAGTGGATCCAGTCCCTGCTCTGTCCTGTGCTAACCTCTCTCCAAGCCTGAAAAATGGCCCCACCCCACTGACCTTGGGGAGTTGCTATTGTGTGTTCATTGAACAAGTAGTTGCTGGGTGTCTAGTAAGCACCAAGCACTGTGTTAGACAAAAGAGACACAGGCCCCCTGTCTGGAGGAGACAGAAAGTAAACATGCAATTTAATACCACGTAGCAATAGGAGCTTTGATGAAAATCAAAGCAGCGTGTAAGGATGATGATTGGTCCTAACTGAGATTGGGAGAGTAAATCAGGGGTGGCCTCTTTGAGGAAGAGGCTTTCTGGTTGAGACTAGAATAAAGTGGGGAGGAAGGAGGGCAAAGGCAGGGCAAGAGCATTCTAGGCAGAGGGTACCACACGGCTGTGTAACGGGATATGATTGGCTGTGCTGGAAGCAAAGCCAGGCCAGGATGGCGGGGGCAGTGGGGACACACTGGCCAGCCTGTGTGGAGGGCGTCTTAAGGAGCCTTTAGGAAGTTCTGAGCACAGAAGTGGCAGAATTGAAGCCTGATCAACCTGCCCCTCCCCCCATTCACAAAGAGCCCCTGACAACCTCTCCTGTCTAACATGTCTCCATAGGAATATAACACAAGTCACACGTGTGCTTTTAAATTTCAAGTAGCCATATTAAAAAGCAAACCAGGTGAAATTAATTTTCATACTATATTTTATTTCATCCCACATAGCCAAAACACTACTTCAGCATGTAATTAATATAATAATTAATTACATGTTAAAAATCTGGTACATGTTTTATACTTGCAGTACAGCTCAGTTCAGACTGGCCATCGTTGGAATGTTCCGGAGGCCAGGCGGGACACAGGGCTGCTCTGCAGGGGGACTGGGGAGAGGGAGGGAGCGGAAAAGCCCGTTCTGGGTCACCTGGGGAAGGTGGCTGTGGAATCAATCTTTGACTGTTTTAGGGTAGCCTGCTTCCTGGCTCAACTCCTTTTGGGAAATGGAGAGCATATAAATTGAGCCCAACAGACCCAGAATGACTCGTGTCTAATTGGTTCTGAGACTTTAATAAAGTGCCTTTTTAAAGGTCTGCTGGAATCCGTGCCAACATTACTTTCTTAAGGGAAATGTTGAGAATGCTGAGCAGTGATTGCTCCCCATGCAGTTGTGAGTGGGGCCACTCACAGCCTTCCCCTCGAAAGCTGATGGAGACTGGCTCAGAATCACATGTGCCCACTGGTAATGAAGAACAAGTCTTCAAAGTGTTTCCTTTCTGAAACTGTGCCTGCAGGCTGGCCGGTGGCTTGGAGGAACATAATAAGGATCCTCTCGGCTGACAACACACAGAACGAGACTCTGAGAAGTTGAAGTCAGCTGGCCAGGACAGCCTGCCGAAGTGAAGAGGTGCTTCTTTGTTCAAGTAGGCTCCTTAGAGCTAGGCTGACCCAACCAACTGTTTTAAATGGGACAGAAAACAACGGTATCATCCCGTGTCAAATGGCACGTATGGTCAGCCTTGTCTCACTTGTCAGTAGGGTGACCGTATATACCGTTTGAAATGGGACAGGACTGTTGTTTTCTGTCCCACTCTAAAAGGTACGCCTAGTTAGTCTACTTAGAGCTGTACCAGCCCTCCTGTGCATCAGGCCAGAGGAAGAAGAGATGCTACACAAACTGGAGAGGGCAGCCAGACAGGGCTCAGGCATGGGCAGGTCATGAGAGAACTGGCAGTGCTTCTCAGTGCTCTTACCACACTGCCCACAGGGAGAAGGATACTTCGCACGCAGTAAACTGGACTCTGCTCCTCACAGAATTTCGCACACTCAGGCAGAGGTTCTGGGGCTGTGGTGCCAGCCCCTTTCCTGCCACCGTGAGGTCCTAGGGGATCGATATCTCACCTCACTGAGATACTGGGTAGAAAATTCTGAAGCAAACTGAACCAGGTTGTATAAGGAAGGCCTGATACACAAGCTACAGGTACATTTCTGGAACTAGTTTTGGAAACCTTGACATGCTGTGGCATCCTTTTATTATATCCCATGTGGCCCAAATAAAGCATGAGAGGCACCAGCAGACAGTTCCTTCCCAATGAGTCCTGAGATGTGACAAATGCAGGAAAACTTGTAAGTGGTGGGACCCAGCCCTCACTGCTTGGGGGATGAAAAAAGGATTACTGACAAACTTGGAACCCCTGTTACGTAACAGAATGACAAACTTCAATTGCCATGACTGGCTTCATGTTTTCTTAAGTAGCCTGAAGAGCTGTAGAAGGCCTGAAACAAAACGTGGGTCACAGGTGACGTCCACGGACTGGGCTCTACTTGGATGGTCTAAGACTTACGCTGCTGTGCAGCCCACTGTGGCTGCGTTCACAAGCCACCATGCCTTTGCCAGTGCGATTTTGTTCGGTCTCTTCTTTCTTTCTTTCTTTCTTTCCTTCTTCCTCCCTCCCTCCTTCCTTCCTCCTTCCTTCCTTTGTTCCTCCCTCCTTCCTTCCTTTCTTCCTCCTTCCCTCCTTCCTTCCCTTCCCTTCCCTTCCCTTCCCTTCCCTCCCCTCCCTTCCCCTCCCTCCCCCTTTCTTTCTTTCTTTCCTTCCTTCCTTCCTTCCTTCCTTCCTTCCTTCCTTTCTTTCTTTCTTTCTTTCTTTCTTTTCTTTCCTCCTCCTCCTCCTTCTTCTTTCTTCTTCTTCTTCTTCTTCTTCTTCTTCTTCTTCTTCTTCTGCTTCTTCTTCTTCTTCCTCCTCCTCCTCCTCCTCCTCCTCTTCTTCTTCTTTCTTCTTCTTTCTTCTTCTCTCTCTCTCTCCCCCCCTCTCTCTCCCCCTCTCTCCCTCCTTCCCTCCCTCTCTCCCTCTCTCTCTCTCTCTCTCTCTCTCTCTCTCTCTCTCTTTCTTTCTTTCTCATTCTTTTTTATTCCCAATCCTTGTACTAATAGGCAATAGGTAGCACCTCCTGCAGCTGAAGTTATTTTAGGCTAAGGGAAAGGAAATGCTCGGCACAGCAGGCAGTAACCTGGAGATGGATGTACAGTGAATAATTACAAGGCAGGAAGGTGGAGTTCAGGGGCCTCCTCCCTGAGCAAAGCTGCCTGGGCGCAGGGCACTCTCTGCCCACCAGGTGCTTGACCCCTAGCGCTGCTGCCAGGAGTCTGCTGAGCGACCCTGCCACAGGCTTTCTGCTGCCCGACCCGGGGCTGTGTGCTTGCCTTTGCCTAAGTGGGGATCTCAGCGGGGAAGCCACCACTCTGAAACCCTTTGGAGCCCCAGAAGGTGATGAATGCAAATGCAATCCAGGGCTACTTTTGTGAACATTGAATTAACTGTAGAAAATTAACTAAACGAGGCTGGTGAGTGAAATGTAAATGAGCCCCTGCTCAGCAGGAGCCAGAGAAAGGATCACAGTGGGAGACAGAGTCAAGTAGGAGGCTGAGAACTTGATCGTGAGCAACAGGCAAATATGGAAAGAAAGCCTTGTAAACAGCTTGCTGGGGAGCGCGCAGCTTGGAGGGCAGGCGAGGCACAGGCTCGGGTGTGAAGGGGAATGAGGGAAGGAATGGATTCTTCCCCAGGTTCTGAGGTATCTGAGAACCCAATATGGGGCCTGCGAGAAGCAGGGATTTACTTACAATGGGAGTTTGCACCCCAGGAACCCAAACGCCATGCTTGCGTACCTGCATTTAAGGCAGTGCTATTTGGATTCAAGGAACAGAGGTTCATGTGGGCTGGCTAGAGTGAAAGCATGGGAGTGAGTGGGGGATGGTAAAAGTACTGAGAGAGCAGAGGAGAGTCTCATGGGAATCCAACAACAGGCACCTGAGTGCAGCCACATCTCACAAAAACAGGTGGGAAACAGGTCAGGCAATGGGGCTCGGGTGCTAGTCCCCGTGTCATCTCTCTCTTGGGGTCTCCTCCTCTCTCTAGGAATCTGCTCCATTTTTCTGCTTGCACCAACTTTCCTACCTTTATCCCCATAAGCCTGGCCCATTGCAGCCACTGTCCAGCTCATCCCTAGGTATCCATCAGTCCAACTCTTCTTCTTAGCCTGGAGCCTGCCGCCCTGCATCTTCCAGAGAGCGAGCTGACAGACAGAACTCATCTTCTGGAGTGAGGCTCAAAGCCCCGGTTTCCTGTCTGGCCTTTGATTTGTCTGCACTTGCGCTGGAGGTCAGCCTCAGCCAATCAGAGAGTGGACGGACGTGGGTGGTCATGGCATGTAGAGCGTAGGTATGTAGTTTAGGGAGAGCTATGTGGCACATCTCAGAATGGTGTTCCCACACGAGTGGGGAGCACATCAAAACTGCACTGTCCCCCCACCACCAAGCTTCTGGTAGGCATCCGCCCCACAGGCTGCCCCCACCCCTTGCTAAGAATCCCTGCTGCACTGGTGGGAAGGTGGTGGATGCCTCTGGAATGTTGAGCTAGAACACCAGGAGACAATGGGCAGGCAGGGATGGAATCTCTAAAATAACACGGGTTGTTCTGCGTCTCACACACACTAATGGTCGCCTTTTACAGTTGGCAGAAGGAAAGAAAACAGACCAAGACATCGAAATGCTTCGCAGGAAACCTCTTCTCCCATATGTTTTTCTTAAACCTTTGGTGCCTCCTACTGTTTGCCTGCTGTCACTCACTGGCAGTGACGAATGCACAGTTAGCAAAATTAGCAGACAAATACTATCAAACAGCTGATAACTCAGGCCTAGATTTGCTGTCTTGTTGGTATGTGAGTTAGTCCTTGCATTAGTGGTTGTAACTTGATGTGGTTTACACATAACATAGTCACATCTATTAATAAACTGATGACATTGTCTCTGAGTCCCAGGGATGGGGTGGGGAGGGTAGGGATAAAGGCTGAGGACCCGACTTAGCTGTATGGCTTGATTCCCTGATTTCCAGCTTGTGGAGTGACATAACCTCTCAGAGTCTCAGTTTGCTCGTCTGTGAAATGGCAATAACTAGTAGTATTAATTCTTCCCCAAGCATTTCTGTGAGGATTAAGTGAGCTATGCCATGTAAAGCACTTAGCACAGTGCTTAAAACAAAATAAGAACAGGAGTGACTTACATTAGTATTCACAACTCTCAAGTGAAGCAAATAATGGTATTTTGCTTCTGCAGAGAGATCAAAAACTTTCAGATACTCAGTCACCTGAACACATTTGAGGACCCCTGACTTAGAGTATCATCCATCTATGGGGCTCCCAAACATCACTGCAAGATATCAGCCAATATTAAAAATTATTTTCCTCTGTATTTGGATAATAATAACAGAATTGCATCTAAAGAATATCCTCATTTGGGGGCACACAAACTTTTTGAAACTTTTTAAGGTCTTTTAAGTGTAGGTCCAGGTCACATTTTCCACTGGTCCAGGCTATATTCTGAAATCCAGAAGGGTACCCACGCAGCTTCAGGTGGGGTTGGGGTGGGGGAGACAGGAGGGAGAGTGACCATAGCCTCCATGCCAGAGTCAACGTTGGGTCTGGGCAGGTCAAACTGTGGGAGGACATGGGCATCAGGCCAGGTCCCTGGACTTGGCAGAGAGCAGAGATCAAACCTGGGCCATGGGAGCGGAGCCATGCCAGACAAAAGAGTGACATGGTGCCAGCCCCCAAACGTGGGGCATGGACTCCTCAGGCCAGTGGCCAAGGGAAGGGTGAACCTCAGAGATTAGGGTCAGGCTGGGCTTCAGACCAGGACAGGTGGCCCCAGCTCTGGGGAGAGGAGAGCTACTGTGACCAGCATCAGGCCCCCCAAGGGCCCAATCCTGTTTCTCAGTTGCAGAGACAGAAGTGTCTGGCCTTCCTTGTTGCATACACCGGAAGGAGTGATTCGAGGATTAGAGTGTGATGGTCCAGTGATTTCTGGGTTACCATCTGTCTTCCCAGAAGGAGTGGAAGGGGTGTTTCATACGTGCAGTGCCCGTGCTGCCTTAGCTGCCTACCTCCTCCCCTCATACCGTCCTCTTGTGCAGGTTGGTCTGGAGTGGGGGGCGGGGGCGGTGTCCACCACCCTTTTACAGATGAGGAGCTGGAAGGGCTAAGGCACCACTCAGAGGTCACACAGCTGGGCTTCAATTTGGGTCTGCTCCCTCCAAACTGTTTTCCCTGCTGCTACACTGAGCTCAGTTTCTGGGCAGGTCTGAGGCATCAGCCCTGTGGCTGGTGACCAGAGAAGCAGGACAGGCAGAGCAAGCTCTGAGCTCACTGACCCTCACTCCTTCTGCTCAGCTTAGAGGTCAGGGGAACTAGCTGAGGAGTGACTGTCATGGCATGTGTCTATGCAGTTGTCACAAAGCTGTCCCTTTCTTCCTTCACTGTCCTCTTCCCCCCCCCCCCCCCGTAGGGTCTGAGCTCCAGTTGAGGGTAACTTAGACTGACAGGGTGCTTGCTGGCCCAAGGCGGCAGCAGCAGTGAACTGAACAGCCCAGACAGTGGGCAGCTTTGTCCAAGTGCAGGTGCCCAGGTCATTAACCCGCCTAGACCCGGTCGAGAGCCTCCTGAGAAGGCGGGGGGAGGCGATGGACGGGAAGAGTACGACAGTGCCTGCAGTACTCCCCTTCACACCAGGCTTGTTCCGAGACATGCATGAGGAAGCAAAATCTTGGCAAGTGAAAACTGGGCTTTGAGTGCTCTGGAGAGGCTCCTAATTAAAGGAAGTGTGCGGTGAATCCTTGTGCAGTATGGCAGCATCGCCTCCGCCTTCTAATTGCTCCGCTTTGCAGTGCTGAGATCTTGTCAATGTAGTTCCTGCTACACCAGGAGAACTCTAAGTGCTCAGTTCCAAATGCTGCCTGAACTCAGGGGAGCAGGTGCCACTCCTGCAGAAGGCCATGGAGCTGAGGGCACCAAGGTATGAGTGCAGCTGCCCAGCAAGCCTGACCTGGGGTGGGAAGAGCCGGGAGCCACACGACCAGCTGATCTTCACTGTGCGATGCAGCAGGCAGGCATGAAAGTGTCCCCACCAGGGGTGACAACTGTCATTTATCAGGGGCTTCCTAGGCCAGGCCCTGGGATAAGGATGTTAAAAACATGCTCTTTGATCTGCCCCACAAACCTGTAACTCAGGTGTTCTAACAGGTGAAAACACAGATATCAAGGGAGGGGTAGTGGAGGGGGAGGCCTTGCAGACATGCCCAAGGTCACACTGCAGGTGGGAGTGAAGCTGGGAGCAGGACCTGGCTTGCTTTGTTGGTGAGCCTGGGCTGCCCCGCACAGCGTCTGCAATGGGGGTGGGGGGGCAGACGGCCACGAAGAAGAGCTCTGACCCCGCTTGGCCTCAGCTCTCGCCAACCTCCTCCCTTCCGTGCTTACCTTACTCCCTCCTTTTTGCCTCCTCCTGTTCCCTCTTTCTCTGATTGTCTTTCTGTCCATTGTACACCTTCTGTTTACTGGGGGCCTCATGAGCACTTTGAGACCAGTTTGGACCACATTGACCAAAACCTGTCCAGATATGCCTTTACAACTGATGCTGGCCAGTAAACCCTGCTCTCCTGCCCCAAGGCCTATAGAGATGGGAAAGGTAAAAAGGATAGTCCTGCTCCCCATAAATAAATTGGGAGCCCAGCTGGGTGGAGAAACAAGGCATCTGGAGTCGGTCAATTTGCAGCTTAGACTGGTCTCGTCTTTGGCATCCATGCGGCCTTGAGAGGTCATTTTCTCCAAGCTGGGCCTCGATGAGCTCATTAACAAAGTGAGGGTATACCTTGGACTGGGTGATGAATAAAATCCCTCCCTACAGTTCCAGACCATGTGTTTCCTACCAATGTACTTGGATAGATAGATAGGCCACTCAGTCTTGGAAAAGTATTCCTCATGCATGGTCCCTGTTCATCAGCCTGTCATCTGCCAGGGGACCCGAAGGTCCGAGAGAAATGGGTTCTGTCTTGGCACAGAGCTCTGGCTGCCATTGGGCATCACCTGCTTTCCACCTTCTGATGATAGATGCTCCTGGCTAACAAGTCCTCAAAGCCAGTGCCCCATCTTCCATGCCCCAGAAATCCTCTTGTACCCTCGTACTCTCCTGTTTGCTGAGTCAATTGCATGGTCATCAGGACCTCTCCAACAGAGTTCTCCAGGGTGGAGGTAGAGCTGTGAGGAAGGGCTCCCATGTCTGCTGGGCACTTGGAGCTGGAGCGAATGGACCCCATGGGTCACCCTCCCTGCATCTGCCATGTGGCCTGGTGATTAGGAGCACAGATCCTCAGCTTATGCCGGGGCAGGGGGAAGAAAACATAACCTTTTTAGGAGCTAATTAGCAGCCTGTGTAAGGAGGAGGCTTTACCTGTGGCCTTACCCTGTCTAAGTCCTCTATTTGCCATTCACAAAATGCTATAGTATCGGGGCTGGGCACACAGACATGGGGACTCCAGGGTTAAAACGCTGAGCTTATCTTTCACTATCAGTGATTTTAGGAAAGTTAGTTAATAGAGCAAAGCCTCAGTTCCTGTACCTGAACATTGGGATGGGGGGTATATTGATATTCACTTCCCAGTTTAAGGACACAATGATGTAATATTTGTAAAATACAATGACATGATATTTATAAAATATGTAGCATAGAGCCTGCCACACAGTTCACAGTGTAGCGTTGAGGAGCTAGCTGAGGGAATGAAAGCCCATCCCTCTCCAGGCTAAGGGGCTTGATAGGGCAAAACGTGGTGCAGGGTGGGCCTAGACCGACCAGAGTGGATGCCTGGGGGTGTTTCTACACCCATCGGCAGCTCCGGGCAAACCCTGAGCAGCACGTCCCCTTTGTCATTTTTCAGCGTTGCTCTTGGGTGGTGGAAGGCAGACAGTGCTGGTTCCCATGGGACCAAGGCAGAGTGTGTGAGAACGTTCATGTCCCCCTCTCTCCTGTGCAAGTTTCCTGAAATTAGCTTGGTTTGAGCCATTTATCTTGCAGACTTCCCATTTTGTCAGAGATATATGCCAAGCCATCAGGACTGATCACGCTGTGACAATAATTCCCCTTCCAAACTCCAAAGCCCATTTTGCACAAGGGTCTTTAAGATAATTAAAAGCAACTCCATCATCTTTCCTCCTTAAATACTGGAGTGTTTCCCAAATGAGCCAGCGCCAGGCCCTCTGCTTGGAATTTTCCACATGTACCCCTCCTCTACACCACTGTCCCACTCCTGCCCACACCCCTGTTTCCAGGAAGCCTTGCCTGCCTCCTGCCCCACCAGCTCCTGCTGCCCAAGAGCTCCTTGAGCACATACAGTCTGTACCACTGACTTGCCATTCTTGTACATCATCTCATCCCTAACCATATTATATCTCATGCAGAAATACTACTAATAACAATGATCAATGTTTTAATGTTATTATCAATATCATTTCATCATTCAGTAGGTACTAAATATTGTGCTAGGACCTCTGCTTGAATTATTTTATTTAATCTTCACATCAATATATCTAGGTAGACACTAAGAGAAGTTAAGAAACTTGCCCCAAATCACACAGCTAGTAGGTAGAAGAGTCTGGACTCGACCCCAGGTCTTTCTGACTTCATGTTCTCAACTGCACTGGCACTTCTCTACCCTCTGTGGGGAGGGTGGTTGTATTTCACAGCACAGTGAAAATGGGATGTGACTAATTAAATAAGTAATAAATGCACAAATAACATAAGTTAACACCCTCTGAGGGCTTTCATTAGGCCAGACACTGCAATACAAGTGTACTGGATCCTCCCATAAACTTTGCGGGTTAGGAACAGTCCTCTGGTTGTCAAAGATTAAACATCTCCGACCAGGACAAGAGATGATGATTGGGTAGTCCTATGAGCTCCTGGCAATGTGTGAGATGACAGAGTCTGGGGAATGCTGGAGGGGTACCTGGAGATTCCAGGACGTCCCTTTACATCAGTACCTGTATCACAACAATCAGGATGCTTTTAATAAGACTACTCCAGCTCAGAACTCTGGTGTTCATGGGTGGTGAACAGCTATATGATATGGGGGTTTCACAGCTGCCCTTCTGTATCCTGATCTGCTCATTACCTTGCTGTCAGGAGCTAGGTCCAGGCAGGAATCCTGATCCTGGGAAAATCAAAGGCCAGGCTGATGCTTTCCTGAGACCTCCTAGATCCAAATCTGTATTTTATTTGTAGCCCCGGAAGGAACCCACATTCTTGACTGAGGATCTGAAATGGCCTGCTATTTCTTCCTTTTCTGCCTCCTGCACTCATATGACCCAAGAACCCAGGTGACCAACCTCCAGCCCACTCAGGAATTCTGGTCAACATGGCACATCCCCACCCCAATTCATGCCATCACAAAATAATAGCAGGGACAGACTAAGCATCAGGTCCACTGGAATTAGCCCTTGTTGGCAGCCAGGACCCAGGCTAACTCACAGCTGGTGTCCCAGGACCCTTCAGGAGCTCCAGGAAGACCTGGGTTCCCTCCAATGACTCCTGTGTGTGACAGCAGCGTCCCAAGTAATGTCCCCCAATGCCAGCTTCTTCAAATCAAGCTTGTGTTTCCAATACATGTTTTGGAAATGAAATACTGTGCCTTAATCCCTCGTCAGTGAAGATCTACTCTCTTCTCTCTTTTAGGAAATCATTAAGGGGCAGCAGTTTCTAACAATTTCGCTCTTTTGTTTGTTTGTTTGATTTCTCCCAATCCACAGTTCTCCTCTAGGCTAACAGTTGCTAATCCACAAGCAAGTTAAAATGAGCCTGAAGATTTATTTAAAATCACCTGTGGGAAATCTTTTAAAATGATCTTTGGTAAAGAATTCTTTAGTGCAAAGAAGTTGGCCCTAAATGGAGACTGCGCCGTGTGTAGGTAAATGCATACTTAGCACTAATTGAGAGATACTTTCTAGTGGTTGGGGATGCAAAGATAAATAAAAGTCCCCATCCGTAAAGAATTTGCAGTCTCATTGGACAGATGTTACTTACACAAATATGATTTTTTTTTCAAAAATATAAAACAAAAGTTGGAGGTTCATGTAAGGTACTTTGGAAGATGAGAAAAGGAAAAGATTATAACTGATGAGGGTAATCAGCCAAAGATTTATTGCAAGGTATCATTTGAGAAAGGCTAAAAATGATACACAGGTTTGGCCAAGCAGAATTGGAGGGAAGGATATTTCAGGGAGGGAAACTGTATAAGCCACGTCAGGGAGGTAGGAGAACATGGAAATGCATTAGTTCAACCTGACTTATGGAGAAGGCACGAGAAAGCAAATTAAAATTGGGAAGATGGATTGGTAGTAAGTGAAGAAAGCTCACATTATTCACCACTCTGGGAGAGAGAGCAGTAGAGAGGGAAAGAGAGAGAGAGAGTGTTTGTGTGTGTGTGTGTGTGTGTGTGTGTACAGATTTGGGGTCTGTTCATCTAAACCACTACGTAGTAAGGCCCTGGACATCAGGGACTATACCCAATTTAATTTTGTCTTTCTCACAATCCCTAGTACAGTGCCTGACACAAAGGAGATACCATATGTAATGTTTGTTGAATGGTGTTTATTCATTCAAAAGGCAATTGTGGAAGTATTTTGGGAAAATGAAGTTAATAGTGAGGGCCTTGATATTAAGAAGATTCATTTATTTAGCTACTAGGGTCTGAAGGACCTTTAAGGGACTGCTTAGTAGGCTATTGGGTAGCTCCCCATCTCCACCTCCAGGGGTGGCAGGAACTAACGTGGCCTGTAGAAGAGAAATAAAGTAGGGGGGCTGGTCAAAGATCTGAAAGGAAGAGGATTGGTGTGTTTAGACTTGGAAATAGATTTGGAGGCAAAGAGCAGGAAGGAGTTTCAATGACTTCAATGTTCTGGGCCTCAAGGACTGAGAGAACATAGGTGCCATTAGCAGAAGAGTGAAACTGAAGGGGAGAAGCAAATTTGGGATGGAGGATACTTGAGAGGGGACAGTGCCCATGGCATTTGAGGCATGCTGGGCTTGAGGTCCTTGTTGGGACACCCAAGGGGATGGTGTCCAGCATATAGTGGGGAAAGGACAGCTGGAATGCCTAGAGGAGAGAGGATCAAATAATAGGACAAGCGGGCCCAGGCCAGAACTTTGACAGATACCCACACTTTGGGGGAGGGGGAGGAGTCAGACAATGGGTGATTAGAAAGGTAGGAGGAGACTCTCAAAAAGCATGAGTGAAGAAGGGCCACAGCGGGAGAGGTAAGAGAGCAAGTGCTGGTCGGCAATGAGTGGTGCTGAACGTGGAGAGAGGTGGCGTAATGGGGACCTCCGCAGCTGCCAGCGTTACCGATACCATCCACAGGACCGCCATTTCTTCAGAACCCACTACATATACTCCTCATAGTAATCCCATTTCTGGGTGAAGAAATCAAGGCTCAGAGAAGTTTAGTAACTTGTTCAAAGACATAAAAATAGCAAGTGCTGAAGCTGGACCTGAACCAGGGGCACTGTAGCCCCAAACAACTGAAAAGAGGCACTGAGGTGCCTCAGAGGCCACTGATGGCTGTATTAGATCTCTGCATCAGTCGGGACCCTTTCTGCTGCAATAACATAAATTCCAACAAACCGGCTTAAGCAAAAAGGCTCAGTTAACTGGAAGGGCCAATGGATAGGGATGTCATCGGAAGTGACATGATTCAGGGATTCAGATGATGTTAGGAGGATAAGACTATTCCTCCTTCATCTCTTCTAGGTTCATTTCCCCTCCTTCATCTCCTCCACGTCCATTTCCAACCAGGCTCTGCTCCTAGTGGTTAGAGGCCTTCATTCTCTCAGATTTAAATTCAACGGCAAAGGGAAAGGAGTGCCCTCTCAGCAGTTCCAGGAAAAGTCTCATGTGCCCATCCCTGAGCAAATCATGAATTGGCTTAAGGTCAAGGTCATATGCTTCACTTTTAAATGACCTGTGCAGCGAGGGCAAATCTCATAGGTTGACAGTAGGAAAGGAAGTAGTTAGTTTTCTAAGGGGAAAAACAGGGGTATGATTACCAGAAAAAGGGAGAATGTGGGGAATGGCAGGAACAATAGATGTTTAGGACAGTGACCTTCAGAGAAAGCATTTCAGTAGAGTAGGGAGAGGAAAGCCAGCACTGAAACAGTGAAGAATGGAGTATGTGGTTAAGATTCAATAGGTGTTCATCTGTGAGTCCTGATAAGCAAATGAATGAAATGTAGCTGGAGGAGAAATGGGTATATGTCATCTGGAATATGGATAAATCTGAGTGTGCTTGTAGACTGAGAAGAAGACCCCAAAGTGAGGAGGAAGACATTGGATATGAGAGACACCAGGACAATAACTGAAGGAGTCTGCTGGCCGAGAGGTGGCAGGAGGGAGTGGGAGGCAGAGCAGCCCTAGAAGGAGGTAGGGCCCATCATGCTTCAGAGAGGAGGCTTGTACAGGAGGGGCTTTCTTAACGCAGCACACCTGTACAAGTCCGTGTTTTCTCACAGAGGCCTCAGCCTTGTGCAGCTGTTAGTCTCACTGCTTGGATTACTGGTCTTGTCACCAGAAATTCATACAAACTGTTTCCTGTGAAACATGTGGCAGTTCCTCCTAACCCTTCAAGGAAATGAACCCACTTGATTTCATTGCTGATGCCCTTGACATCTGGCAAGCAGAGGTGAGGGGAGAGCCCTGGCCACTCATGTGTTGCCTGCACATGCCAGCCGTCCCAGTGCCAGCCCCCTTTGGATTGAGTTAAGGCAGCCACAGCAGATCACATGGAAAGTTTAGCCACACAGTGGCTTATGCCCTCTGAAAGAATCTATTCCTAGCATATAGGAAAGGGCAACACAAGCCTACAGGCGTTCTTGTTGACTGATCAGCTAGGACTACTTGATAAGCATTTATCTGTTCATGGCCACGAGCCAGACAGCTCCTTCTTCCAGCTGGCTCACAATCTCAGCAGTGCAAGTCATCTTGATGTCACTGACAAACCTAAGTGTTTGGAGTCAGACTGGCATGGGTTTGCAAGCTTGCTCTGCCATGTTTGTGTAACCTTGGGCAAGTCACTTCAGCTCTCTGGGTGTACCAGATGATGTTTATATGTCACTCCACATTCATGTTGCCAAAGCCATCCCTAGTTCTAAGTCACTTGCTTTGCTTCCAACTCAACTGGACCCACAGAGGCTCTGGCCTCACCCCTGGCTGCCCAGAGAGGATGGATACATAACAGGGAAGGGAGGTTAACACTCCATGGGGCCGACTTTCATCCATGCTTCCCTAGGATGTGCTCCCGACACAATAAAGTGTTAGCCAGTGAGCTTTGGCTCAGGCTCTGTTTTCTAGAGAACCCAACCCAGTTTCTGAGCTTTAGGTTCCTGATTTATAAAATCAAGTTTATGATCTTTATTCCATAGGATTATTAGCAAGATGAAATGAAGTCATATGTATTAAACACCTAGCCTGGAGTGGCACATTGTAGGTACTCAATAAACAAGAAAAGTACCATCATCAACTATTACCACATGATGATGAGAGTTTCCATTTTCTGGTGTTTGATCTATGCTTGACATTTAAGCATATTATTTATGTTATTGTTGGCAGCAAGAACATCTTAATGATGGGGAATGGGACTAAGGGCACTTTTTATGATAAATATGAAAAGGGATCTACATCCAGCTTATTTGGGAATCTTGTCTAATAATTAAGAAGGAAGGAGATGATATTTCAGATTGGTTATTAAATAGAATTAGGTAGATTGGATAATGGTAGTCATGTCCTAGAATTCAGATTGTCATAGAAAAAGATTCAGGGGGATCAGCAGGGGTTAAAGGGGAGGTCTTTGCCCCTTTTGATGCCATGATAAACAGAATAGCAAGAGATAGGAAGCAAGAAACGTCTCTCGGTGAGGAATTTAACTTAAAAATAAGTTGTATTTTATTAGTCACGAAGTGGGGCTTGTCATGGGATAAGCGGAACAATTTTGCCATGAAGCTGTTTTGGTTTTTTTAAAAAAATGTGTTAAAGTTCCATTGTTACCTAAGCACAATACATTTTGAGAAACTTAGTAATAGTTAATATTCATTGAAAAGTTAATACTTCCAGGTGCTCTGCTAAGCTTTTCACACACTATCTCATTTCATTCTTCTGACACCCTTAAGGTGCCAAGTTGTCTTGGGCCCCTCCAAGTCCAAATAGAGAAGCTCAGAAACCTGTGAGAATTGGCAAAAATTGGGGGTGGGACTTTTTTTTTCTTACCAAGCTTTTATTATAATAAGGTTGACAGACTGTTAGCATAGCAAGTATGTAAATTATATGGTAGGTTAGAAGTCGGTAAATGCTGTAGGGGAAAAGAAGAAAAACAGTAGGATGGGGCGTTGGGAGTGCCATTGGGGCATGCAGTTTAAAATAGGATGGTCAGAAATGGAGAGTTCTTTGAAATTCTTGTGTCGTTTACATTCTAGTAAGGACAGAAAATAATGTAAGCATACTAAGTAAGTAAATTGCCGATTTTAGTTTTATTTATTTATTTATTTATTTTTAATAATCAGCAAGTTTATTAATTCTCATGTATTTTTTCATCTGTTTACTGGCTAATTTTTTTTCCTTTTTAATTCATTTTTATTGTGATGGAAAGAGAAGTCACATTAGGTGGTGAACTTATTATACAGCAAGTTGACAATGCACTGTAGAATTGTATGCCTGAAACCTATGTAATCCTTGCTAACAGATGTCACCCCAATAAGTCTAACAATAAAAGTAAATTTAAAAGGGGTGGGACTTTGGATTAGAAAAGTGATAAGCTGGAAGCACTACTGAGAGGCAGAGCAATTAGAATGTAATTTAGACAGTACCGTGGACAGTCTGGTTTCTCTGGGTGAGCACACCTGACAGTTCCCTTAAGCCAGAGGTTCCCATATTGTGTCCAAGGGCCCAGAGGCAGGACTGCAGTCCAGGGGAGAGGGGCGTAGGTGGTGATGTTCCACATCTCCTGTCTCCAGTTTCAGGAGAGAAGCATGTGTCTGAGCTTTCAGCATCGTGGAATTCTGTATAAAGTGTTATTAGAACACAGGGTTCCACAGCCTTCATTGTGTGAAGTGATGAGCACGGCACAGTGTGAGCATAAATATTGACTAGCCTGAGACTGTATTAGTGCTGGTCAGGTAGTGCTTTCACCACACACGCCAGGGGCAAGGTGACATCACGCAAAGGGCTGGGCCTGCTTTGGGCCGACACTGTGCTGGTAGTTCTCTCTAGGGCCCCTGGGTTTTAGCCAGGCACACGATGGCCTGCACACACTAAGACCACATTTCTCGGCCACCTTTTGTATATGGGTATGGCCATATGCCTGGGTCTGGCCAATGGGATATAAGCAGAAGGGTTCCAGAAGCTGCTTCCTTCCCTGTCTTTGGAACACTGGAGCAATGGCCAGCGCACATCCTAGACCATGAGGACAGAATGATGCTCTCAGGATGGTAAAGCAGGAAGCCAGAGGCCGCCTGGTTCCTAAGGACTTGGTGACCCAGTACCATTGATGCCCAAGCTTGGACTTGAGGGAGCCAGTGCCCATCCTACTTCAACCCCCATGAGTGTGTGAAGTTTTTGCTTCTTTCAACCAATGGAATTCTAACTGGAATGCTCATTTGTGGATTAGACAGCGGTCCCTAATCAAAATGTTATCCTTTCTCTTTGGATGGTGAAAACAAAAAAGACATCTTCATTCTTTCACTCTCTCTCAAACAGAACTTCAAAGGGTTTCGTGCAGGTGAAAACTCAACCTCACATGTGGAATGCAGTGGAACATTACAGTAGGCATGCGCTCTGCGTACTACGGGACTGCAGGACCGGGAAACATGGATGCCAAGACACTTCTGCTATTTGCTCTGCTCTCAGCCGGGCTGTCTTTCTGTGATTGTGCTGGGGAACATGCTTTAGCGCAGGCTTGAAATAGCCCCACTTGACACACTAACCCCATCCTTCTAGATCCCATTTCTGTGTCCCCTCCTAAGAGAAGCCTTCCCCAATGTCCTAAAATAACACCCCATATTCTAATTATAACATGTAGGAAAACAGTGTAGCAAAGTTTACTTTCAGGGAGACAGCCTATCATAGTTAATTATTCAGTGGTATTTATTGAGTGTCGACTACATGTCAGTCCATGTGCTACTTGCTAAACAGGCAATGGTGAACCAAACAGATGATTCATTTCCTGGTCTGTAACTATGGAGTTTTTAATCTGGGGAGAAAGACAACAAATAAACATGCAGTTAAAGATTATGATCAATTTTCTGAGGGTACAGAGAATGGGATTCTGGGAGGAAGAAGACCAGCTGGGGGAGGGATGTTTGCATCATCTTGAAAGTTCTTTCTGATGACGTAGTGTCCATACTAAGAATCAGCAATAAGAGGCCAGGTGGTGGGATCAGGCAGGTTTGGGTTTGCACTTTTGGGGGGCTAGGTGATGGCAGGCTGGTTGTTTAACTTCTCTAAGCCTGATAGTAGCAGCACCTGTCTCAGGAAGTCCAATGCACAGTGCCATGTGGCAAGTGCTGAGTAAATATGATCTCTTCACTTGTTATTTTTGCACGTCTATCATTCATCTAGAATGGGGATGTCCTGAGGAGAGATTCTTCCCTTCATTCCTCTTTGCATCCCAGGCCTAGGATATGTTGTAGTCACCCCCAAATATTGTTTGGATAATAATAGCCAACACTTATGGACCCTCCTATGTGGCAAGCACAGTTCTCAGCACTTCATGGATGTTGACTCATTCAACACTCATAACAATTCCATGAGGCTGGTGCTACTGTTACCTCTAGTTGGCTGATGAAGAATTGAGGCCCAGAGATTGATCACCTTGCTCAGGGACACATGGTCAGCAAGTGGAGACACGAGGGTTCAATCTGAAGCAGCTTGATTCCAGAACCAGGGCTTCATGCTGTCTCTGTAGTGTGTGAAAGAAACCTAACCATCACTGCAAAGAAATGCAGTCTCATTTGGCCCTGTCCTCTCAAAAGATATGCTAATGTGGGAAATCCATCCTCCCAAATTGTATAATAATTATTTCCATACTCTGTTATGAAGAAGTGAAACACATAGAATTAAATTCTTTAGCTCTTAGTTGTCATTAATGGGACTCTCCTGGGGGCTTCAGTTACACGGCATGTGTGTCTGAGCAGCAAGACATCCCTCTCCACACTCATCCACCCACACCCTCTCCTCCTCCCCTCACTCACCCCCACCCCCCACCCCTGCCAGCCCCTGGGCTCCACACCCCATACTCTGTGGTTCCTCCTTGCTTCTGGCGTGTTCTGCTACCTTCTTCCCAGTTTCTCTTATTAAAACACCTTCACCCGAAGGTATCTGTGAGATGAGAAGTGTGCCTGCCAACTCACCCTGGGAAGCCAAAATGCTTAAATTACTTCTTTTATTTTCAAAAAAGTATATGTTATTTGAAATAGAGAATGGCCTCACCTTGTCCTCATGGGCCTGCTGTTCTGGAATACTTTGTTAGAGACGACGGGAAAGGATAATGCCTTACATACCCACAGTTCCTCTTGTTACAGAAATTGTAATAAACTGCCAAGAGCACAGGCAGCACCGCTGTTCTCTTGATTAATGTTTTCCAAGGTTTGGGGATATAGCTGCCTTTAGCTGCCTGTCCCAATTATCCAATTATGTAAGGAGGGTATCGTGGAAAATTGTCGATGAGACAAAAGCATAGGTAGCCCCAAAATGGCACTGTCAAAAAGGTGACATGTTCTCCAGGCTCCCATTCAACTGCTGATGGGGATGCTATTTTCTGTGACTCAAAGCTGATCCTGAGCTGAGGAAATGACTAAAGAAACAAACAAGGGACATCAGGTATTCTGTGGGAACAGGAAGGAAGGAATGTGTGGCTGGACTAAAATAATCAAAAGGACATTTCACTAGAGATTTTTACAACCTAAAAAATGAGTAAGTATTAACTGAGGTCCTACTGGGTGTTTAACTCTGGGTTAGGTTTTCAGCATAGGACAGTATATAAAAATCCAGAGGTCTGGTTTCGATTTCCAGTTCCAATCATTCACTAAAGACAATAGGACTCTTTGGAACTCAGTTGTTTATTCTGTGAAATGGAATGCTAATGCTTCTTACAGTGCATCTTAGCCTGACATACGTGGCTGCTAGTAATAGTTACCCATTTGAGGCAGCTTCGTTACATCAGCAGCTGTTGAAAGGATACAGTGGTATGTGTTCCAAGGAACACAAGGACAAGACATACTGCCAGTCTCAGAGGGACCCGAAAATCAGGAACTAAGATGATGTTAGGAATGGAGTTTGTTATACTTTCTTGACCTCCTAATCCTTTTATTTCTCTCCCCATCTCTCTCTCTCTCTCCCCCATCTCTCTCTCTCTCCCTCTGTTTTTCTTTGAGTGTTTTCTTAATTCAAACCTCTCTTCCTCTGTCTCTGCCTCTCTTACTGTCTCTCCGTGTGTGTTTTTCTTCTCTATACACATTGCAGAAAATAGATATTCCAACATTGTGCCCTTGGCCCCAGTCTGTATCATCACAAGTCCAACATCACTAGAATTTTTGAGTCCAAATTACAAATACCAAAAGAAAGAAAATGCAGTATGCCCAGCTTTGGTCAGGGGATTGGACAGGACCACATGGCCTGCTGATCGCTCATGGTAGCTATGGAGTCAGCAGCCATGAGAAGGGAGCATGTGCAGACCCTCTAAGGGAGGTGCTGGGGCAGAGAGTGAGGGAACACAGGGCTGCGCTCCAGTTCACTGTGAGGAGCAAACAGGGTAATGGGACATTCCTTACCACAGTCTGTTAGAACTCAGTACTCAGTGAGTACTAGCAATGTCTACTGCAGAAGAAGCTTAAAATTCAATGTGAGGGGCAAAATTGATGCATGCATATGTGCCACCCTGCCTGAGGAAGTGTTATTTTCAGGTCTTATACTCAGGTCTCCAATGCAATGCTCCTGGTTGATTGTCAGTGCTCAGTAAGTGCTGTTAAATTGAGCAGAAGGGGAAGGACGACATTGAACAAGAACCTACAATCAAAGACAGTGATGAATTAAATTCTAGATAGGGCACACTTTGAAGACACTGGAGTCATTCAGAAGTACCATGAAGTGGTTAGTTGACTGCAGTAGTTGGTAGAAAGTTCAAGGAAGAGATAGATTTCCTCATTGCCTTGAAGATGTTAGGTTGGTGCAAAAGTAATTGCAATTTTGGACCGTGACTTTTAAATCATTATGTAATAACTAGGTTCAAACATATCTTTATTAGTCAAAATAGAAACCATTACAATCAACACATTTTTGCCAATGAGAAATAAGTTTGTTTATTTCTATAGCATAAAAAGCCATGCGTCAGGATTCGACAGATGCATGGAAAGCATTTTGTGCATGATGGTGTGGAAGTGTTTTCCCTACAAAAAATTGTCAAGATGCTTGAAAAAGTGGTAGTTGGTTGGTAGTGAATATGGCAGATGAGGCAAAACTTTGTAGCCCAATTCATTCAACTTTTGCAGTATTGGCAGTGCCATGTGCAGTTGGGTGTTGTCGTGGAGAAGAATTGGGCCCTTTCTTTTGACCAATGCCAGCTGTAGGCATTGCGGGTTTCAGGGCATCTTTCTGATTTGCTGAGCATACTTCTCAGATGTAATGGTTTCGCCAGGATTCAGAAAGCTGTAGTGGGTCACACCAGCAGCAGACCACCAGACAGTGACTTTTGGTGCAAGTTTGGCTTTGGGAAGTGCTTTAGGGAGCTTCTTCTCATCCAACCACTAAGCTGGTTTTTGCCACTTGTATAAAATCCACTTTTCGTCTTGTATCACAATGTGATTGAGAAAGGATTCATTGTTGTTGTGTACCGTAAGAGAAGATGACACTTCAAAATGATGATACTTTTATTTCTGGTCAGCTCATGAGGCCCCCACTTATCGAGCTTTTTCACCTTTCCAGTTTGCTTCAAATGCCCCACGACAGTAGAATGGTGGATGCTGAGTTCTTCAGCAATTTCCTGTGTAGTTGTAAGAGGATCAGCTTCGATGATTGCTCTCAATTGGTCATTGTCAACTTCTGATCGCCACTATGCTCCTCATCTTCAAGGCTCTCGTCTCCTTAGCAAAACTTCTTGAACCACCACTGCACTGTACTTTTGTTAGTAGTTCCTGGGCCTAATGCATCACTGATGGCAATTGCTAGTTGTCGCTGCTGCTTTACAACCCATTTTGAACTTGAATAAGAAAATCGTTCATTTTTGCTTTTTGTCTATCATGATTTCCATAGTCTAAAATAAATATAAAATAAACAGCAAATAGTAAGTCATTAGCAAAAATACATAAAGTGAGAAATGCACATAAAAATTATCTATAACATGACCACATTTATTTAATAATGTATTCCAATATCAAATGGTAAATTTCAACAATCCAAAAACTACAATTACTTTTGTACTAACCTAATACAACCTGGGAAGGGAAAAAAGAATTTAAGACAAACAAATAATATGAATGGGGACTTAGAGCAGAACTGAGATGAGCCTGGTGTGTTCCTGGGAGAGAGGAGTGACAAATGGGACCAAATGAGAGAATGAGTCACAGTGAGAAACAAAATTGGATGGGGAAGACAGGTCATTTCAGAGACTACTGAGAGGTGGGCAGAGCTGGTCAAATGAGAGGAACAAGGGGCTCCTTGAAGGCAATTGCAAAGTGAAGCTGCCAACCATGCCTTCCCCCTGCTTAGTTGTAGGGTACAACTCTGACCAGCCCCTGTGCCAAAGGAAACCAGAGCCCCTAAAGCCCCACTCCCATCAGAAAGAGGGTCTGGAGTCAGTCTTGTGCCTGAACTGCAGTATCCTGGTGCCCACTGAACTATAGACTTCATCTCATCAGTCTTTATGCAGCAAGGATATGAAACAGGACCTCTGCTTCTGGGGTTCAAGACTTCCCCTCCATTCCCACACTCTGATTCTTAGCCTGTTGGGTTGAGATCCTATTGCCTGCCTCATCTTAGCCAGTCCCCTGCCCCAAGGACAAGATCTTAGCTCTATATACCCAGCCTTTGGGAAGGGCTGACTATATCCTAAACAGAACCCAAAGCCAAGAGAGCACCTTCTACTTGACTGAAAAGAGACTCTGTCCAAGAGTTCAGACACCTCTGAACACCAGTTAGGCCAGTGGCACCCCACCTAAGGCAGCCTCATGGACTCTGTACCTGGGCTAGAGGCCTACTTGGTGCCAAATGACCCTCCTGGCCCCAACAGTTACTCATTAAGATCCTAGCATGCCTTCAAGCCAAGGCTACGGAGCTCATGACAGATCTGTTTTCATCTAAACAATGCCAAGTCCTAGAGAAATGTAGAATGTCCTGTTAGAGAGCTGCACTCTGGCAGCCCCAAAGGACAGGGTAAATGAAACCAATAGCCTCAAGAGAGTTTGAGTGTGTTCTGTTTTGCAAATAGCATGTTTTCATATATTCCCAGGTGTTTTAAGAACATGCAGTAAGAAAGTTTTTGTGCCTCCACCTTGAACCTGTTGAAGTACCAACAGGTTTCACACAAGTAAAGAAGGACATGTGTTCAGCTTCAGAACAGGGTATGTCCACCATGGCAATGACTCCCCTAGGTTGCCTAGAACGTTACGGGAGGATAGTCAATCAGCACTTTACTGGGTGAACTTTTCAGGATACCATAGGTGTCCTGGTTGGGAAGGCATCCCAGACACCTGAAAAGGGAGTAGATGTCAGTCAAGTTTCAGCCTCTTTTAAGAACATCAGCTTATGACCACCCTCCCAGACCTATCCTGGGCCATTTCACCCTTGGTCTGATGGCAAAGTAGCTTCTGCCTTAGCTGGATGGGGACTGGCTTCTGTATACATCAGTGATAACCACTTGTCTCCTATTTACCATTGCAGATGATAAGTGGTTGACTGAATCCTGTATCTTCAAGTTCAAAGCCCACATTAGCATTTCACTTTCTCCAGTGTCCCTACTTTACATATTATCTGTCCTCATACATTACTCTGCTAGAGTAGAAGTACCGAGCACTCCTTATCTGTGTCAGCACATGTCTCTGCAGCAGGAGCAGAGGGTGAGCTTTGATGCAAGGGACGAGATCCCATGGGTTGAAGGATAGCTCTAGCCTGTGATGAATGAAAACTTTCTTGTTGGCTAATATCAGAATTCCAGTGAGAGAGACAATCGTTCATGGCTTCCCTGGGTCTGAACTAGGCCTGGCCTGAGTATCAGGTACAGAGCCTTCTGAATGCCCTGGTCAGTGGTGAAGTAGAAAGATCATCCCCACATGAGTTCCAGTGCCAGCTCCACGTAATAGTAAGGAAAACATTTACCTTCCAGGAGTCTTGGTTTCCATTCCTAAAAAGAATAATGCTAATAGTTACCTCCTGGTGAAAAAAAAAATACCTCTTAAACTAGACAGCTCAAGCAAATTGCCTGGTGCATGAAACTACTTAATATAAGTAACTGTTTTCATCCCCATAAGGAAACATCTGTGCTCAGTGATGGGCCTCTAAGCCTGTACACATTTGGGGCAATTTCTCTTAAGTTCTCTGTCCAACCCAAGATTCTCTACATAACTGAAGATGTAAAGATGGCTTCAACCAGATTCTAGGGGAAGAGTGTTCTGGAGTGATGACCATAGCCTTTCCACTTCACAGGCCTTCCTGCCTGCAAGGCTGTTGTTGTGATGAAGTGCTGAGACCCAAAGGACACACAATGGCACTGTTCCTAAATCACTTTGGGAAAAAGTCACCATAGTAACTAAACCCAAAAGGGCACCATGGCTTTTGCATCTGACAGCATGTGTCGAGGCCTCCCTGAAGGCTGTGGAGTGTTCTTTAGGTGGTTCAAACTCATGGCCACGTTCCAAATGCTGCAGGTGGTCCCTGAGGTGCCTCCTGAGACTCCTAAACTGGCTCTTATTGCTCACAGCACTCCCTGGGATAGACAGTGGTTCTCAACCTTGGCTGCATGGTAGGGCATTCTAGAAAACATGATGCCATTGCTCTGCCTGAGAACAGAATCAGAATCTCTGGGGATGGGTTCTAGGAATCTATGGCATTTTTAATGCTCCCCAGATGATCCCAAAGTGTGGGTAAGATAGAGAAGCACAGCTAAATACCTGTGCTTCTCACATGTTAGTGCTCGTACAGATCTCTTAGAGATTTCATGAATTGGCAGATCCTGACTGAGTAGGTCTGTGGCGAGGCCTGAGATCCTGTATGTCTAGTGATGCTGAGGCTGCTGGTCTGGGACCACACTGGAGTAGTGAGGCTCTGCAGCCTTCTTATCACTGGAGCTATATCTACTGGGGGCTCAATAAATGTGTACATATTTTAAGAGATGTTATCTATGTATCACATAAATACTGATGGTAACCACTTTGAGCACCTCTTGTAATTGCAGAAGTCAAACATGACTTTATTTATCGTTTGTTATTGATATATATTGAGTATTACAATTTTAACAGTTTTTTCCTTTCTTAGAATATGTATACGTTGTTTTGGCACCCTCTGCAGACTCACCCTATACACCGTCCTCAGGACCAGCTGTGAGCAGGAGACACCTGCTCAGCTTGAGTCCCCCCTGAGTGCAGCATCAAGCCCCCTGGCTCTGAGTCTCACCCATCAGCAGCAGGTGTTTTGGAAATTGAACTCTCATCTCATGTGTAAACCCCTAGTTGTATAATCCAACTTTCTACTCCCAAATGTCATCATGTACCCAAACTGGTACCCATAGAACACTGGGAAGCCAATATAAAACTCTTCCATGTTTAAACAAACTGGGAAATTCTGACACAACCAAATTTGAAATTTCAATGGGTTCCTTTACCGTAAGATTTATCAGACACAACGAAGATGTGTTCTGATTTCAAAAGCATTACAGCTCTTTCCAACCTTATTTGACTACAAAATATTTTATTTGTGGCACACCTAACAATATTTTGTAGACCTGGTGAGATATAAGATCCATTTTGGAAAATGCTAGTTTAGATTTATTTCTACAGACTCAAGGTAACCATAGGGAGAGATTAGTACGGACATGGCTGGTTGGAATTTTCTAGCAGCATGCAAGAAAGGCAACCTCCACGGACCGTTGTAAATCGTCCCTGTGTCTGCAACCATGAGAGAGAAAGGTGGGGCCTGAGAGAGAGATGTCAAAGGTGTTAATTTTCCATGATTTTGAGAAATGTGGGGGATAATTTTCATGTCTGCTGGAAAGAAATAAACTGGTGCTGCAATGTTTGTAGTACTGAGGGGAAAGGTTGAGACTAAAATATTCTTGCAAAGTCAAAGTTCTCAGGAGACGAACCAATGAAATGGGGCCACTCTACTGAGGATGTAATTTGCTCTCCATATTCATTGTTTTTAAATACAGAAGATTCCTGGACCAGGGGTGACACAGGCAGCTGTGTGGCAGACGCCCCATGTGAATGCTTGCTGTGATGTCTGTTCCCTCACATGTAAATTAATATCCTGGAAATGGGAGAATTGGCAGGAAATAGAGCATCTTAACAGTTCTGGACAAATGTTTGCTTTTACATTCTGTTCCTTGAAGAATTGGGGGTCTTAATGTTTTTCCCCAAAACATGGGTTCCCAGTATACTCTGGCAGGTGGCTGGGAACCTGTTACTCATGGATAGAAACCCCAGATGGTGATGATCCTGTGTCAACTGCTGGAGCCTCTACTACTTGCTAGACTGCAGCTGAATGATGCTGGCACCTGCCCCAGCCCTGCATGGGATACTCATATCTGGGCCCAGCCACACCTGCTGGTGTAGAGGTGTGCGGTCAGGACACAGCTGTGTCATCCCTGTCCACCACGTTGCTGAAGTGGGCATTCCTCTTTGTAACTTTGATGTCTACTTTAAAGCTGAGGCAGCTTCTAAATTAGGAGACCCCGGCGTTAGCCAAATAGAAAGGTATGCATTTCAGCATGCACCCTAGTTTACTTGAGAATAAACTTGATTCTGTGCTGTTATGCTGGATTTCTTTTTCTTTCAGGTGCTGTGTTTCAATAGAAACAACTCTGGGTAGTTGAAGGGAGAGTGATTTATTACTAGGTCCTAGGTGGCTTGCAAAGTAATTGATAGGGTGAAGGAACCAGCCAAGCTCTCAGTAAGGACCCCTAGTCCGCAGAGCCACGCCTCCTGCTGCAGGAGACTGTCCCTGCCTCTCCCCACAGAACTCGGATTCTAATTCGAGCCTTGGAATAGTGCATCTGGTTGAGCAAGCCTAGATCACAGCCATGTCCAAGGCACAAGACAGGCAGGGAAATGTAGTTGAAACCTCTAGTTTCTATAGTACTGAAACATGCACAAGAAGGAAGTGAGAACAGCTGCAGAGTGAGTACGTCTCCCACACCCATCACTGGAGTGACAGTGGAGTCACAACAACACTGCCACTAAAATGACCGATGGAACCTCTCATAACCGGAAGGCAAACGTAACACTGCTGACTGGGAATGTAGTGTCTCCGATTGGAACAAAGCTGTCGAGGTGATTTTGCAAAGTCCCAGAAACCAGGCCAGTATCACCACACCTCTCTTTCTTAATATTGATATGTGCTGCACTCTCAACATTGTACCCCAGTCAAATTCTGGAACTTAAGGGCAGTTCTGGGGATGACCTGGTCATATCCCTCATCGCGTAGTCCGCTAACTTCAGGTTTCTGACCCGTCTTCCCCACTGAAATGTGGGTTCGCAGGAATTGCGTCTTAGTCATCTTTACGTCTCGGTGTTGAGCTTGATTCCGGATGTATGATGGGTGCTACCTCATCAAAGAAGGGAGGATGAGGCAGGGATGGAGGACGGAAGTGGCGCCCATGTAGGAGGTGACCACCCCACGGACTTCGGGGAGAAACCAGGTGAAAGCCCAGATGACCTGTCTTCATGTAACGTCTTCCCTTCCTGGTGGGGAGGTCAGAGTCAGGAAAACACCACAGCAATGATGCTGTTGAAGGGAGCACCCTTCTTCTAGAGCCTTCCTTCTTTGCCTGCTGTTGGTGGTGCCAAGGTGGAGGGAGGGAGGCTAAGCAGAGTCATGAGTGAGCCAGAGGGAAGCATCAATGGTGAAAAAGAGACCCCCACCCCCACCTCCACCACCAAAAAATGCCAGAGACTGAAGTACAAAACCAGGGACTCTGACGGCCAGACAGAAGAGGAGAAGGAGCAGCAGAAAGGAAGAGCAGAAGGGCAGGCTGGTCCTAGTGGCACACCTGAGAAGGGGTGTCACCCTCAGCTCGGTGCTTCCTGGGTTTGTCAGAGCCTAATGCATAAAAGAGGAACTTAAATCCAAAGAAACCAGCACCCAAGACCAGAACAGGAGGATGTGAGCCAACTTCCTGTCTCCCCCGCTCGCTCTGTACTGGCACTCGCTGTCCGTAGGGCAGCCTGGTTGAAGGACGAGGCACGTGCTCACAGGTGGCAATGGGCAGCCTCTGACCTGGGCGTCCGCTGTGGCTCACAGCTCAGCCCACAAGACGATGAAATGGTTCGATGGCAGCCTAGCCTCTCCCCAGGTGACCCGCCTTCTCCAGCATCTTGTGGGCTGCGCTACGCCTCACCAGGCCCGAAAAAAACTGTCTAGTAGTGAGTCTTTATTGTACTTTGGTAAGGAAATTGTATGAAAATAGATGAAGCATTGCTGTTATGAGGTTAAATATTTTTCACTAGGCTGATAGATAACCTAATAGGGATTTTTTTTATATTTGTCATGAGTCAAAATAATACAGTTAGTATTTAGCTTTACATTCTCACCCCAGCAGTGACAAATAATACTCAGTAGGGCATTTATTTGAATGAACGCCTAAGACTTGTAGTGTTGGGAGGGCACGGCGACGAGGGTATTTGTGGGATATACATTCTTACTACCACGTGCTCTAGAAGGTGTGAGTGTCTCAGGAGGGACCCTTTGGAATAATACTTAGAACAAGAAATCAAAACCACTAATAACTTCCTTTCCCCAGCCAGCCCAGAAAACTCCCTCAGGGGATGAGGGTGGTGATGGCTGCCGTCCTCCCCAGGTTTGCCTGGCTGGTGAGCGCACTCTGGCTCCATTTCCCTCCGGTGCTTGAAGATTGCACATCGATACTCACTACTGTGTGATGGATGAATGTGGTGGGGCGAGGAGAGAAACTAACTTGGCTAGTCATGTGCTGAGTACCCTGTGTGCCCTGGGTTAACTTTTTGAAATGCATGATAACCCTGGGAGAAAGGGATGGCCATGCTTATGTAACCGGTGAAGTAGTTAGGCTCCCAGAAGTTAAGGCAGGATACTCCCCAGTTTCCATGAAGTATTATTCACATCACCTACAGAGACTGCCTTACATAGTTGTATGACTTGTGCATGGTACAATTCGAAGGTCTCAATTCATATAGACACTCTGAAATTTGAAGGTTCTTAATCTGCACAATTTTATGAAATATATTAATTACTGGGAGTAGGAAACTAGGAAGATATAATCTTATATACATAACATGAAGACACCCGTACGTAAAGTGCATTTTATAGAAGATCATTGTGATTGAATTTTAAACATAAGTTCAGGACTTGAAGTTTAAGTGACACGGCTCTTACATATCTGCATGAGGTCTCCCAGGCCCTCTTGTAGAGGAGGGGCTCAGACTTCTTCCCCAAAGGTAGTCCACATAATCACACCCCTAGTCCTGCCCTATTGACTCTGGCTCTTTCCCACAGGCTCTAGCTTACCCTCATGTGTTGCTCAGATGTGGTGTCACCCCTCGGCCTTGTCCACGTTGAATCCTGCCATCCTCTGGCTTGTTCTCCACGCTAGCTTGGTGTTCAGAGCTTCCTGACGCCCGCTGTGGGCGCCCACCCTCCTCTCAGCTTCATTACTCCTGCTGTGGTGCTGACAGCTGGTCGCAGTGTCGCCCCATTAGGTGGCTAAGCTAGGACGCGTGGAGGTTAAACACCTTGATGTGCTGCCTCTGCTGAAAACTTCACTGCGTCTTCTCTTTGGAAAGTGTCTTTAGAGCTTTGACTCAGCCTTCTATTGTTTCTTCAAACTTGAGAATTTTTACCTATGGGGGATGAGTATGAATTTGGAAAACAGACAAAAGTCATTGAGAAAGGGGTTGAGTCAATTAAAGTAAGATGTGAGTATAAATATGGAAGCTAGTAACTTGTTAACAATTAATGTATTTTCCCCATTTATAACTGAGACAAAATTAATAGACGTTCTACAAAATACCTAACCAATATTCATCAAAATTGCTAAGATTGTAATAGAATAAGTAGTAACAGACTGGGAGAAACTCAAGAGATATGACAACTAAATGCAATGTGGCATCTTGGATTGGATTTTGAAGCAAAAAGAGGACACTGGAGAAAAACTGATACAATTCAAATGGTGTCTGTAGTTTAGATACTGTTATTGTACGGTGTTAATTCCTGGGTTTAATAGCTGTACTGTGGTCATGTGTATTGTTAGCATTAGAAGAAGCTAGGCAAAGGGTATACTCTACGCTATTTTTGTACCTTCTCTGTAAGTCTAAAATTATTTCAAACAAGATGTTAAAAAAAGAGAGAAAATGTAGGCAGGGCACACTCCCCCCCGCCCCCGCATGGGGAGAAAATGACACTAAATGTCATCGTATTTGGAATCCCTTTGCTTGCTGGTATCTTGTATAGTTGCAAGGAAAATACAGGGTCCAGCAGAAGTAACGCTTGGACTTCAGTTATGATTTTGTTACAAAATTACAGCCATACATGCTTATGTTTACACAAATAATGCCCCTTTTAATGTAACAAAATCATAACTCAAGTCTGAATATTACTTCTGTCAGACCCTGTATATCATCAGCTCATTAACTCAGAGCACTTTTCTGTCACTGACCCTCCAGTTTGCATGTAACTAGTCCATGTTACTGTAACCGTCCCAATAACTTATCTTCATCATCCTTTTGCTGTTTCCACCATGGTGTCCCTGATGTAAATCCACTTCAAACTGCTCATTCTTACTCTCAAGTTGGTTTTCACAGTTGTTATGATCATTCACCCAACAGACCCTTTCCTCCCTGAGCACCCCTACAACTGCACCTCCAAGGGCTAGCTTCTAGCCACTGGTGTGCTCCCTTATCCCATGGGCTCCAGCCCAGTTGGACTTCAGTCCTGCCCTTCAGCTAGAAGACAACAGCTATGAAACTGGAATATCAGGTGCATTTGAGCAAAAGCAATGCTGCTGGAAGTAATGGCAGCTTTCCAAGGAGATTATTTTGAAAAGCAACACACTTTGACGCATATGGGTGCATTCACTGAAAATGTAGTTTTACTACTTTATGGCCAGCCTTTTGTATGTTGCAAGTGGCTTCAAACTCAATTTCCAGTGAGAGTCAATATGAACCAATTAGAGAGAGCTGGATAAAGAACATTTTCTTTAATTCGAAACCATGCATTAAATTGCACAATGGAGCAGACGCTGTGCCATGTAGTGTTAGCACAAAGATGATGAAGAGGGGATCTTTTGTTCTCTGGAGCAGCACAAGGGCATTTGATAGACACTGTGCAGAACAGCAATGAGGTTGGAAGGAGGAAGTGATCTCTGAGTGTGTCCCACCTTGACACTCAATATTTGGAATAGCACCTCATGTTGTTCTCCAAAGTCCCTTCTTTTCAATGTCTGTCTACTGGCCCAAAGTGCAAGATAACAGACTAAGTGACAATATCCCCTTAACACAGTATGACACTGACTCCCCAGCATGACAGCCCATTAGCATTATCTAGGGAGCTTTAATAAAACTTCATGATCCCTTAGCCACCGCCCTTGCCAATTCCAAGATTCCAATTCAGTAGGACCAAGGATCTACTTCTTATTAGTCTCTGATTCATTTCAAGGAAGGACATCTTCCAATCATCTTTCAATAAGAGGGCGTGCATTGCTATGGATGCTTCAGAGAGCAGAACAGAGTGAACAAGGGTGGGGCCAGGGCCACAAGTTATGCAACCACAGGGGGCACCAGGTGAAATACAATGCACCTTCCACACTGAGGCCAAGTAGGCCTGGGTCATAAGCAACAGTGTGGATTGTAATCTATAGGGTAAACTATTCTCCTGTTGTAGACGGTATCTATACTAATCCTAAAACAGTTCCTATTTGTGAGATGCCCAGAGGGCCAAGACTCTGTCTGGATGAGGTTAGAGCCACACCTGAAGCCAGACAGGACCTCACAGAATCCAACCTCACAGCCTCTGACACAAGCCCGACCTTGGGCCGATGCACCCTTGCGGAGCTCCGAGTCCCTGCAGGCCAAGTGCACAGATTCTGTCCGTTGCCATCTATCAGCATTTCATGGCCACTGCATAGCTGAGGAGTGATGGTGAACATTCATCCCCTGGATGTGCCAGAGTCACTTGACTCTCTTCATATGCAAAATTAGAACTTGCTTGGACTGTGGGGAGGGAAGATTCCCCCAAAGCAAGCTTGTGATGGAGCGGGCTGAACTGTTGTTGAAGGTAAAGCTAGTGATGGGAAATGGGAGGAATACTGTGGAAGTGACTCCCATTTCTGCTACAGCTTTCAAGATGCCATCCTGGGCGGGGAAGGAACCTCTGGGCCAAGGAGAGCGACACAGCCGTGGCCTGAAGGTAGGGTACGCAGAGCTCCTGCTCACCCATCTCCCCGCCCTCTACCAGGCCGTAAGGCAGAAAAAGAAAAGGAGTACAAATAAGTAGTATCTTTGCCGGAGTCAATTAGAGGGTGCTTGGATAACCGTTAGTATATAAATAGAGCAACACATTTGAAAACCAGTGTCCCTTACGGAGTGCCTACGGTATGCTCTGTGCTTTGCATTTGTTATGACGTTTCATTCTCGTAATTACCTTGCCAAGACAGCTACTGTTGTCTCCATTTTACAGGTAAAGGAACTGAGACTCACAGAAGTTTCTTTGTGGCAAGTCATGCAACTAGTAAGGAGTGAGTTTGGGATTTAGATTGACATTTTATGGGGTCTAAAGTCCATGTTCTTACCTTATCACTGTTCTGCCTCTTCCAACATAATTTTAGGGAATCCCAGTACTTCAAGACATGTGGGATAGACACTCCATCCCAGCATGGGTGAGAGCAATCAGAAAAGATTCCCCATCAGGACCACTAAGCCTGGGAAGATATCCAGATATCTAGCAGGCTTGAGTTATGAAGACTTTCTAAAGCTATTTGCCTATTGGTCCTAACTAAACTAGGCAGCCCCCTAAAGGGCAGTTTTGGCTCATCTTTTCTTAAGAGAAGCACAATCTAGCATGAGCAGGAGTCTATCTTTCAAGTGGTACCCACAGCTTCAGTACTCACCAGTGGCCAGGCAGGGCCTAAGCACACGGCAGGGTAAGACATCCAATTGTTGCCACAATACTGCCCTTAACCCCCATTTACTCAGATGAGGAAAGAGGTGTGGTGGCAGGAGGCTCAGGTGACTTGATCAAAGCCATACATTTAGAAAGTTCAGAGCTTAGATATAAAATCTGATAGTCCAACACCCAGTTCAACCTTTCCCAATATAGGCTGGAATTAAAGCATGGGCAGCAGAAAGCTTTATCAGAGTGCTTCATGCATTCCAGGACCTCAGACCACGTTTATCGTTCACACTAACTGTCAGAACCAGAAGGGTTGGCCGGTCTCTCCCCTCGAGGACTGACTGCCTGGGATACTGAGGCCCAGCAGGGGCCTTGTTCTTTGCCATGCAGTAGCTTAGGATGAAGCTGACCCCAAGCAACAACCAGCATATTCTGCCCCCTCATGTGCCATGTGTCAATTGATTATCAGCTCCACTATTATTAACTCCATTTACAGATGAGGAAATTGAGGCTCACTGGAGTTAAGGGATGTGCCCAAGGTCATACAGCTGGTTGAAGCTTGGACTCAGCTCAGGTCTGAATAACTCCAAATGTGGGCTCTTGGCCAGTAGGTGATGCCCACGAGATTTTCCCAATGGTGGCACCAGTTGAGAAATGAGAGCACTCAGGAGGGCACAACTCACTCTGCTGGTATCTGTTCTCTACTCAGAAATATGTACTAATGGACACTGCGAGGCGCACATGCATTTCTCTCTCTCTCTCTCTCTCTCTCTCTCTCTCTCTCTCTCTCTCTCTCTCTCTCTCTCACACACACACACACACACACACAAAACCCTCTTGGTCTGTCCTCCCTTCTCTCCCTGTCAAGATACCCAGCAGGCTTTCCCACCCATTATCCAAATGTACTTTGGGTTTGTACCCAGAACATTAATTTCACATCTGGCAGGAAGTAATTGTGCAAACTTGCTGAATCCTCTTCTCCACCCCCTTAGGGGGTTCATCAAACCCCATCATCCCAGAAGTGTCAAAATATTTTCCATTCCCTAGCAAAACCGAAAGTAGCACAGAATTGGAAAGTCCATAATGATAAAAATCTAAAACCAAGCAGCTTTAAAACAGGAATCTGTGGGGCTGTAGGTTTTCCTCAAGGGGCATATAGCTGAAAAAAATCCATATACCCTACATGGACTAAGTAATGAGGCTTTGGAAGAAAGAGCTCTCCAAAACCTGTGCCAAATGGAGAGAGCCACCAATTGTTATAGTTTTATGAGCTCAGGGCAGGATGGAAATGCAGAAGGATGGGAATAATATTGGTTCATTTTCTTCTACTGCAAAATGCACCCCATTTGTAGCATCAGAGAGTCCTCACAATACCGTGAGGTGTCATCCATCTTACCTATTTTGTAGAAGAGGATTCTGGACTAAGAATCCATGATCCTGAGATTTTTCTCCTGCTTCTGCTTCTGTCTATACTGCCTTAAGATACAGAAATCTAGAATGGGCTTTGAGATCATCAGATACTTGCTGGTATAGTGAATGCTCAGCTTGTGTCCAGCTGCACTCCTGGCATGCGTGCCTGGCTGATCTTGCTAATCGGTCATACTGCTCCTTCCTGGGGGTCCTGGAAGAAAATTTAGAATCCTTCCTAAAATAGCTTTGTTGGTGACCATTTATACACTGGAACTGGCAAAAGAGATGATCTCTGTTTGCTGTCCCTGACCTAGGTCAAGTCTTTTTTTTTTAAAGATGAGACTATCGAGGCTCAGAGAGGAGCAATAACTTAGCTAAGATCACACAGCAAGTGAGGAACAGACAGGTCTGAAACTCAGGGTTCAGGGCATTATTTAGTGCAGATAAAGTACATTGTTTAGTGTAGCTCCTCATAAAGGGGAGTGATCCTGCAAGACCCTGTGTCAACACGGCGCATTTCCATTGTTTTTGACCAAATGGTTTTAAATTCCGGATACACCTCCTCAGGCTCTTGCTTCCAAAATGCCCCTTCCTCTGCTCCTGCCTAGCAGCCAAGACGCACACAGTACCCAGACAGTTAACGTGTGCCTGGCATTAGCACAAAACTAACATTTTATTTCCTTTCCATAGTATGTAATTTCTTTGGAAGTTGAAGTGTAATGAAATTGGTGTTTATTGTAATTAATAAAAGCCCCATAACTTTAAATTGGGTCATAAATCTTGTAGGGAAATCCAATACCACTGCAAGAGTCTTTCCTTTCCCCGAAGGGGCTCTTCAGAGGAAGGGGGCAGCAGGGTTCCTGCTCCACAGCCGAGGCTGGCTGTGCTCACTCAGGCAGCTCATTCCCTGCTGCAGGGCTATTCAGGTCATGAGCAGCTAGCTCCTGGCCCTGCTCATGGAAAGACTGTGCCTTAGACCAGTGCCTGAAGACCTGCACAAGTGTGAGCATCACCTGCATTGTCCACTTAGCAAAGGCTTATCTTCAAACATAACTCTATGTGCTTCTTTCTACTTTCTGGGACTGTGCTAGAGAGAAGAACGATGCTATTCCTGTCCTCCCTGAGGACACTTTGGGTGTTCACAGTCCACTGAGGAAGGCGTGCTTGGAAGCTGATGTGTGTGATTCAGTGTGGATTGTACGGCGATAAAAGGCATACAGGCATGAAGTTGTTGACTTTCTTTTTGAGTTATGGGGTTGACTTCAGTGGAAAAGGAGATAGAGGTGAGAAGGGTTTTGAAAGCTGAGTAGATTAGCAGGTGAGCACAAACATTCTTCCAACACCTCTCCCTCATCACTGCACCAAGGCCTTTGCATTTGCTGGTTGCTGTGCGTGCAACACTCACCCCAGGTCTTTGAGTGGCTGGCACCTCCACATTCGGATCTCAGTTTAAACATCACCCCTCTGAAAGGCCTTTCCTCCTTCCCCACCTCATGTTTCTCCTTCTCAGCCCCTAGCTATTATATCACCTTTTCTGTTTCCCTTACAAACCCGGCCACTGTGTCAAGTTATGCTTTATTTATTTATTTCCTTGTTCATTTCTGTTTCCCAAATGCCCAGTGCAATGTAAACACTATTACAACAAGGATCTAATCTAGTCTATTCACTATTGTAGTGCCCACACCTAGAACAATGCCAGGCACTAATAGACAGTTAATCACTATTCTAGACAAAGACTCATGAAACTGCATGGCTCATTAAAAGAAACTTGTTTTAAAGCAAATTACAAAACTGTATGCAATGTAAGAAGGGGAAATGGCATATGAAGATGCCAAAGCAAAAGAAAAATAAGGGCAAAGAAATAACATCACCACCTGAATAGCTCCAGGGAGGGTATGTGGAAGCAGAGAAATGCTTAGTAAAGAAGTTGTTTGCTGTGGGACGTGAACGACAAGCCCCTTTCCCCGTGAATTTTTCAGTTAAGTCTTCAGAGAGCACTAACATAGAAAGGTAAGTAAAACCCCATAAGCCGAAGTGGGGTTCGCATATACACTTCATATGCCTCAAAATCTTTTTGGAGGTGGATACCAAATTTGGTTCTGAGGTTCCTGATAGTTAAAACAAGAGGGAAAAATGAAATGTGATAACTTTTAAATTTCAGTGTCTATCAGACAAATCAAAGGCCAGTGCTCAAGAGAAGCTCAGGTGTTTTTGGACCTAAAGACTGAGAAATTTCTTCCATGGGTCCTCCCAGAGGTAAGATGCCCATGAGGTAGTGTCCTATAGCAGCCCTTCGGTATATTCAAAATAGTTTCATTACAGTATCTTTCTTACAGCAGCCCAATGATGCAACACCAACGTGCAATTTAGTAAAATCCTTTCTCGGAGCAGCCAAAACCATGCTACCTAAGCTCACCTCTGACGGGCTGACCAGAGTGAGATGACGAACACCTTGGAGAAATGGGAGTATTGACCGACTACATTGAGGGGCTCCAATGTTGGGTGCATACGTATTTACAACTGTTCCATCTTTTCGACGAACTGACCCCTTTATCATTATATAATGATCTTCTCTGACTCATGTTCTAGTTTTTGACTTCAAGTCTATTTTGTCTGATCTTCCATTGGTTTCTAATTTTATGGAATATCTTTTTTCATTCCTTCATATTGTCCTTAAAGTTAGTGAGTCTCTTGTAGGCAGCATATAGTTATTTTGTTTTGTTTTGTTTTGTTTTAAATTTAGCTACTCTATGCCTTTAGATTGGAGAATGAATCCCCTTACGTTTAGAACACTTACTGAAAGGTAAGGGCTTACTAATGCCATCTTATTTTCTGGATGATTTGTAGTTCCCTTGTTCCTTTCTTCCTGCCTTGTCGCCTTCCTTTGTGAATTGATGATTTTCCATAGTGAGATGCTTTGATTCTCTTCTTTTCATCTTTTGTGTATCTACTGTAGGTTTTTGCTTTGTTGTTATGATGAGACTTACACATAACATCTTACAGATATAACTGTCTGTATTAAGCTGATAACAGCTTTGATCGTGTATAAAATCTCTACCCTTTTACATCCCCTCCACATTCTATGTTTTTGATGTTACAATTTACTTCTTTTTAAATTGTGTATCCAAACAAATTATTATAGTTATAACTATAACTATTTTTAGTACTTTTTCCTTTAAACTTTATACTAGAGTTAAGTGATTAATATACCACCATATTACAGTATTAGAATATTCTGAATTTAATATATACTTAATCTTTACCAATGTGTTGTATATTTTCATGTTACCAATTAGTGGTTTTTCATTTCAGCTTGAAGAACTCCATTTAGTATTTCTTGTAAGGCAGGTCTAGTGGTGATGAAGTCCCTTAGCTTTTATTTGGGACAGTCTTTAGCTCTCCTTCAAGGAGAGCTTTCCTGGCTTTCCTGGGTAAAGGATTCTTGGTTGGTAGGTTGTTTTTGTTTTGTTTGTTTTGTTTTTTCTTTCAGCACTTTGAATGTATCATCTCTTTCCTAACTCTCACAGTTTCTCATGAGAAATTCTGCTGATAGACTTATGAGGGTTCCCTTGTATGTGAGGAATTCTTTTCTCTTGTTGCTTTTAAAATTCTCTTTGTCTTTGATTTCTAGAAAGTTTTATGATAAAGTGTCTTAGAAACTATAGTTTTGGGTTGGAATTTTGGGGGGGACCTATGAGCTTTGTGAACTTGAACATCCAAATATTGCCACATTTAGGGAAGTTCTCAGCCATTATTTCTTAAAATAATCTTTATGCCTTTTTCTTCCTCTATGCTCCTTCTGGGACTCCAATAATGTATAGATTGTTTCTATTAATGCTATCCATAGTTCATGAGGCTTTCTTGACTCTCATTCTTTTTCTTGACTCTTTTTGCTTTTCTGACTGGATAATTTCAAGTGTCCTGTCTAATTCCTTCTTCTGCTTGGTTGAATCAATTGTTGAAGCTGTCTGTTAAATTCCTCAATTCAGTATTATATTCTTATGCTATAAGATTTCTTTTTTAAATGATTTCTCTTTCTTGGTTGAGCTTATAATTTTGTTCATGTATTTCATAATGTTACCTCGTAGTTGTCCATGTGTTTTCTTGTAGTTTACAAAATTTATTAAGAAAATTACTCTGAATTTTTTTTATTTAATTCATTTTTATTGTTAGACTTTTTGGGGTGACATCTGTTAGCAAGAATTACATACGTTTCAGGCATACAATTCTACAGTGCATTGTCAACTTGTGTAATAAGTTCACCACCTAATGTGACTTCTCTTTCCATCACCTTATATTTAGCTTCCCCTCCCTCCTCTCCCACCCCCTCCCCTTTCTCCCCTCCCTGACCCACTTGTCCCCAAATAAACATTAAACTATTGATTGTGTCCATGGGTTCTTTGTTTGCTCATTTCTTCTTTCCGCATATGACTGAAGTCATACACTTCTTTGCTTTTTCTGTCTGGTTTATTTCACTAATCATGATGATCTCCAGGTCCATCCATTTTGTTGCAAATGGCAATATTTCATCTTTTCTTACAGCTGAGTAATATTCCATTGTGTATATGTACACAGCTTCTTTAACCAGTTATCTGTCGCAGGGCACTTTGGTTGTTTCCATGTTTTGGCCACTGTGAACAGCGCTGCGATGAACATTGGGGTACATAAGCCTCTGCGGACAAAGGTTTTCAAGTCTTTTGGGTAGATCCCCAGAAGGGGGATTGCTGGGTCAAATGGTAGCTCCATTCCCAATTTTCTGGGGAACCTCCACACTGCCTTCCACAGTGGTTGTACCAGTTTGCACTCCCACCAGCAGTGTACCAGAGTTCCTTTTTCTCCACATCCTCTCCAGCACTTGTTATTCCTTGTCTTGTTGATAACAGCCATTCTCACAGGTGTGAGGTGGTATCTCATTATGGTTTTGATTTGCATTTCCCTGATAGCTAATGAGGATGAGCATTTTTTCATATGTCTGCTGGCCATTTGTATTTCTTCGTGGGAGAAGTGTCTGCTTAGTTCCTCTGCCCACGTTTTAATTGGGTTTTTTTTTTTTTATTTTTGGTAAGTCTTATTAGTTCTTTATATATTTTAGATATTAGACCCTTATCTGATGCGTTATTTGCGAATATTTTCTCCCACTCAGTTGACTGTCTCTTTGCCTTGTTGATGGTTTCCTTTGCTGTGCAGAAGCTTTTTAGTTTGATATAGTCCCATTCATTTATTTTTGCTTTTACTTCCCTTGCCTTTGAGGTCAGGTTCATGAAGTCTTCCTTGAGTCCTATGTCTATAAGTTTAGTACCAATGTCTTCTTCTATGCAGTTTATTGTTGCAGGTCTTATATGAAGGTCTTTAATCCATTTCGAGTTAATTTTTGTATATGGAGAGAGTTCACAGCTCAGGTTCATTCTTTTCCTTATGTTTTTCCAGTTTTCCCAGCACCACCTACTAAAGAGGCTGTCTTTTCCCCATTGTTTGTTTTTTGCTCCTTTATCAAAAATTATTTGCCCATAAATTTGTGAGTTTATTTCTGGGTTTTCAGTTCTATTCCATTGGTCTATATTTCTGTTTTTCTGCCAGTACCAAGCTGTTTTGACTATTGAGGCTTTGTAATAGAAATTGAAGTCAGGGAATGTAATGCCACCAGCCTTATTCTTTTTGTGTAGTATTGCTTTGGCAATTTGAGGTCTTTCATGGTTCCTTATAAATTTATTAATTATTTTATCTATTTCACGAAAGCATGATTGTGGGATTTTACTGGGTATTGCATTAAATCTGTAGATTGCTTTGGGCAGAATGTCCATTTTAACAATGTTAAGTCTTTCTATCCATGAACAGGGGTATTTTTCCACCTCTTAAAGTCTGTTCCAACTTCTTTCAAAAGTGTCTTATAGCTTTCCATATGTAAGTCTATCGCGTTCTTTGTTAAGTTAATTCCCAGGTATTTCATTCTTTTTGTTGTGATAGCAAAGGGAATTGACTCCCTCATTTCTTTTTCTGTGGATTCGTTGTTTGTATATAGGAATGATGTTGATTTTTGTACATTGATTTTGTATCCTGCGACTTTACTATATTCGTTTATTGTTTCTAACAGTTTCCTGGTGGAATCTTTGGAGTTTTTTATATAAAGGGTCATGTCATCTGCAAATAGTGACAATTTGAACTCTTCTTTCCCAATTTGGATACCTTTGATTCCTTTCTCTTGCCTGATTGCTGTGGCTAGAACTTCCAGTACTATATTAAATAGCAGTGGTGACAGGGGGCATCCCTGTCTTGTTCCTGATTTTAGGGGAATAGGCTTCAGCTTTTCCCTGTTCATTATGATGTTAGCTGGAGGTCTGTCATATATGGCCTTTATTATGTTGAGATACTTTCCTTCTATACCTATTTTATTTAGTGTTTTGATCAAAAGCTTTTTCTGCATCAATTGAAATGACCATATGGTCTTTACCTTTGATTTTGTTTATGTGGTGCATCACATTGATTGATTTTCATATGTTGAACCATCCTTGTGCTCCCAGGATGAATCCCACTTGATCATGATGTATGATCTTTTTGATGCATTGTTGTATTCTATTTGCTAATATTTTGTTTAGGATTTTTGCATCTGTGTTCATCAGAGATATTGGTCTATAGTTTTCTTTTTTTGTGTTGTCTTTGCCAGGCTTTGGTATTAGAGTAATGTTGGCCTCACAGAATGAGTTAGGAAGTGTTGCTTCCTCTTCAATTTTTTGGAAGAGTCTGAGGAGGATAGGTGTTAATTCTTCTTTGAATGCTTGGTAGAACTCGTTGGTGAAACCATCTGGTCCAGGGCTTTTGTCTTTAGGGAGATTCTGGATAGTCATTTCAATCTCTTTGCTATTGATTGGTCTATTTAGATTATCCAGATCTTCTTGGTTCAGTCTAGGTAGGCTATAAGTTGCTAGAAACTTGTCTATTTCTTCTAGGTTGTTAAATTTCGTGGCATAAAGTCCTTCATAATATTTTCTTATAATCGTTTGTATTTCTGTGGTATCAGTGGTAATTTCTCCCCTTTCATTTCTAATTTTGGATATTTGTGTCCTTTCCTTTCACCCTTTGATTAGCCAGGGGTTTGTCAATTTTGTTGATTTTCTCAAAGAACCAGCTCTTCATAATATTAATTTTTTCTATTTTGCTTCTGTTCTCTAATTGATTTAGTTCTGCTTTAGTTTTTATTATTTCTTTCCTTCTGTTGACTTTGCGTTTTGTCTGCTCGTCTTTTTCTAGTTCTTTAAGATGGGTTGCTAAGATGTTTGCTTCTGATTTTTCTTTTTTCTTAAGATAGGCCTATAGTGATATAAATTTCCCTCTTATTATCGCTTTTGCTATGTCCCAATAATTCTGGTACGTTGTATTCTCATTGTCATTAGTTTCTATATATTTTTTAATCTCATCTTTTATTTGTTCTTTTATCCAGTCCTTTTTTAATAAGCTGTTGTTTAATCTCCATGTATATGTGATTTTTTTCCTACTTTCCTTTTATAGTTGATCTCCAATTCCAAGCCTTTGTGGTCTGATAATACACTTGGTATGATTTCGATCTTCTTGAATTTGCTGAGGCTACATTTGTGTCCCAGCATGTGGTCTATCCTTGAGAATGTTCCATGTGCACTAGAAAAGGATGTATAGTCTCTTTTTGCTGGATGAAATGTCCTGTAAATGTCAATTATGTCCAATTGCTGTAAATGTGTCATTTACAGCTGTTATTTCCTTATTTATTTTCTGTTTGGATGATCTGTCCATGGCTGTTAGTGGGGTGTTTAAGTCTCCCACAAAGATTGTGTATTCATTAGTTTCTCCTTTCAAGGCTATTAGTAGTTTCTTTGTATATTTTGGTGAATCCTGGTTGGGAGCACATGTATTAATTAGTGTCAAATCTTCTTGTTGTTGTATTGTGCCTTTTATCATTATGTAATGTCCATCTTTGTCTTTTACTATCTTTTTTAAACTGAAGTTCATTTCATTAGATATCAGTATGGCAACTCCTGCTTTTCTCTGGTTACCATTTGCTTGGAGTATTGTTTCCTATCCTTTCACACTGAGTCTGTGTTTGTCCTTATGGCTGAGGTGTGTCTCTTGGAGAAAGCAAATGGATGGGTTCTGTTTTTCAATCCAGTCTGCTACTCTGTGTCTTTTTATTGGTGAGTTCAGTCCATTCACATTTAGAGTGATGATGGATATGTAAGGATTTCCTGTGGCCGTTACTTGTTTCTTTGTTTGTTTTTGTTTTATTTTTGTTTCTTTCTTGTTGCCCCAACTTTGTTCCATTTTTCCTGATGTTTTGTTTCAGGTCAAAGAGCCTCCTTCAGTATTTCTTGGAGTGCTGGCCTTGTGCTGGCAAATTCCCTCAGCTTCTGTGTGTCTGAGAGATATCTGAAAGATAATTTTGTTGGATAATTTATTCTTGGCTGTAAGTTTCTCTTTTTTAAGTTTGTGAATATTGAATTCTACTCCCTCCTGGCTTACAGAGTTTCTGCTGAGAAATCTGATGCCAGCCTGATGGGTTTTCCTCTAAAGGTTATAGTTCTTTTTTCCCTGGCTGTCTTGAGAATTGTCTCTTTGTCTTTAGTTTTGGACATCTTTAGTAGCATGTGTCTTGGAGAAGATCTGTTAGGGTCCAGGTATCTAGGGGACCTGTTTTCTTCTTGAACTTGGGGTTCCAGATTTTTCCATAGGTTTGGAGCGTTCTCATCTACTATTTGTTTGAGTATGCTCTCTGTAGATTGCTCTGCCCCTTCTTCTATTCCTATTATCCTGATGTTGTTTTGTCTCATGGAGTCAGATAGTTCTTGCAGAGTTCTTTCAATCCTTTTGGTTCTATATTCCCTCTCTTCCTCTTTCTGAGCTGTTTCCATGTTCTTATCTTCAATATCAACAATTCTTTCCTCCATCTGGTTGTCCATGTTTCCTATGGCAGTTATTTCATTTCTCACTTCTTTTATCATATTATTTATTTCTCACAATTCCATCTCGATCTTCCTTATGTTTTGAATTTCTTTGTCAAATTGTTCTTTTTGTTCACAGAGTTCCCTTTTTATGTTGTTCATCTCTTTTTTATGTCGTTCATCTCAGCCATGGTGCGCTGCCAGTGTGATTACATTTCTCTCAGAGCCTTTAAAATGGCTATTTTAAATTCTCTATCACTTAGTTCAGAAACTTCTAGGTCTAAGAAGCTGTCTTCTGGATAAATTTCATGTTCTTTCTGAGGAATTTTAGTTTTTAAGGAATTCATCCTGTCTGCTGGGTTCTTCCTCTTTGACATGAGGACTTTATGTTCAGTACCCAGAGTATTACTTTTGTGGTGTCTTGTTGTAGGGAAGACACTAGGTGGCACTGGGGGTCAAGTTTTGGGAGAGAGAGGGGTTGTTTATTTCTTATTTGTGATCTGCTGCGTTTGGAGGCCATGCGCATCTATCCAGGGGAGAGGCCAACAAAAGGCACTCTGAGGGCAGCTCCATCTTCTATCCTATGCTACAGAAGTTGGGTGATGCAGGCCGAGGCTTTTTCTGCTGGCTTGGGCAAATGCTATCAAATCCACCTTTCTTCCTGGCCCTGTTTCAGCATCTAGCTGTCTGCAGGCTCACACTGGTTCCACAACCCTGGGGTGCGCCAGCAAGTGCATGCACCATAAGTCCAAAGCTGTGGGCCTGACCTGAAACAGCCGGGTTGCCTTTGCAGTGGGCTGGGAACAGGAACTGCAGCCCTGTACAGGAGCCGTGTGCCTACGTTGTGGGTCTCCAGGGGACCTGGAGCTGAGGTGTTTTCTCTGCAGTTCAGAGTCCTCGCTCAGCCCTCCTACTACTTAAAAAGTTCCAGAGGCTGGCTCCCAAACTCCGTCCCCAACACGCCACTCCAAAGCCCAGCTCCCCCAGGGCTTTTCCTCTTGTCGTGTCTTGGCCTTCCCGCTCCAGTGCAATGTGATGTTCCCAGATAATCAGCAGCGATCGTGGCTGTTGCAGTCCATCTCTGCTCCCTCCCTTCTCTCCCACTGACTCCCTTCTCTCCAACCTTCAGATGTCTACTTGCGATTCGTGGATTTCTCAGCTGCCGTTTTGTCGCTCAGGGTCCTCTTTCTTGGCTCCTTGGCCATTTAATTGTGTTTTCTGGGAGAGACTTTAGGCACCTCCTCTCCAGTCACCATCTTGCTCTCTCTCCCTGAATTTTTTTTTGTTAGACAGTTCTTAGACTTTCACTTTTTTAGAGTGAGTCATTAAAGCTTTATTAATTTCCTTTGGTGGTGTCATGTTTTCTTGATTATTCATGATACTCATGCCTTCATCAGGGTGCCTAACTATATTAACCCTACCAGACCTGAGGCCCTGAACCTAACTGTACCCTATACCTAGGCTCCTGAGCATTAAAGAGAAAAACCCAACATGATATAGAAAAATGTTAATTACATGCAAACAAGTGGCTAGAATAAGATGGAACTTGGAGTCATATTTTTCACGTACTAGGCAAAGTACTGAAAATTAGGTACAGTGGTAAAACGGCAGATTCAGAAATTACCGAAAAATCGGTACAACGATCTGGTAGGGTTAAGCAAATACTAGCAGATCTGAAGGAGAAATAGACAACAATAAAATAATAATAGGGGACTGAAATACCCCATTTTTAACACTGGACACATCAGTGTGATCTACAATAAAAACAAAATCTAACGTAGTTTTTAAAAATGGACAGATCATACATACTGAAAACTAGTAAGCAACCTTGGACTTGAACTATAGACTAGATAAACCTAATGGACATATACAGAAAATTCCATCCCACAGCAATAGAATACACATTCTTCTCAAGCACATTCAGAACATTTTCCAGGGGAGAGCATGTGTTAGGTCTCAAAACAAACCTCAGAAATTTAAGAAGATTGAAATCAAGTATCCTTTCTAACTACAGCAGTATGAAAATAGAAATCAATAACAGAAAGAAAACTGGAAAATTCACAAATATGGAAATTAACACACTCTTGAGCAACCAATGATCAAAGAAGAAATCAAAAGGGGAATCTTAAAAATCTTGAAATAAATGAAAGTGAAAACACAAGCTGTTCTAAGAGGGAAGTTTATAGTGATAAATAGCTACATTAAGGAAAAAGAAAGACTTCAAATAAACAACCAAATTTTACACCTGAAGAAATCATTTTAACTAAGACAAACTAACCCCAAAGTTAGGAGAAGGAAGGCAATAACAAAGATCAGAGTGGAAATAAATGAAATAGAGAACAGGAAAATTATAGAAAATATTAACAAAGTGAAGAGAGAGTTTTTTCTTAATATAAAAAAAAATGACAAATCTTTAGCTTTACCAAGAAAAAATAAGACTCAAATAAATAAAATCATAAGTGAAAGATTAGAACTGATATCACTGAAATACAAAGCATTATAAGAGATTACTATGAATAGTTACATGCCAAATTGAATAATGTAGGAGAAATGGGTAAATTCCTAAAAATATACAATCTACCAAGACTGAATCATGAAGAAATAAAAAACTTGAATAGACCAATAATAAGTAAAAAGATTGAATCAGTAATCAAAACCTCCCAACACAGAAAGCCCAGGACCAGGTGGCTTCACTGGTGAATTCTGCAAAACATTTAAAGAAGAATTAATGCCAATTCTTTTCAAACTCTTCTAAAAAAATTGAAAAGGGAACCAAACTCATTTTACAAGGCCAACATTATGCTGATAACCCAAGCCAGGTAAAGACATAAGAAAAGGAAACTACACGCCAAATCCTTGATGCATATAGATGCAAAATTTCTCAACAAAACACTATCAAACTGAATTCAACAGCATATTACAAAGATTGTACAGCATGATCAAGTGGGATTTATTCTTGAGGTGCAAGGATGGTTCAACATACACAAACCAATAAATGTGATACACCACATTGATTGAATGAAAGATAAAAATCACGTCATTTCAATAGATGCAGAAAAAGTTTCACAAAATTCAACAACTTTTCATGATGAACATGCTCAAAAAATTTGGTATTGAAGGGAAGTACCTCAACATAATTTTTAACAAGGTATACAGGTGAGCCTATCATCTGCATAGTACTAACATGAAGGATAACATCAATAATTTTTTTTAAATTAAATGCCCTAATACTAAGATGGGGCTTTAAAGCTGAAATAGCACTTTTCCCACCAAACTCTTTCATCTGACCTTCAGAAAACCCTGTAAGGAGTGGAAAGCAGGTTCTCCCACTGAATCAGTGGGCTAAGTGACAACTGAAGTGCGTCTTTCTTATGGGAATTACTCAGCAAAGGACAGGGACAGGGCTGGGGCCCACTCAGAAAACAGCATGGGTAGTAGTTAAGACTCATGCTTTGGAGCAGACGACCTGGGGCCTCTTCCTGACTCTCTATTCCTTGGCTGGTGAATGTGAGCAAGGTCTTTGCTGGGCCTCCACTTATTTGTCTGCATACTATATACACAGAGGTTTTTGCGTAGCAAATTGGAATATTGCTTTGAAAGCACTTGGCACCATGGTGGGCTACGGGTAAGTGCATAGTGAATGTGGTTACCACCATTGTTTCACATTCCAGTAGTGAACGGAATACGACTGCAATAGAAGAAATTGACAAGGCTTTTGTGGAAATACAGACAGCATGCATAGTTGGGGTGATTTCCCTGATCTCACTTGGAGAAACACAGAGGGAGTAGGGGCCACTTGAAGTTATTGTGCGTGGTAGACCCTGGAGTCAGCACATGAAAGCTACCCTTGCCTACCCTGCTTCCAGCAGAAGCCATTCTGATGTCCAGATCAATGACCACTTGCCACTTTTGCAGCCAGGATGTTCTCTCCCAAAGAGGAGAGAACTGTTCAAACAGAGCCGGCCTCTGGGCCAGCACTGTTCAATAGAACTTTCTGCAAGGATGAAACTATTCTAAACCTATCCTGTTCAATATGGTAGCCACTGGGCACAGGTAGTTATTCAGCACTGAAATGTAGCCACTGTGACCAAGGAACTGGATTTTTATTTCAAAGTATTAATTTAAGTGTAGGCAGCCACCTGAGGCTAGTGGCCACTATATTGAACAGTGAACCTTTAGGAGAATTCTGAGCTCCACACTGGAGTTATGGGGTGGGACCTCACCCTGGGCTGAGTCTAGCTGTATGCATGTGTTTGAAGAAGATTATGCTTGTTTGGGGGATATTACCTTCCTCCACCTGCCTTTTCTGATTTGTGCACAGCCAGCCAGTCCTGGTGAGGCAGTGAGCTCCTGGAAGGGTGAGTCCTAATGGTCTGGTTCTGACCTCTGCCTTCTCAGGGCCTAGCACAGTACCCAGTCCTCAGTGTTCATTAGCACAGGTTGAGTCTAGCTAACTCTTCTTTTGTCTGTCAGGCTCCTGGCTGTGGAACACAGGCTGGAATGAGGAATGATTCCGAGGTGCCCAGCCTAACAATGGGTGCTAATGAAGATTTTGAAGACAGGTGTGAACACCTGATTGAAAATGCAAATGTAGGAAAGGAACTGAAACTCACATTACTATTACCTCTGTAAGAAGCCAGGCTGTCTTTTCATTTTTAGAAAGATGATTTTTTTTTAACTGAAAGAATTATTTTCTGTGGGTTAAATTAAACTCACGCTTCAATATAAAATGCAATGTAATTCAAGTCAATTTTAATAATTATAGGAAATCTTAAGAATTATCTTTCATAGTAAATTACCCCTGAGATTGCAGGTACCATGTATCCAAAGTAAATTCAATATTAAGAGCACTAAACACACAGAAGTGACAAATTATGCAGAGAATTCACCTTTCAACATTTGGTGCCTCTTAGTTTTGCATTTCAGGTAGCAATTGTGACTTTAGAGAAGTCATTTCCTATCTCTGGGCTGCAGGTTTCTCATCTGAAACATGAGGGGGTTGGGGTGGTGGTGGGCCAGATGGTCTCCAAGGAAACTTCCATTTCTGAAAGTTTATCAGTTTTAGAATCCATAAAACTGATCCATTTGGCATTTTACTCTCCAGTGCCCTTGCCCCAAGAGAGAAACCTGCTAATTTAATCAACTGAGCAGGCTCCTTGGGGGCAGCTGTCAAGAGTAGGTTCCTTCTCATCCCCTCCTGACTCAGGAAGCATTTGTACTCAGCAACATGAATTTGCAATTGCTGCATCTATTCCTAAGGCCAGGCCTGAGAAGGGGGGCTGGGAGGAGGAGGGGAAGACAACCCTTTTGGGTCTCTCTGCTTCGTTCCCAAGCGGTGGTCTCCTACCCCCTCTCTTTGTGACAGGGACTCCAAAAGATAGTAGACAGCTTCAGAGAAAGGATTTTCTTCTTTTGCCCTCACACTTCAGCCCCTCTACTTGCCCGCCCCTATACTGAATGATCCAAATCTCTATCTGACTTGCACTTCAGAACCGCAGTTCAGAGAGGTTAATTGTATTTTAATTGCCTCTGTATCCAGGGGACCTACATTACACTGTGACTAGAAGGCTTGAGGACAGATGACTCATTCCTCTGCCCCTCAGTACCATCTCACCCATTCCCTGCCTGCCCCTCTTGCAGGCATCCTACCTCAACAGCTCTCTCCCCTTGGGGTCTACACCTTCCTAATGCTCCACATGGCCAGCGATGCCCTTTTTGTCCTCGCCTCTGGGAGTCCTAGGGCCTGCAGCCCAAACTGAGATACATTGCAGGTGGGTTAGGGTCAGGAGTTGGAACAGATTTCATGGCTGAAATTGAGAAAATCATGACATCTTACGATGTGAAGGAACCATGCCTTCCTGCCTCTGACTATACATAAGGGCTGTCCAGAAAGTACTCAGCCATGTCACTATTCTCGTTATATTGACGATGGCTGGATTTTTTCTGGAGAGCCCTCGTATTCCAGCCACAGGAGCATGCAGTCCCCACACTTGCTATTCAGGGCCTTTGCCATCACAGTCCCTCACCTGTCCTTGACCTCCACGTTCTGTTCCCTCCCTCTTCTTCATCCAGTTAACCCTTGCTCTTTGGAAATTCAGCTCAGCTACCATGTCCTCCTGCAGTCCTTTCCTGACCTCCCCAACAGTACCTTCTCTTTAACCATCGTCTCTCTCTTATCAACATTAAATTAAAATTACTTTCTATGGAAATTATCAGCTTATTTGAAGTAGTCTCCATTAAAATAATCTGTTCATTTATATACCCCACTGAAAATGCTGTCTGCCCAACTCCAGATTAACAAGGCAGAGGATGAGCCTATAGGTGGTCAAACCTAAGACGCTCAGAGTTGGGACGACTCAGTGCTGTATTCCTGACCAGAGTCCCATTTCTTCTGTATTCACTGCACATACCATCAGGCACCAACACTCAGGCTTTCTAGAAATTACATCCAGAACAGCTAAGACACCCCTGTCCCCGGTCCTCCTTCCAACCCTACACACCGGCCATACCCAGAACTTCCTTGTTGTGTGTCAGTGGCCTCTCAGCTGCTAGTTATTGCCTGAAAGGTGCCAGGTCCTATAGAGCAAGCTCCTGATCACAGCTTAAAGACCACCTCCCCCATGAAGCCTTTCATGAAACCCCAAGACAGTGCTTTCTTCTTCTGAGATCTCAAAGCACACTGTTTACACTTTGATGAATCCTAATTACACTGTTCAGTCACACTTATTTGCATGTCTGTCTCCCTCCATTAGATAGCAGCCTCTCAAGGGCAGGAACCCTCACGATGTTCCCATGCTTGGCGTAGTCCCTGGATGTAGCGGGCGTGCACAGAGTGTTCGCCAACTTAGTCAAGGAACAAGTGAATAGTGAGAATTGTTGGAAGACACACTTAATTTAAGGTCATTAGCTTTAAGCAATGCCTGTTAATGCTGCTTCCACATGGGTACAAGTTAGCCAGTTTTATACCATTTTCTCTTGTTTCTACAAAATTAACAAGATGAGGCTTTCCACAGTGGATAGCACCACAAACAGCTCTTCCTGCTCCCTAATTCCAGTACAGGCAGAAAAAAGTCACTCTTTTTCCTCGGGTGTCCTCATCAGTGCTTCTCAAATTTGTGCATGACTTCAAATCATCTAGGACCTTGTTAAAATGCAGATACTGATTCAATACGTGTGTGGTGAGGGCCACAAGTCTGCATGTCTGGCCAATGACGCCAATACCACTGTTTCGGGGATGACACTTCAAGCAGCAGAAATTCACTCTATGTCTTGTAGAAAGAGCAATGCTTCCTAATTAGAAGCCTCAAAAACCAGAGAACAGTGTGATTTAATAGAAAGTGAGCTTTGAGTTAGACTCTAGTCAAACCTGGATCCTGCTGCTTTACTATCTGTGTGACCTTAATATATTTTCTTAATTTCTTGAAGCCTTGGATTCTTTATCTGCAAAACTACCGCAATGATCTATACACCGACAGACAAGTGTTCGTGTATGCATGTGTTTCAATAAGGATTACATCAAACTAATAATATGTTTCCTTACTCATAGTAGGTCTTCAATAACTAGCTATTAGTTATATGATTTCCTTCTAAATGAGCCAGTTTCTGGATTCACTGTGTACTGTCTCTAATAATCAGAAAGTTATGTACATCCCTGCTCTGATGTCAGTATTGGCTGTGTGTCTTGCCTTGGCCAATGAGATGTGGATGCAAGCACGTAGCTGTAAGGGCCAGTGAGTCTTCTGCCATCTCCCCTTTGTCCATCTTCCATGAGACAGTCATAATGGAGCCAGGGGTTGTTCCTTCAGCCAGGGTCCCAAAATGAAGGTGACAGGAGCCGTGCACCAATCACCTACAAGGAGAATACTGAACAAGTGAAAAATAAACCTTTGTTTTTGAAAGCCACAGAGATTTGAGGGGTTATTTTTCTACTGCAACATAACTGGTTTATCCTGACTGATAAATCTTCCACACACTTACTTCCTTTCTACCTTCTGCAAGGTACTGAGATGGTCACTGAGACTGCCCATATGACGACGACAGCAATTCTGTCCTCAGAGCATGCAGAGTTTACCGAAAGAGCCAGAAATGTAAGTTACCAAGGATGATGCACAACTAACTCCAGTTAGCCTGAGTAGGTCTATAATTGGGGTGCTTGTAGACTGCAAAATGGGGAGATGAGTGAATCCCTCCCAAGAAATTTAGGAAGATTTCAGGGATAAAGGGACATTTGAGTTAGGCCTTGAAAAATGAATTGACTTTTGTTTGGACATCTCAGCACACAGTCCACAAAACAGTGTATGCTTGAACTGAAGTCCCATATTCCAGTCTTGACTCTAACACTTACTTGCTGTGTGACCTCAAGCAAGACACATAACCTCTCTGCATGTCACTTTTCCTTTTCTATAAAGTTGAGCTAATACATCTCAATATTGTGGGAGGTTTAAATAAAATAGTCTACATACAAGCAATGCTCTATGTACCTAGTTTACACAGTAAACATAATACATAATATAGCAAGCCTGCCCTATGGTAGGCTCCACAGTGATACCTGCTTACATATCTGAGGGCTTACTTTGTTCTTAGTACTATGCTCTGTACTTTATTTAACCTCCTCAAAAAAACCTTTGCAGTGGGTACTATTGTTTTCCCTAGTCCACAGAGCAGAAAGTAGACTTCAAATGGCCCAGTAACTGGCTGAAGTACAAAGACAGCAGGAGCTGGGCATAGGCTGCTGACCCCAGCCATGTGTGTAACCCTTTCCTAGTCCTTCCTCCCGGTGTGGAAGGAGAAGGACCTGAAGCTGTAGTGTGTGTGCACACAGTGGAGTCGTTCGGTCAGAGCAGAGGCAGAGTGGGTGGGCTGGGAGGAGCTTTGGAAGCTGCCTGTCCTGGGATTACAATGCTGTTTGAGTTATAACATCTTTGAGGATGCTTTGACTCTAGCCTTCTGTTCCTGTGCTGTACACGTTTTGGAACTTCACAAATAATGATGATACTTTCTTCACTCAACACAACAGGCATTGAGTACAAGCAAGGCCCTTGGAGAAATACGAAAATGAGTAACACTGACTCTAGGCTTAGAAGTTTGATTTTATTCTTTGGGCTTTAGGGACCTATTGAACGGTTTTGAAGAAGCAAGTAAAAGAGTGAAGCAGGGCTTTGTGGGGAGGGCTCTGACTGCTGTTGAAGATACATTGGAGACAGGAGAGCCTGCTTGCAGGGTGGCCAGGTGGGAAGCTAACAGCGTAGTCTAAGACAGAGTAGTAGGAACAGAGGGGAAGAGCAAAATACTAGAGATGCTCCAAGGTGGAATTCTAGGCTTTCATAGAGCCAAGGGAGGGGGTATGACAGAAGGGAAAGCCATAGGTGACATCGAGGTTTGGAATCTGAATGGATGCTAGCAGGAAGGAGAAGACAAGGACAGTTAAAAGAGCTGTGAGTAGGGACATGCAGAACAAGACTCTGGAGGAGCATCCAGGGTGACAAATAACAGTGGGAAACTGTTGCTATCCCTGGACCTGCAGGATGAGGTGAGGCAATGACGTTACCACACCCACAGAGGACTCATCCTCATGGAACTTGCCCCTGCTAGTACCAGAGTGAGGATGGGAGGGAATGGGTAGGGTATAGGGATAATCAATCTGACCTTTCCCCTTCCAATTGTCCAGTCTCTCACTGGCCATATCCAGCCTCCAGCCAGAGGGCAAAGGAGCCCAGAGGGTATGGTGCATAGACTTTAGTCTCCTGGAGCCAGAGTAGAGCAGACAGAGGAAAACAGAGAAATGACCCTGTGGGGGTTGCAGACAAGGATGCCCAGCCTAGTGCCTGGGCAGAGGCATGGTCTTGTGGTTACACATTGGGCTCTGGAGTCAGACTGTCTGGATTTGAATCCCAACTCTTAGTGAGGGCCAGTTCCTTTATCTATCTGAGCTTCAGTTTTCCCATCTATAAAAAAGAAATTTGATTGTTGCACAATAGTTTGTAGAACACAAGTGCTTAAATACATGTGAACTTTGTTTTGTTGTTGTTGTTCTTTGTTTTACATAAATAATGGTCCATCCACTACTACAGGGAATGCAGGGATGTTGTCTTAAGTCTTGAACCTTGTTGTAATGGGCTTTGTGGTTCATGGGGAGATGGCCAGCAGGCAAGGTGACAAGTACACTGGGGCTGAGAAGAGAGGGTAGAGGACTAGAATAGACATGGCAATGGATGAGACTGTCTGTGGGAAGGAAAGGGTTTGGCATCGATCTGTAACTGATGTGGCTACTGACCAGCTTGCTCTGACCTAATCCTCTCCTTGCAGGGAGATACCTGCATAATCCTCCACCTGCTTCTTCCTGGGTACAAACTGAGTTACGTGTTAAATGGCTGGACTAAGCCAATCACCCCACTTGAGTTTGTTTCACTCATTCATCCATTTATCAGAATCCTATTCAGTATGCAAATATAGGATACCGTACAAGAAGAGGGAGGAAAGGAATAGAAATAACCAGGAAATGGCCTTGGCCTCACTAAGCAGGTATTACCCAATTTAACATGTTGAGATATACCTTAGTGTTTGCTGTGGCAAAGCACACATTCCTGCACTTTGGTGAGCTTAGAAATAATGTAGAGCCTTGCTGCTTGACTCAGGAAAGCTAACGGAACATAAATTGATAGGAAACTCAGATCCCAACCTAATACATGGGCTACTGGATAGTAGAAATGTTTCAAGGGAAGCTGCAGCTCTTAGCCAGACGCATGGAGAATCAATCCTGCCGAACACTGTGAATACCCCATGGCCTTTGGATGCCACGATTTACCTGTGAACTGGACCAGGCTTGCTCTACTTCTTGTCTATGTAAGTGAGTATGAAAAGCAGACCTGGTTCATATTCCAAGTCCAATGACAGCTGGGCCATAAGCTCTGTACGATGGGTACTGCATGTTTTACACACCCCTGCCTCACATTATTCCCAGTGCCTAACACAGGGATGGTCATATAGTAGGTGTTCAGCAAATAATCGTTGAGCGAAGATGCAGGGAATTACAGACAAGACATTTAAGACAATGTGAACTTGTATTAGAAAAGGGGCTCTCTTACTCATTGCGCTGGGGGACTTGGAGCACCTTCAGTACTCTGTGACTCACTTTCCTGATCTATAAAATGGGGGTGGCAATCATTTTCATCATAGAGTTGTTAAAGGGATTAAGATGGTGCAATAAAGTGCGGGTTCCTAGGAAGTCGTCTGGAGAAAGGAAGCTCAAAAACAGAAATGACTGCCGTATTAATATTCTTATCATTGCTTTGTTTGTTATTTTTAAAACATTTGCTTAGTCACACATGTTCTGGCTTGAAAGTGATCATCAAAATCTTGTTCCTAACTACTGTGTTAGATACTAAGTGACCAGGTGTCTGAGGCACCCACATTGGCAATGTCCCGAGGGCCTTGCGGGGCAGCAGTTCTGCGGGAGGACACTGAGAGCCCTCCCCTCTGCACAGCACTTCTCAAGGCCTCGAGACAGTCGTGTTTTCTGTTTCGTTTCACTCTGACCATGGCCCTGTGAGTTACAGAAGGGCCTTCAGTCCCATTTTACAGGTGAGAACACGGAGGTGGGAAGAGATGAAGACGATGCAGAGTGAGGGCCAAGGCAGGACCTCGAACCAACACCTTTTGAATCTTGGTTCCACTCTTTTGAATCTGAATAAAATGCTCCTACTGACCATTTAGGCCTATTTAAAAAGTTGTTTTGTTTTTTTTTTAATTTTGAATATGTTTGATCTGAAATACCCCCTCTTTTCTTTAAAATAACTCAGAATTAGAGTTTTTTTCCTAATGTAAGCATTTTTCTCCTCTTCTTTTGTAATAAAAGATTTCCCCACTATTTACTAGAATTAAGTGACCCCCACTGAGTGGTATTAATAAAGATGGGATTAAATCACTCACTCTTGGGCCCTTGGCCCTTTCAAGGGGATTATTCTTTAAAAAAGAAAAGAAAGAAAGAAAAAGAAAATTTGTCCAGTTCATCCTTTTCCTGTGGACCAGTTTACTTTGGCTGAAATGATGTACAGCAGCCAAGAGTTTGGGCTCAGCCTCATTCATTAAACATCTTCTTAGTGCACAGGTTGGGGTCGGGGAGGGTGGGCCAGGGCAGGAATTGGACCTGGCGGGAGTAGCAAGACATCGGGTAACCAGGACGGCCCCCTGAGGGCCTCGGTGAATGAGGGCCAGTAAGTAAGGGAGACACAAAAATCCTCCACATGAACTGAGAATTCTGCAGGGAGGACCAGCAGCCTAAATCGTACTCAAAATAGTCTCTCTTCATTTTTCCTTTTCTCTTTCATCTGGGATATTTTTTTTAACTTTGAGCCACTAAGGAACTACATGTTTTATATGTGGTTATATATGTGGTGATGAAAAATACTTGTAGTGAGAGGATGATGGTGATACAGGATGGTGGTGATCCAGGTGAGAATGGCCAACAGTATTCTCTGCTCATCTCTCAAGGGAATTTTTACTACTACTACTACTACTACTAATACTAATAATAATAATATAATAACAATAATTTGAACTATCTCAGAGCCTCATTTCCTATTCTCTCTATTTTCATTTATTCAACAAATATTTACGAGGCATGTACTATGTGACTGACGATGCTAGGTGTTGGAGAATGCAGTAGTTATTGGCTCACACACATGTTCCATGGCCTCCTGGAGCTCAAAGACCAGCTGTCATTGGAGCTTGGCGTAGGCAAGGAGGAGGAGGGCAGTAATTATAACAGGACAGGAATACTCCTGAGAAGCAGGGGCAAGACCAGTCGTAAGTATGCTCCCTGGTAATTTAGGAAGAATGTGCTATCCACAAACCATGTGGTGACCAGCAGCCGCCGACCTCCGCCAGAAGGAACTTGAGACACGTGGAACAGGGCTCTGGGACACATAATATTCAGAAGGGGTAGCCAGCACAAGGTTGGCATGAGGGAAGTTTGTGGCCAGCCTAGGAGTGGGGGAAGATTCCAGTGGGACAGGAATTGAAAGAGGAGGTCAGGGTTCCTGGGACACTAGGAAAGAGTTTATCTTGTGGAGTCACAAGGAAATGGAGACATATCCACCAGATCTGGGTACAAGGCCAAGTCCCAGACCAATTAAGTTATCAGGACTGAGGCTCAAGGTCAGGGGCACATGGTAGCAAGAATGGTTGACTTGAGGCTAGGGTCATTTGGTTTAGCAAATGAAAATATGGAACACTCAGTTAAATTTAAACTACAGATAAACAACTAATTGATACTTTAATTAAATGTATTGGGGTAACATCACTTAATAGCATTATATAATTTCAAGGGGAAAAATGTATAATATGACATGCATATACGCTATTGTATGCTTACCACCCAAAGCCTAGTCTCCTTCCATCATCATATAACAAACTGATTTTTAGTATAAGTCTAGCCCGTGCAATATTTGAGATGTACTTAAACTAAAAATTTGTTCATATAAAATGCAAATTAATGGTGTCCTGTATTTTATCTGGCAACTGTACTTGAAGAGAGACCTGTGGTCCTTTCATCCCTCCTGCTCATATCGTTGGCTCGCAAGGCGAGTATAATACACCTGTGAGGCTGTGAGAATAAATGGGGCCCAGCAGCTCTGGCAGAGGTAAAACAATCCTCTCCTGTCATCGAAACATCTCTAGGTGTTCCTGTCAATCAGATCCTAACGGGAGGGACAGAGTCAGTGCAGTGTGACTGATATTAGAACCTAGAAGGGGCCAAACCCAAAGATTTGGAGCTAAAGCCCTGGTCTCGAGGCCAGTAGCTGGGAAGTGTTATGAAGTGAGAAACTGACAGTAGGATCAGCCTGGAAGAAAATAGGCAGGAACTGGTCAAGTGGGACAAACCTAGCTGCCTGGCTAAGACATAGGTTCAAGACCCTCCTTCCCTCCCAAATGCCAGAGGCCAGGGGCCTGTGGGAGGGAGTTGGAGGCCCAGAAAACCCTCTCCCTAGGGGAGCCTGGGGCATTTGCTTCAGGGTGCTGTCATGGACACACAGGGTTCTCATAGCCTCTGAGGTCTCCTTGTCAGGTGGCGGGATTTAGGCCTGGGGTAGAATTCTGGTGCAGCATTGCACCAAGTGCTTTTGCATATGACATTATCCCCTCTTAATCTTTACAATAATCCTTTATAAAACTGAAATTAATATTAATACCCTACTTGACAGATAAGGATGCTGAGGCTCAGAGGGGTGGGGCAACCTGTCTAAAGTCACACAGTATTAAGTGATAGTATAGAGTGATCCCAAATCCTTTGGGCTTTTCTACTATCTCGCACCGCCTGCCACAGGCTTAGTGGGGCAACCCCACACCACAAGCCGAAGCCTTTGACCTTTGTCCTATTTGACCACCAACTAGTCATATCATCATGGCCTAGCCTCTTCTTCATGTGGCAGATGCACAAGTTGAAATGCAAGATCTTAACCATGCCCTCCAGTTCTCCCAATTGGAGACAAATGGATAAGATCATGGCCTCTGGGTCAGAGATTGAATCCTGCCACTTCCTGGGTAGACATGTTATTTATCTCTGAATTCCATTTATATCATCTGTGATGAGAATTGTTATAGCTAATAAAAGGGACCATGCACGTGAATCTTCAACATACAAAGGGTACTTCATAAACATTCCTTTCATCCTTTGTCTTCAGGTGTTTTGATGTTCCTACCACTTTGAGGTGGGCTAACCACAGGCGGTGGATACGTGAGCACCACCTGTCAATGACTAAGCATTATGCCTCCAACCTTTAGCTAGGGCCAGTCCCAAATCCCAAAGCAAAGTGACAGATGCCTCCAGGGCAGCTCCTCTGGATTTATCCTTGTAAACAAAAGATTCTGCTCCATGGGAAATTGTCAGCAGCTCTGCACAGCAACAGAAGTCCAGTCTCTGCACCTTCCCTGCATGACCTGTCTTGTTGATGTATTCCCAACCTCAGGAGGAGCGCTTGGTACATAGTAGTGCTCAATAACCATGCACTGGTGAATGAATGAATGAATGAATCAATCAATCCATCCATCCATCTTGGTGTCTCCAGCTGCTGTTTAATCTCCTTTTACAGCTCCCTGCCAAGCCTGCTTAGACTGGTCCCTGGTTCAGGCTATCTATGGGGTCTTGGCTCCCGCATCTCTATGGTCTCTATGGCTCTATGCTCTGTGTGCATCATCAATCAGTGCCACTCCTGGCTTCAGGCTCACCTCCACGATTCCTGGGCTGGGTTTAGAGGCTGTCCACAAAACCAGTCAGACACATGAGAACAACAAGACTATTTGCATATGTCCCTCTGCTGAGGGGAGGAAAGTCCCAGGGCTTTCTTGGCTGAGATCTGTCTGGTCCAGGGGAGTTAGCTGCAGGTGGGGGAGAAGGACTGGGCCTGCAAGTGGGAGGAGAGGAAGGACTCCAGAATAGTGGGGCTCATCAAGAACATGCATGCCTTCTCTGGTCCTTATGAGGTCCAGCCTCCTTGCTCTCCCACTGCAGTGTGACTCAGTCCAAAACCTCACCTCACCCAGAGATGGGTACTGCCGACAGACTAATCATCCCCTTTGCTGTGACTCAGCTCCCAGCTCCCTTGTTTCCAGTCTGCAGCAGCTCATCAGAGCCATCCAGGGACTGTTTACTGTCACCTCCAGCATGCATAATTCATCAACCTCCCTCCTTCCTGTAGCCATGTCCCTCGCCTCCCTCACTCACCCCTGTAATTCAGGCAGCTGAGTCCTCCTCCTCTGAGATCTCTGAGAACACAGAAGCCCCTGCCTTACAGAGGAGGCTGCCCTGAGAGAAGATACCTTCAGGTGAGGATGAAGGGGGCAGGAGGGGCCTTAGGTATAGGCCTGATCCTACATAAGACAAGTGTATGTGGGGGGAAGCATCACACATATACCCCTCCCTCCTTCCCAGCCACTCCCCACCCACCAGGGCCTTTTTCCACATTGTCCATCCTGGAAACCAGGAAAATCAGCAAGTCAGGCTCTGCGAGGAGGAAGGAGGCTGGTTTGACTCTGTGGAGGAAGCTGCTTGCTGCTGCCAATTAACATCAAGTGTGATTCCTTCAAGTGCTGCCCAGAACTGTTTGCCTTTGTAGAGCACTTTTAATTATCCCAGGGTGGTGATTGCTACGGGCTGGCCTGTCTCCTCTCCAAGCTGAGCTGACTGAGACACTGACCTTTAGTAAGTGATCCAGACCCTCCCAGATCCTGAAAGGGCTGCTGGGACTCAGCCCTCCCCAGAGGCAGGAGCTATAAGTGACCTAGTGCCACAGACTTGGCATCTATCTGGGAGAGCCCAAAATGAGTGCTGGGTGCTCATGTGCCTCCAGGAAGGAAGGGAGAAAAGGAGAGGAGATGGTGACTGCACCTGGTCATGAACTCTCACATCTTGTGCTGAGGAAAACCAGCTCCCAGTTTCAACGGGTGCAGAGACCTCACCGAGGAGACACCAGCCATGAACCACAAAGCACTGTGCCTCCCACCTTTAGTGAGGGCCCTCCTGAATCCCAAAACAAGAATGGCACACATGTCCAGGGCAGCCACTGCTCTAAGAACTTTGCATATATTGACTCTCTGAATCATCACAATGGCATAGGTATAGTTCTGTTCATTTTAGAGGGGAAGAAACTGAGGCACAATTGAGCATTTACGTAGCTTGCTTGCTTAGTCACACAGCTGGTGAGAAGCATGGCTGGGATTAAATCCAGATGACCTAGCTCCAGGGATGAGCTCTTGACAATGGCACTAAATGGCCCCTCACCTGTGGTGGCAGAGGCCAAGACACCCATGCCTTGTGCCAGCATGTTGTGGGGGCGGGAGTGGGCAGGCAGAACAGTTCTCATGGGGAGGGTCTTGCCTCTCCTAGCACCTGTCTTCCCACTGAAGCCAATCTTTGTAGTCCTTGGCTGTTGGGGTACAACAGGTTCTTGAATATTTGTTTCATTCAACATCTTTTTTTTATAACACTTTGCTCAACGTCATTGTTTCGTTACAACATTGTTTTGTTCAATGTCGTTTCATTATTACATTGGTGAGAGGTGGTAGGAACTTAACTCTGTTTATATCAATTAGCCTGTATTAAAATGGGTTTTTTTATATGTTGTTTCACTGCAGTTCCAAGAACCTATGGACAGTATCAAGTGAGGACTTGTGTCTTCTGTTTAGCACTTATATTGAGCTTAAATATGCCTATATTGTAAGAGCTTTACAAATATTAACTCATTTCATCCTCATGATGACCCTATAAGGTAAGTATTGCTATTGCAATTGTATGGATGAGGAAAATCTGTCTGGAGAGTGTCGAAATTTGGACTTTCCTGGTGAATCCCAAATGTCTGAGACCTGGGCCTGGGGTTCTCCCCCCACACCACTGAGCCCAACAACTCCATTCACAAAATTGCACTGCCCTCCATCAACTGCTCAAGCCAGAAAGTTGGGGTGGCATCTTGAATTTTCCCTCTCCTGACCCCTCCAAATCCAGTCCATCATCATGACCTCCGGTCCTACCCACTACATATCTCTCATTCCATCCACCTTTCTTCCGGTCTGTTTCTGTTCTTGCCCTCTCTCAGCCCGTTCTCCAACCAGCAGGCAGGGAGAGCCTTTGACAGAGCACCTAAGAGAAGGAACAGAACTCCCTCTCATGGCCCCCCGGCTCTGCCTGGCCCTGTTCCTCCTGTCACCTAGTTTTTCCTTTGAAACACCTGTAACAGTTTCTAACAGTGTACCAATTAGAAACAATTCTGTTCCTCCCGTCTCTACCACTAGTCTGTGTGCTCCATCAGACACGTTCTGTTTCCTTTGCTGTGTTCTTTGCATCTAGCACTGAACCTGGCAGCCTGTCAATTAGGGGTTGGCAAAGTACAGCCCTTGGGACAAACACAGCCTGATATTTTCGCTGTTTTTAATGTAACAGATTTATTGAGATATAATTCATATTACATACAAGTCACCCATTTAAAGGGTACAGTTCAATGGCTTTTAGTGTAATCAGAGCTGTGCAACTATCACCACAATCAGTTTTATAAATTGATTAAGAAACCCCTTAGCAGTCACCCTTCATTTGCCTTTAACCCCTCCCCCTGAGCCTTACACATCCACTAATCTGAATTCTGCCTCTGTAGGCAGAATTCTGACATTTCATGTAAACAAAATCATACAATGTAACTGGATTCTTTCACTTAGCACACTGACTTCAGGGTACGCCCCATGTATCTGTACTCTATTCCCTTTTATGATCAAACAATATTCCCTTGTGTGGTATACCCCATTTTAGTTATTCACTTATCAGCTGATGGATATTTGGGTTGTTTCCACTTTTTCACTATCATGAATAATGATACTGTGGACAGTCATGTATAAGTTTTCTGTAGACAGATGTTTTTATTTCTGTTGGATGTATATGAGGGATGTTCAAAAAGTATCCAGCCATGTAATATGGAAAATAGAGGCATTGATGGCTGAATTTTTTCCAGACAGCCCTTATGTATATACGAGCTCTGACAATTAAGTTTGTGAACTTGTCACTGTGTGCTTACGTTAGCAACACTGTACAAAGAACTCAGTAAGGTTCCATAACCTTGGTATGTCTGTGTCTCACAGCTGTGTTCATGTCAATGTGTGCCAGTGTCTTTCTGAGTGGCATTCATTATTGTTGTTGCCTGTTTTTGTGTACCATTGTGAGCTTGAATTAGAGCAATGAACAAACATTAAATTTCTTGTGAAACTTGGCAAGAGTAGAAGTGAAATCAGGGAAATGTTAGTCCAAGTTTATGGGGATAATGCCCTGAAGAAAATGGCAGTGTACAAATGGATTAAATGCTTTTCCAAGGGGAGAGAAGTGTCACTGGTGAAGAGAGGTCAGGGCAGCCACTAACAAGCAGACTTAATGAAAACATTGCAAAAATTCATTGACTTGTACATCAAAAATTGCCAGCTGACTGTGAGAAGCATAGTAGATCAAGTAAATATAGATAAACAGGAAAATCTTGAGAAAGGTGTGTGCAAAAATGGCCCTGAAGGAGCTCACTTATGAACAAAAGCAAAGGAGAGTTGAAGTTTGCCAAGCCCTTTTGGACAGGAAAGGTGATGTTTTGGGCCATGTTATCACTGGTGATGAACCATGGGTGTACCAATACAACCCTGAAACAAAGCATCGAAGTGCACAATGGAGTTGTGTGCCTGGAACCTATGTAATCCTTGCTAACAGATGTCACCCCAATAAAAAAAAAGTGCACAATGGAAGTCAGCCAATTCTCCATGACTAAAAAAATTCCCTCAGTCCAAATCAAGAATCAAAATGATGTTGCTAACTTTTTTAGATATCACAGGGATTCTTCATTATGAATTTGTACCAATTAGATAAACAGTCAACCAAGTTTACTATTTAAAAGTGATAAAAGGACTGCATGAAAAAAGATGAAAGTGACCCAAACTTTTTGCCAATAATTCATGGCTCTTGCATCACGACAATGCACCAGCTCACCCGGCGCTGTCTGAGGGAGTTTTTAGCCAGGACACAAAGAACTGTATTGGGACACCTTCCCTACTTACCTGATCTGGCTCCCAAAGATAAAGGAAATATTGAAAAGAAGACATTTTGATGACATTCAGGACATCAAGAGTCATATAATCACAGCTCTGATAGCCATTCCAGAAAAAGAATTCCAAATTGCTTCGAAGGGTGGACTAGGCACTGGTGTTGATGCACAGCTTCCCAAGGGGAGTGCTTTGATGGTGACCGTAGTGATAGTTAGCATTAAGGTACATAGCACTTTTTCTAGGATGAGTTCGCCAACTTAATTGTCTGATCTTGTATATACCCAGAATGGAAATTCCTGGATCATATGATAACTGTGTTTAACCTTTTGAGGAACCACCAGACTATTTTCCAAAACAACTCTGCCATGTTACATTCCCACTAGCAGAGTATGGGGATTTCAATTTTTCTACATTCCCCACCACACTTAATATCCTTTGCTTTTTTATTACAGCCATCCTAGCGGATATGAGGGGGTATCTCCTTGTGGATTTCGGTTTCCATTTCCCTGATGGCTAGTGATCTTGAACATCTTTTCATGTACATATTGATCATTTACATATCTTGTTTTGAGAAACATTTCTTCAGGTTCTTTGCTCATTTTTAAATTGGGTTACTTGTCTTATTTATTATTGTGTTATTAGAGTTACTTATTTGTATATACTTTGAATATAAGTCCTTTATCATATGGTTTCCAAATACTTTCTCCCATTCCATGAATTGTCATTTTCTTGATAGTGCCCTTTGCAACACAAAAACTTTAATTTTGATGACATTCAGTTTTTTATGTTTTTTTTTCTTTTGTTGGTTGTGCTTTTGGTGTCATATCTAAAAACTATTGCCTAGTTTAAGGTCATAAATGTTTATGCTTTATGCCTATATTTTCTTCTAGAATTTTATGGTTTCAGCTCTTTCATTTAAATCTTTAATCCATTTTGAGTTAATTTTTGTATTCAATGTGAGCAGTCCAATTTCATTCTTTTGCCTACGGCTATCCTATGTCCCTGTCATTTGTTTTTGTAAAAAAGTTTTGTTGGAACACAAGCACTTCTATTCATTTATATATTATCTAAAGGCAGCTTTTGGGATACAATAGCTGATTAAGTAGTTACAGATACTTATGGCTCATAAGCCTAAAATATTTACTATTATTTCATTTGCCCCCCACAAAATGCTGACCCCAGCTATAAATATTTGTCAAATAAGTAAATGAATGAACTAATGAAATTTAATTTGTGTGTAAATGCATGGCTATCAGTAGCACTCACGTAGCTCAGAGGAAAAGCTATCTCTGGCTCTTGTTAAGAGCAAACTGTTTCAATGACGTGCAGTAGAGGAAACTTCTCGGATGGAAACCATGGCCCAGGAGATACGAGTTCGAATCTCAACCTTGCTGCTTATACAAGTTGCCTTAGGAGAAAGCCGTTAGCATCCCTCTTCCTAAATCCCATTTTCTTGCTCTGCCTCCAGAAGCTGACAGCAATGCGAGATCCCTGATGCAATTGGTCGTTCACCTTCCTCAGCACTTTCTTGTCTGCCTTGTGCAGGTGTTTCTGTCAGAGTATCTGAGTGTGAGGACACAAAGTTTAGCACCAAGAAGGAACATCCATGGCTCTTGCCTGTGGCCGCAGGGCACCAGTCATCAGAGCAGCTGCCACCAAGACCTCTCCACAGGGCTCAAAACACACCACTGTGTTCAGCCTCTAAGGAAAGTCTCAGCCCTACTATGGAGACCAGTACCCTTTCCTTTAGGTCCCATTGCCTGTATCCTTGCTCATCCTCAGAGCCTCCTGAATTGGGCTTTTGGACTTTTGCTTTGCTCTTTATTAAAATACCTGCAGATGACAAGAAAAAAAAAAGCAAGCCTGGTTTTTAGAGTCGTACAGAGATGACTTCCAACCTTCTCTTTGGTGAGCTGTAAAATGTTGGCAAGTTAATTTTATTCTCTTTGAGCCTTAAATTCTTCATCTGAGAAATGGGGGAGAGCAATAAATATATAAGTTTATTGTAAAAATTTAAAGAGATAGCTTAAATAAAACATTACCATAAAGGTTCTGGTGCATTGGAGAGGATCAAAAAGAGGAGTTGTTGACAATATTCATATCCCACTTAAAACTGGGCAGTCCTCAGCCAGCTGACCCAGATACAATAGCAAATACATGAATTTTCTATTAAGCCTTTTCCTGTGCTTCTGAAATTATTCATTCCCTCCTCTGTGCTTGCATAACATGTCATATCTCCATTGTAGAGTTTTTGCCCTGTCTCTGTCCTAATTGTCTTTGGATAACCAATGTCTAGTATAGTAGCTGACACATATGGCTCTCAATAAGTGTTGAATGTCAGCATTCATATATGTTCTTTTCTTCCCACATGACTTGTGTGTCTCAAAGACCACACATGGTGACCTCCATGTCTAATGTCCACAGCTTCTCTACACTCCACTCTTTCACCCAATCCATTCAAGGCTACCAAATAGGTACACAGATCTGCCCTGGGGCCCACATTTTATAGGACAAAATGTGTTCAAGGAAGCAGGCAGAATGAGGAAATTCAGGAACAGCTGAAAGGATCATGGGGCTGTGGGAAATTAACTTAGAAATGAACCTTAGGAAACCTGAAAATATGAAAATTTAAAATACACATACTCTTTGACCTCCAACATTTCACTCTGAGGAATTTATTCTAAGGAATAATCATAGAAGTGCTCAAAATAACTGTAAAAGGATATTCATGGAAGCATTGTTTCTTTTTACAAATGTGTATAGAATTAGAAATAGCCAAAATTTCCATCAATAGAAAGTGATGAATATATTCATACAATAAAATGATGCAGACATTCAAAAGGATGAATTTAGGAACTTTCATGAACTGATGTTGGTAGTGTAAGTTGGTACAGATGTTTTAGAAATGTGGCTATCTTACTCCTAGATATATGTGCAAGAGAAAGGTCTTTGTAAGTGTACCATAAAGAATACACAAAGCATCTCTCTTTGTAATGACCCCAAACTAGGTACAACCTAAAAATTGAACACTGAAATGGATACATCAATTATTATATAACCATATATTAGAGTACTATAAAAATAAAAATGACCTATAGCTACACAGAGCTACATGAATGAACCTCACAAAATGTTTAGCAAATAACAGACACAAAAATATATATAATGTTTCATTCCTCCTATTTGAAGTTCAAACTCAGGCAAAACTAATACATATTTGAAGTTAAGAGAATGATTACCCTTGGAGAGAAGGGAGTAGTGATTAGGGGGGCATATAAAAGAATTTGGGGAGTCTAATAATAATGGGAGTTTGGTAATGATCTATGTATTGTTCTCAATGCAGGTTCCATTATTAGTGACTTTTCTATATGTCTGTTGTATTTCAATAAAAAAACATAAATTAAAAAGAGAATATTCACCATATAGTAGAAGAAAGAAAGTGGATTAGAGATTATAATATGTAGTAGTCATATCTTATTTAAGTTAGAAAGAGGGAGCTTAACTATGCCTGGAAAATTCTGGTAATGTATGTGCCAAGATGGTAATACTGGCTGTATTTGGTAGGAAAGTTTTCACTTGCTGCCTTACACACTTCTATACTGTTGAAGTTTTTATTGTTAAATTTATTGGGGTGACATCGGTTAGTAAAAATTACATGGGTTCCAGGTGTTCAATTCTATAGTGCATCCTCTATGTGTTGTGTTTTGTGTTCACAACGCAGAGTCAGTTCTCCTTCCATCACCATGTATTTGTGTCCCTGTCCTTTCTCTCACAACCCATCCCCCCACACCCTCAGATAACCACTAACCACAAAACTATTGATTGTGTCCATGAGCTTTTGTTTCTTTGCTGCTTATACTGTTTAATTTTTAACAGTATTATTACTTTATACAAAAAGCAAAGAAGATGTGTCCATTGTGATGAATGAGGAAAGCAGGGTCCTAATTCTGCCCGGTTGCAGGGTTAGGCAGCCCAAGGGAGACAGAGCAGAATGAAGCTTACAATGTATGTAACTGAAACTGCCTCCCATGCTTCCTGACCACAGCCTGGCATCGATGTGCGTGCTCCAACCTGGGGCATCAACATCTTTAGTGCATCACCCCAGGTCTCTCAACCTCATTCCTGTTCGTCTCCTCGGTTGCTAGGCAATATGTAATTACATTTTGGAAAGCCGCCTCCACTCTGGATATGTTATCCTGGAAATTGGACTTTGCATCTGGCAGTCTTAGAAAGCAAAATTCCACTCCCCTCAGCCCCCACTCACTGGCTTACAATTGACTCACAATTTAATTAAAAGATTTCAGGGACATCTGGTTTTTGTTTCGTTTTGTTTTTTCTAGGAGGAATTTGCAGTTGGTTTTTCTGGCCTGTTTTTGTTTGCAAGCCATGGATTTATTGTCAGAGGCAGAGGCTCATTTTCCTCTCTTAGGTGTATCTTTGGGGTCTTCATTAATGCTGCGGTTTATCAGCGACAGCTGTTGCTCTGCACTGTCAGCTCCTAATGGTCTGTCTCTCCCTGAGCTCTGCTCAGTCAGTGAGTGACCAATGAGGCCTCCAAGGTGCCTGCCACCCTCCTGACCCCACCCAGAGCATAGTGTGCCTGTTCACTGCTGGGGAACCCAGAACACACCCCTCCCAACACCTGTCCCCAACCCCTATGCCTTTACCATCAACAGAACCCTTTGGTTGGCATTTTCCTTTAATGGTAACAAATTAAGTATAGAAAGAGCTCTTGGAGACGTGTGCATGGCAGAGGAGAGTGGAGGGAACTGGCTGATCTCTAGCAAACAACCTGCCCTTTCTGGGTCTCTGATCTGTCTGCAAAATAGGTGGTTGCACTTAACTAGTCTTTCCCAAACACTGTTTCTCGTCATACTTGTATAATTTGTTCTTTATCTGCATGTCTCCTATACTATTATTTATGTAATATTTTCCTTTAAGTTAACTGTCTTTTCTTTCATGCAGGTATTTATAATGGGGGCCTTAAATCACTACATAAATGGTAAAATATTATCATTCACCATAAATAGAACATAAGTATAAAAGTGAATAGAATAAAAACAAAACATTGTTGCTAGCCATGTGTCTAGATACCACTTTCTGCCAAGGCTGTGTGCCCAACACTTGCTCTCCCTTCGTTAAAAAGGAAAATCAGCAAATGTTTAGAGACTTGCAAGAGGCATATGCATACCACGTTGAGATTTCCACCTTAGACAATGGCAGAAGGACTGAAAGAGAATGGAGGAGGAAATGAGCTCCTGATTATAAGATAATTTAAAGAGTGACCTAGATAATTTTGAAAGTCCTTTCTGGTTCTAGCGATCAGGAGGGAATAGGCCCCAGCAGAAGGCGACCGCGGACCCCAGCCACCGACGTTGAGTTCATTTCCAGCAGGCCTTTTCCCTGAGTTTTGACAACCTGTGTCACCAGAGAGAAGTCCACCGGGAAGAGACACTGTTAAGGAATATCTTCGTGTGGTCACTAATGCCGCCATTCATCCAGCTATAGGAGGCCTGGTTGGGTATGATGGGTAGGGGTAGAGACAAGAAAGTAGATGTGAGTTCAAATATGGGGCTGCTGTTGATCAACTATTTTGTGCTGACTACGTGTGAGCACCTATTTCTTATCTATATGATAGGGATTTAAAAGATCTGTCTCTTAGGTGCTTTTGTGAGAATTAAGTGCAACTGTATTTTCTGGTCCTGAGCATTCCATCTTGCGGCAAAGACTGGACTGTATAACAGAATCAGAATATAGTATGCTACAAATATTGAAAGAGGATATGACACAGTGTTTGGAGAACCAGAGGATGGAGCAACCAACTCTGCTGCCAAAGAGGCTGCATTTTACCTGACCTTGAAGGGAGGAGCCTTCATGGAGGCAGAGCACACAGAAGTGAGACACTGGGCAAAGGCGAAGCTGGGGCAGCTGGAAGCAGAGGGGCATGGGAGCTGAGCCCTGGGAGCAGGGGCAGCATGGCACTGCTCTCAAATAGAGCTGAGGGGCCAAGGCCACAGGGGCCCAAGAGGGGAGAGGGGCTGCTTGTGCAGAGTAACCATCACCTTGCTTATGCCACTGTCTCCTACCTGTCCCTGATTGCTTTTTGGTCATTTCTCAAGCTTTAGTCACTAGGAATTGTCACTGAGGGTCCCCGTACAGGGATATTTCTATATTGTAGCAAGAAGGCATTTCCAGTCACAGCAGTACCTGAGTAGAGCACAGAGCGCTTCGTTGGAGTTACGCAGTAGTGGAAGCATACTGAGACAATTGTGGAAAATTGTTGCTTTGATTCAATCAGTGGTAGCCCTCTCATGTTGCTCTCAGCAGGCAGAGAGGGTGTGAGAAGAGGCAGGCTGCTCAACATTCGTAAGCTGGTGTCAGGCACCAAGGAAAACCAGTGTGTTTCATACTTTGGTAAGGATTCTCCGGTCCCGGCACACCTCTGCAATTCCTAGTTATCGGATGCATACGCCTCCACGGATCTCAATCTCCTCGCATTTAGAATGGCAACAAGAATGCCCGGCCTGATCCTGTTAAAGGGCTGCCATGAATCCCAGAATGAAGAAATGCATGTGAAAGTACTTCAAAAGCTGAAAAGTATCATATGGATTTGACAAAACATTCCATGGCTGTGACATTAGTACCCAATTTTGAATCCTATGTTTTTCATTTAACATTGTACCCTACACTTTTTCCATGTTACTGGAAACTCATTATACTGGGTTATTAATGACTACATCCCACAAAGTGGGTACACCCTAAATTACTTAAGCACTCCCTTGTTATTGGATATTTAAGATCGTTTTCAATTCTAGGCTCTTAAGACATCTAAAAATACCCATCTTTATACATACAAAGATTTCCTTCCTTCTTTTTAAAATCTCAGGTGACTTTCTTAGCATAGAAGAATTATTGTGGTAAGAAGGAATGACTAGTTTGCAGACTCTGGATACATTTCAAGAGATTACTCTCCAAAAGGATCATGCTAGTTCATACTCCCACTGGTATTACGTGAGTATGCACACTAGATCCCCGGTGACTAAAGCTGCAAACCCCTGACGATAGGGACCGTGACTTAATGACTCACCCTTGTGCCTCCAGTGTCTGACACAGTCATTTCTACTGATAGAGGAATGGTCAGCTGGTGTCTACCTTATCAGCAGTGTATTGCATATAGGACTCGCTGACTATGAAGTTCAATATGACATTGAACTTCATAATGACATCAAAAGTATGTGAAAGAATGAACTCTTGCTATGGAAGTAAAACCAAAAATAAAACCTATGTATAACAAAAAGTCCTAGATGACTATACAACTATGTTATACAATTCTGGTATTAGCTGCCAATCCCTTCTACTTGGAGAATAATTATTCAACCTATGGTCTGACTTTTTAGAGAGAAGCATACATCTTTCATACAGTATACAACATAGAAAAGTTCCTACTATAAAGAAGTGATCAGATAAATGATTGCTCAGCTTAGGCTTTTAAAAAACCTCAGCATTTCATTGCCATTTCTGGGTTGACTTTATGGCCCCCAGGAGGGAGGGGCACAAGTCCCTTGAATCTGACTGTGTAGACTGGCCCTGCCTCTGCTCCCAGAGAGGGAAGCAGCTCCAGAAGGAAGGTCCCACTTATTCTGCACGACTTCATACCCCTGACCAAACACTCCCCGCAGCCCACCCTCCTGTGCCGCATCCTCTCTGCCTGCAGAAAGGACAGGGCAAGGGTTCACGTTGATTGGGCAGGAATCATGCCTGGTGCTGTGCCTGTGCCCCACGAGCCCCCTATCTCACTTTATCCTCAGGAAAATCTAGAATGTTGGCATCAGAATCTGCATGTCAAAAATGAGGAAACCAAGACTTAGTCTTCCTCAGAGCCACCTAGTTGGTAAGTGGCAGAGCCCAGATTCTAATGCCATAACCCCAAGCTGCTGTCCCCAGGTCTGTCTAATGCTATGTGAGGAACACATATGAGAAAGACCATCCACCCCCCTCCCAGTCACCCTGCCTCTCTTACTGCCAACTCCAGCTCTTGATTTGCTGAATTCCAATCATGGCGTCTGACTCAGCCTTCACATGGCCCTTCCTAGCAGCCCCAGGTGACAGGGAGCTCATTCCATGATAAAGATCTCTCACTGACTAGGGTGACACCAAACAAGCTGTTTAAACTCTTGACGGAACTTCAGTTTCTTTTTTTTTTTTTAATTCATTTTTATTGTTAGACTTATTGGGGTGACATCTGTTAGCAAGGATTACATAGGTCTCAGGCATACAATTCTACAGTGCATTGTCAACTTGTTGTATAATAAGTTCACCACCTAATGTGACTTCTCTCTCCATCACCGTATATTTAGCTCCCTCTCCCTCCTCTCCCACTCCCTCCCCTTTCTCCCCTCCCTAACCCACTCGTCCCCAAATAAACATTAAACTATTGATTTGTGTCCATGGGTTATTTATTTCTTCATTTCTTTTTTCTTTGCTTTCAGTTTTATATTCCGCATATAAGTGAAATCATGCAGTTCTTTGTTTTTTCTGTCTGGCTTATTGCACTAAGCATGATGATTGTAACAGGAGAGAGTGACATCACCAAGCTCTGTTTTATGGCCATCTTCCTTCTCCCCTCCCCTTTTCCTCCTTCATTCCTTTCTTTCCCTCTGTCTTTCAACAGATCTTTGTTGAATGTCTTCTAAGCACAGAGCATCGGGCTAGATGTCATCGTGCTGCAGACAGAATGGGGAATTGAAGCCATGGCTGTTAGACCTGGAGAACCCCTTCGTACCTTTTGCATCTGAAGCAAACTATTCGTAATGATGGCTTCTTGTACTGAGGCGAAGTTCACATAATAGAACACTATTATTTTTTCACACCTCCTTTGCTTCCTATCTCATACTTCTTAACGTTATTAGGATTCTTTATGTATATGGACATGGCTGCCCCTGCATCCCTCAAACTTGGCACAGTGACTGACACCTAAGTACTCAGTGAGTACTAATTACATGAATGAGTATACTCAGTCTCTGCCCAGTCTGGGCCATGTCAGTGTGGGAGCTGCAAGGGACCATGACACACTTCCAAGTCAAGATGCTCATAGGGCTGAGCAGAGGCTCAGGTAGTGATGAAACTAGGTCTCCCTACAACTGCAGAGTGCCTCCCCTCCTTGGGCCAAGCACGGTGGCTGCAGTGGTCACCACCATCTTCAACAACCCATCAGTACTGGTTTAGAAGCAAAGACCTGTCTGAGGCCAACACAAATGTGTGTTATCCCTGGAGGGTCCCAGAGGTGCTCCAAGAGTCTCATGGGCAGAGTTCTGCTCTTTCAAGATCCAATGCCCTGGGATAGGATGCCCCTGGGAAGTGACAGGGCGGGCAGAGGTGTCCGACGAGCAGCCCGGGCCCCTGGCTGCTCAGGGGCTTAGGCTGTCTTTGATTTCTGAAGATGAATCAACTGTGAACTGCTCCCAGTAACCCTGAAGTTAACAAGGTCTTTAAACCAAACAGAATTCACATCTGTAGTTGAGGGCACAGAGAGGACTCTCCCCATGCTGCCAGCACAGAGCCCCTCCCTAGCCGTTTCTCTGTACCCAGCAGGCTGGCCTCTGCAGCTCAGCTGCACAGAGATGCCCAGGGAGAGGGCAGTGGCATGGCAGGGGCCAGCATCCCAGCTGTCACTCATGTCCCAGCTGTGGTTCCCTCATCTGTAGACTGAGGTTTGTTCTCTCTCCCTTACAGATTGATTGCTTCACTGTATCAACTAATCTGTGCAAAGCATATGGCCCACTGTCTTTCCCTGAGTAGGTGACCTAAGAATGAGGGAGAAGCACAAGTGTGAAGGTAGGAACTGGTCCAGAGAGGACGGTCCTAGGGAGAGACAGGAAAGTGTGTGCCCCCCTGACCTACGGGAGTCTTGCGGAGGTCTGGAGCTCAGAGCTCTCCCAGGACTGCAGTGCACACCCCCACAGGTGTTAGCTGAGCTCTCCTTGACACTCACGTACCAGACCTTAGGCCATAAGCCTGCGGTTTGCTATTGAAGAAGCTGACGTTGAACAAGCATTTGCTAAGTGTGGTGCTTGGTTCCAGAGAATTCTGTGTACTACAGCCAGAGTGAGAACTCTAAAGCCCAGAAAAGAAAACCGACTCCAGGTCACACAGCCACCTGGGAGCAGACCAGGTCTCCAGCCTGGGGCTGGCTCGTTCGTCTCCTTCGCAGCACCCTCTCCTCCCTCGCTGTGTCATCCCATCTGCCTTCCCCAAGCTCCGCAGCTCCATCAGCTGGTAACCTGAAAGTGGCTCTCATTTTATCAGCCTTTCTGCGGCCTGCAGCCCACTGCATGTTCCCCTCATCTCAGAGGGAAAGCGCTGGCTGACGATCTAGTTGCCTAACCCAATTGTCCTCCAGCAAGCGCTTGGGTCAGAGGCTCCTCCCGCTTCTGTTCAGGCCCAGCAACCAGAAAGAAGAAAGTAGCAGCAGCCCACGTGTTCCTGGAGGCAGTACACATCTTTCTGAATGTCAGCCACTACAAGCAAGCACTCATCACATGCAGGGAAGGACAACCCCATAAGGAAAGCTCATCCCAGGCATTTGTGTGACAGAGGTCCCCAGATCTCAGCCCAAGCTGACTCAGCTGTGTACACACACTGTTAAGACAACCCACATGGGACCCCTGCCCAAGTGTCTCCGGGCTGGCATGTCTGGGCAGCATGTGCAGTGACTGCTCATTCTGCAGCTCCTATGCCTAGAGAGAAAGTACTTCCTCACCCGAAGCCCCATGCATGGATGGAATGTGGGACATGATTGTCAGACCCAGGTTCTACTGTCCTCACCAGAACAAAAGCATGCAAATATGCACATGCCCCAGGCATGCACATGAGGCATATACGAGGGCTGTCCAGAAAGTATACAGCCATGCAATATGAAAAACAGAGGCATTTATGGATGGATTTGTTCCAGACAGCCCTTGTATGCACGTATGTACCAAGTACCATATTTTTCTGTGTGTAAAACGTTCCCATGTATAAGATGACCTCTACTTTTCCAAGCCAACATTAAGAAATCAATATCAACCGGTTACTCCCATTTATAAGATGACCTCCAATTTTTGGTCTAACAATTTTAGACAAAAGTATCATTTCTGCATGGAAAACATGGTATATCTGCTTAACAAAGAAGCACACCACTGCACAGTGTGCTCCTGTGTATACACACACAACATGCACATGCATGAATGCACACCCACACCAGTAAATGTCACACTGTGCACTGTGAGGGACTGCACACATGACCCACACACATACACTTTCTGTGCACAGCACATGTTTATAAGTACACACACCACCCAGCAAACATGCATGCATGCATGCCCTCCATGCAGAAGCACACAGACTCACCCCTTTGCCTCCAAAACTCAGCTGCACTTGGTGCTAGTCATTAACCCCCAAATAAACATGCCTCCTCCCCACCTCATTTCCCCAACAATAGAGATGTGCTGGGACAGACAATCATAACTGGGAGGTGGATCACATCAGAATTGACCTCTGTTGAGTTTATTCCAAGTCACAGTGGGCTCAGATCAGAGAGCTTAGACGCTTAACGTTGATGTGCAAATACCTCAACTTTCTTAGAGGTAAATGCATGGAATGCGAGTAGAAGATCTGCAAAGAGAGTTTAGAGATGAGGAAACTGAGGCCCAGAGAACTTAAGAAATCAAGGTCAAGCATCTAGTTGGTGGGAAGGCCAGGATCAGAATTTGGGTGTCTTGGCCCCCAATTTGGTCATCTTCTGCATGTGTCCACTCTCTTGTGAAATTTAACAAGCATTTTGTGGACATCTACTCTGGACCAGACTTGATGCTAGACCCTCAGTATACAAATGTGGATAGCTTCTGCCCTTGGAGACTAAGACAGGCAGTTCTCCTTATCCTCTTATCTCCATCCTTGTGCTGCTATTAAATCCAATCGGACCTTCATCTCGCCTCAGAAGAAATTCCAGCAGGCCAGTGCTGACACTTACGGGTTGCCCCTGACTTGTAGGATTCTGGTGACCATTGGAAATAGGCTGACTACTTTAAATGGGACAGAAAAACAATGGTACTATTCTGTTTCAAATGGTAGGTATGGTCAGTCTACTGACAGCTTGAATTGAGCCCAGTGAGACTAAGCTGACCATATGTACCATTTGAAATGGGACAGTACCATTGTTTTCTGTCCCATTTAAAATGGGATGTCTGATCAGCTTAATTAGAGTCATCCTTAGGGATCATCCTTTAGGGATCGCTCAGGCCACGCTCCATTAGATGAAAATAGAGATTCCTAAATACAATTTCTTTGTGAGCCCCCTTGTCCCCTTTGTTTCCAAACCAAACACAAATGAGGAAGCGCGTGGGTGCCTGGCACATGATGGGTGCTAACTTCACGTCACTTCCCTGCCCCGGGCCAAATGCGCCATCTCCCCTAGTGCCAGGGTTCCCTTCCCATGGTCTCCTGCAAGGCATCTCCACACAGAGTCCTCCACCACCACCCTGTGCTCACTCTGCCCTCCTCCGGATGTGTCCCCTTGCAAAGTGTCTAACGAAGTCCCCGTCCTGCTCTGAGATGTAATAAAATCCCTGCTTGATTGTTACCTGGTAACCAATGTGTCAACTGCCTATGTCTGTGGCAGAAGTGTTTTAAGCTGAGGATCACAGAACCTCCTTAAAACTGCATGCAACTCATTTATATAGGTGAGAATGTGCATTTCATGAGGAAAGGCTCCTGCTTTTACTAAATTACAAGTCTGTTTATTATGAGGAAAAAAGGCTTAGGATATCGGTTCCCAAGGGTAGTGCACATAGTACAGAAAATAATCAGTAATGGCATAAAAACAAGTAAAAAAAATGCAAAGTGTTAGTTATGGAACAATAAATGTTAAGTTTGAATCACCGTTAATGGAGACACTTCAAAATTAGATCACATTAGCGAATGATGATTGGTGAGGGGTAGCTATGAACTCTCCCACCAAATCCCTCCACAACTAATCATTACACAGCTTCAGAACAATCCATTTGTGACTTTTCTAGAACTTCCTCAAACATATAAATATATCATTAGCCAGACAGTTTGATCAGTTTAGTTATTGATTGAATAAAAGGAAGTGCGCTATCTTTAATCGTGATTCAAGTTATTTAATGTTTAACATAGTTTCATTTATTACTGTCAGTGATTTTTAAGCATGTCAGTTATGGATCACTGGTTGAAAACAGTAAAGTTAAAAAAATAAAACTTAATGTGGATTACAACCTGTTGCCAAATTTTAGGTTGGTGCAAAAGTAATTGTAGTTTCCCATCATGAATTTTAAATCATTATAACTAGGCTCAAACACATCTTTATTAATAAAAATAGAAAGCATTACAATCAACACATTTTTGCCAATGAGAAATAACTATTTATTTCTGTAGCATAAAAATCCATGCTTCAGGATTCGATGAACTCTTGGAAAGCATTTTCTGCATCCTGCTGGTTGTGGAAGTGTTTTCCCTGCAAAAAGTTGTCAAAATGCTTAAAGAACTGGTAGTTGTGGACAGGTCAGGTGAATATGGCGGCTGAGGCAAAACTTCACAGCCTAATTCGTTGAAGTTTTAAAGCGTTGGTTGTGACGTGTGGTCAGGTGTTGTCATGGAGAAAAGTTGGGCCCTTTCTGTTGACGGATGCCGGCTGCAGGCATTGTAGTTTTCGGTGCATCTCATCAATTTGCTGAGCATACTTCTCAGATATAATGGTTTCACCGAGATTCAGAAAGCTGAAGTGGGTCAGACTGGCAGCAGACCACCAAACACTGACCATGACCTTTCTCTGGTGCAAGTTTGACTTTGGGAAGTGCTTTGGAGATTTTTCTAGGTTCAACCACTTAGTCAGTCATTACCAGTGTTCCTATAAAATCCACTCTTCATTGTACATCACAATCTGATCAAGAAATGGTTCGTTGTTGTTGCATAGAATAAGAGAAGACAATTCAAAATGACAATTTTTAAAATTCATAGTCAGCTCATGAGGCACCCACTTATTGACCTTTTTCACTTTTTCAATTTGCTTCAAATATAGAATGATCAATGTTGAGTTCTTCAGCAACTTCTTGTGTAGTTGTGAGAGGATCAGCTTCAATGATTGCTCTCAGTTGGTCATTGTCAACTTCTGATGACCACTACGCTCCTCATCTTCAAGGCTCTTGTTTCCTTTGCAAAACTTCTTGAACCACAACCACACTGTATGTTCGTTAGTAGTCCCTGGGCCTAATGCGTTTTTTATGTGAGTTTTTCCCTGATTTATGACCCATTTTGAATTCTAATAAGAAAACCGTTTGAATTTGCTTTTTGTCTAACATCATTTCCATAGTCTAAAACAAATATAAAATAAATAATAATGTCATTAGCAAAAAAACATGAAGTGCAAAATGTGCATTAAAATGATGTATAACATAACTACATTTATTTTTAGAATGTATTCCAATATCAAATGGCAAATTCCAACAATAGAAAAACCACAATTACATTTGCACCAACCTAATACAGGTGTCCGCAGCTACGAGTACACCCAATGGGGAGGTAGTAAAAAGGTGTGTGCTTCAAATACTACAGAGAAGAAAAGGAAATACTCTGAAGAGTATATTAAATATTTTTCATTTGTAGGGGATCATGACTGTCCTAAACCTTCGTGTGTTGTGTGTGGGGAAATATTATCCAATGGTTGCATGAAACCCTCTCTACTCATTCGACATTTAGAAACTAACCATACTATGTGTAAAAACAAAGAAATACGTTATTTTCAGCGCTTAGAAAAATGTCCAACTATTACTTCACACATGATGTCAGGAAAGAAAGACAATGAGAATGCAGTTGAGGCTTCATACAATATTGCTTATCACATAGCTAAACATGGTAAAAACCGTAGCTGAAGATTTCATCTCTCCTTGTATTAAGGATACTGGTTTTTTCTATGTTAGGGAAAGAACATGTCCACAGAATCAATGTTATTTCTTTTTCAAACAATTCAATGTCTCAACAAATTCATGAAATGTATTGATGATGTTGAAGCTGTAGTAGTAGATGGAATTATAAAAAGTAAATTCTTTTCCATCCAGGTCGATGAAAGTGTAGATGTTGCTGATTTACCTTTTTTGCTCATCATCGGGAAGTACTTGGTAGGAAATGAAATGTTTTGCTTTGTTACCCACTGTCAGAGCTTACGTACTACAGATGAAGATAGTTTTAATGCAATCAATGGTTATTTCATTGAAAAGGATGCTAGCTGGTTGAATGGTTGTGGTGTATGCACTGATGGAGGCAAGCCCATGTCAGGTTGTTTCATAGGCCTATGTAGCCAAATTAAAAAAGTAGCTCCCCAGGTACCATGGGGTCACTGCTGCATTCATAGACTAAGTCTTGCATCCAAGCCTCTTCCTAGTGAAACTGAAAGATGTTCTTGCTGAGGCTGTAAAAGTTGTAAAATTTATTACGTCACTACCACGAAACTCCTGATTGTTTAAAGCACTGTGTGAAGAAATGAACAGCCTTCCCAGCACATTATGTTTGCATATGGAAGTAAGGTGGCTATCTTGTGGCAAAGTACTTACACGGATGTTTGAGCAAAGATGTTTGAATTTAGACATGAAGTCCAGGTATTTATGAAGGCCATCATTTTCTTCTTGCTCCAAAGTTTCAGGACAGTGATTGGTTTCAAAGTCTTGAATATATCAGATACCTTTCTAGAAATAAATAAATTCACTTTGGGACTTCAAAACAGCTCAATCACTCTATTCAAAGTAACTGACAAAATTGAGTCAATGATTTAAAAACTGGACTTTTGGAAAGTATGTTTTGAAAAAGGTCAGCCTGAGGTTTTTGAAACTCTGCACTTCTTACCTGAGAATGACTTGTACCTATATGAAAACATGAAAGAGAACATTGTAAGTCACTTGGAAGGTCTTCAAGGATCTTTTTCTAAGTATTTCCCTCAATGTGGAAAAGAAAACAATTGGAATGCAGATCACTTCAATAAAGAATTCTTCAAAGAAGCTAAACAATAAAACAATGAAAAAGAGCAGTTAAACTTTCAGCTGATTCTTTTTTAAATTCTGATTTTAATCAATAGTTTATTGTTATTTGCAGAGAGGGGGATAGGAAGGGGAGAAAGAGGAGGGGGAGGGAGAGGAGGGAGGGGAAGCTAGATATAGGATGATGGAAAGAGAAGTCACATTAGGTGGTGAACTTATTATACAACAAGTTGACAATGCACTGTAGAACTGTATGCCTGAAACCTATGTAATTCTTGCTAACAGATGTCACCCCAAAAAAGTCTATCAATAAAAATGAAAAAAAAAGAATAGCATCCTTTTCTATGTCAGTGAGAAGGCACTCAAATACCTCTTGCCATTTATTAATACTGAACTAGTGGAGAGAGGTTTTTCCTCTTACAGCTTCATAAAAAGTAAGTACCACAGTAAGCTTAATGCAAGTCTGGATTTAAGACTGTATCTTGCATCTTTTGAGCCTGATTTCAAGAAACTAAGTGCATCAAAGCCAACTCAATGATCCTGCTAACAAATGTTTCAATCGGCTAGTGATTTGCATAACAATTATTACAGAGTTTTCAGATAACACAAATAAATGTTATTATTAATAATAAATTAAAAGTTTGTTAAATAATTGATCATTATTAACAATATTTAACTGTTATGAATTTGTAAAATTAAATCTGTGGTTTGTACTTTTAGTGTAGTAATTTTTCTTTCCTAACTTATTACCTCACTTCCATTAATTTACATTGAGATAGGCACTGAACAAGTCTCAGTATTTAAAAACAGCTATTTTAAAAACCAGGGGTACAACTTATAGAAATGGATGTCAAAGGGGCACACAAGTGGAAAAAAGTTGTAAACCACTGGCTTAGGATCAGGTGGCAATAGGAATCTGTCTGGCAGTAAAAAGGGCCTCCCACAGAATGACATCATGTAATGGTGGCCTGTTCATTAGACCTTTGTGTTCCTGATCCTCTCCAAGTTCTCAGAACCTCACTTCAAACCATGGTAAAGACAATTGACTTTGTAGAGTGAGCCCCTTGGGTGTCCACTGAAGAGCTGTGTGAATTTGAAGGAATTGTTTCTTCTTGTTGGAGAAACTGTGTGCTTAGTAGAAGGCAGCAGGTATAGGGATAGAGACACGACTCAGCAGTCAGACAGCCCCAAGTTGAAATGCTGACTCCCCAGTCATCCTGGGCAAGTCACTTAACCTTTTGTATTTCAGTTCCAAGGCTATGAAATCAAATATATTAAGTGTACATTGAACTTATGTGTGGATTGCAATAGCCCATGTAAAATGCAGCATGGTGACTTCATGTAGTTGGTGCTCAGACACTAGCTCCCTTCTTTCATTTCTCCCCCAAAGATAGGACCTATATGAGGTGGTTTACAGCCTCTGATCCCTAATAGAAAGGGACATAGGTTATTCTGAGGCCAGTGGAGAAGGTTAAGCTAATGTGTGCCTGCCCTTCCTGACCCTGTAGATTTCCTTCCCCACTCCAGCCTACATATGACTACTATCCACAGTGTTCAATAACGATGACACAAAGAAAACTTCTGTGCACTGATTTCTATGGCTTTACATATCTAGAAGATTTGAGGAGTGCACTGTTTTGGCAAAGGGCCTCATTGCTCTTCTGGAAGGAAGATGAGCGCTCCCTGTTTTCCTTATTCAAGAACAGCCGGGAGTTCCCTGGTGGTGCAGTGGCTTAAGGCTTCGGCATTGGCGCTATCAGCGCTGCGGCCTGGGTTAGATTCCCAGTCAGGGAGCTACCCACATACCAAAAAGACAAAAAAAAAAAAAAAAAAAAGGAAGAAAAAGAAAAGAACAGCCATGCTTGATGACAGATAGAAGCCAGACTCCTCTCACAGCACAGCTGGCTGGCTGGCTTGCATCCTTCTTCTGTTGACACTCAAAAGAGAATCTGGCCTGAGTCACTGAGTGCAGCTTGGGGGCACAGGGAACTCACAAAATGTGCTCAGCACACATCCCCATACAAGAGCTGCTGGTTACTGGGGTCATCTCTCTCATCCAGCCACTAGAGGTAGACATTCTAGCTTTGGTCAAGGAAACAGCACCAGGACTTCTCATTTCAGAGTTCTTTTCAATTTCCCACTCTGTAAGCTGAGCAGATCAGGTGATACCTTTTTTGGGAGATAAGGAAACTGAAGTTCCTAAAAGACTAATCATACACTTAGAGAAGTGGTTCTCATCGAGGGGGTATGAGGTAACGCCCAGAAACATTTTTGGTTGTCACAACTGGGGGTGCTACTGGCCTCTAGTGGATAGAAGCCCTGGGTGCTGCTAAACACCTAACAAGGCATCTGTCAGCCCCCACAACAAAGAAGTGTCTGGTCCAAACAGTCAATAGTGCTGATGTTGAGAACCCTGATTGAGACTTTCAAGCACATCCTCAGTCTGAATCTTGTAGAATAAGCAGGAGCATGGATTTATGAGAAAGACAATACTGCAAATGACTGAGGCTAGGGAGGTTCACACTGGACCCAGGCATACAGGAGAAAAATCGAGGAGCTGCAGGCAGGTGAAACAGAAACATAGCCTTTATTCCAGAAGCAGAACAGCAACAACATGGTGTCCGGGAGTTCCCAATCTCATAGCTCATAGCTCCCCGACAGTCGCATCCCCTTATACAGACAGGAGAACAAAGGTGCAGGCAGCAAAGAAGCGAGCTCAGAGGCATGTAAACAACAGAATGGCTGCACCAGGGAAAGTGCAAGTCATGGTTACATAGCAGGTGCGCATCATTCCGGCAGAAGCTCAGCAAGAGAGCCTCAGTTACTCCATTTTCCCCTCAGAGACCTTTCTGCTTCTGTTGCTCTTGGTGTTTTTAAAAACTGGGCCCTGAATTTGACAAGTGAGAATTTTCTTTTCATGCTGGGTCCCCTCCGCCTCTGCACTCAGCAAAGCTGACCCCCTCAGTTTCTCCTCCGAGCATTGCATCACTGTCATAGTCTCTGCCATGACAGCCTGTCTTCTTGAGCAGTGACAGGAGGGTGCAGAAGGGAGCTCTACTTCTCTGAGAGTCCTCTTTTTTAAGAGTCTTTGCTTGGGAACAGGGGACTGCAGTGACTGCTCGTCCCTTCCCACGGGAGGCAGTCCCTCCTACCTCCCTCAATTTTTCAAACTGGAAGAGAACTTTGGCATAATTTTGCTTCCTCCACCCCTTTTGAAACCTTACCTTTTAGAGATGAGGAAAATGAAGTTCAAGATCACTTGGTAGCAACAAAACTAGAACCATGTTTCTTAACTTCTCTACCAGGGACCTTTACATTGCACCCTTTGCTCGTGGTTCCAGACCCCTGGTACTGAGTGTAGTTTTTCCAGCCCCACCTACAGGTGAACAGGATGGAATGGCCAGGCCCAAGTCGTTTTACTGGCAATGGATTTCTGGGAACAGGTAATGGCACCACGATGCCGCATGCACTGTGTGCCAGGAAGTAATGTGATCAAATGACCCAAACAAGAAACTCAGACTTGTCTGGCAAGGGAAGCTCTGGGTGCCTGGGGCACAATGCAGAGTATCTGCAACTTTTGATGGATTCCATTCTGTCATAAGAACTAGCAATGATTTTACCTGCAGAAAATATGACTCTATTATATGTGTGCTGTCCAATCACAACCCAAAAGAAACAAGCCCTCAAACAACCAGCCCCCCACAAAGAAAAACAAACAACAGCCTGTCAAACTAAGCAGAGCAACTGTTTGCAAGTTCTCCCCTTAATATCTGTTTGCTATTGTTCACTCCCTTTGTCATCAGCTGGTATGCATTAGCAGACAAGTGATAATTGCTGCCAGAGGCTTAAGGAAATTTATGCAAGAAAAACTAAACGTGGAGAAAAATGGCATCTGCTAATGTATTTCTGCATGTTGGGGGAATTAGAGGAAATGGGGACAAAGCAACAGGATGCTTTGGTCCTGGTCATAGCATTTCAATCTTTATTGTATTGTATTTTTGACTGATGCATACAAGTTCTCATGAACATATGATGTAATGGGATGAAATGGCTACAATGTGGGTACATTTGAATGCATACATTACTTCTATGCTCTCAGACACTCCTCCCCAACTTTAAAACTGATTCCAGGACCTCAGTGTATCCTGTCTGCTTACTTGGAGCACCGGAGAGGGACAATAATGGAGGAATGCTAGGCACAATGACAGGACAAGCTGTAATAAGGCAAGAAACAGCATACCATTCACATATCAGAATTCAAACCATGCCTTGTGCCCCAACTGCCTCTGATTTTGTAATTGCTCAGACTGCAGTAGCACCCACTGATTTCTCTGTCTGCACCTTGCCTCAATTCAATCCAAGCTGCAGCAAAAGTGACCTTCCTAAAATGCAAATCAGATCAGCTCGCTCCTTTGAATAAGGTCCTTCTTGGCTCCTTATTGCCTTTGAGATAGAATCCAAACTCTTTCATGCCATGAAAATTCTCATTATCAGAGTCCCACTTACTTCCCCAGACTCAGATACTGCAGTTGGCTTTCTCTAGTTTCTGATGCAGTCTATAGAATGGCTGACGTTCCCCTTTCTTCACTTGGTTGACCCTGAATCAACCCCTCATACACAGCTGAGCGCACCTCCCTGAGGAGGCCTTCCATGGCTCCCATCCCTCCCTATACCTGGGAGGCAAATAGCATGGTTTCTAAGAAAACAGACTTTGGCATCCGACAGACATGGGCTTGAATCCTGGTTTGGTCACTTACTGACCATGTGAGCCTGGGCAAGTTACAGGGCACCTCTGATTCCTCAATTTCCTCATCTGCAAAATGGGAAGGATAATGATGTGTGCCTCCCTGCCCTTGTGAGGATCTGTTGAGACTGCAGTAGAGTGCAAGCTCCAAGGCAGTGTCCACTCAGGACAACAGTGGTCAGTCTCAGGGCTCCCCCTCTGCTTCCAGATCCCAGATCTTACTGTCGAGCTCAGGACCTGGCTCCGAGTCTGCCCTGGGCACAGTCTGAGAATGAGCATGCTAACGAATGAGCACATTTATTCCCTGGTGTAGAACAGTGAGGGATCTAGATTCTACTTCTGAGTTTAGTACAAATTCGTTATGAGAGTTAGGCTGGTTTTCAGGAAAATGAATGCAGAAATCATCCAGGAATCAGTGAGCAGGTTTGGCCTCTTCCAAGATATGTTACTTGGGCAAATGACTGAACACCTTCCAAAGCCTCAGTTTCCTTAACTGTAGTAGCAGAAAAATGCCTATTTGTCACGAGGATGAAATGGATAATGTGCAGAGAATGTGTTTAACAAATACGACCTTTATCCCCTTCCCTTTCCGTGTTTTTCTGTTTTGCTTGGTGGAGCCCTGGAGCTGTGCTGTGCCCAATAATGCCATGGGCCCCAGACTAGAACCTTCCTAGAATCTCTGCAGTCCCTCGCCCGCACACCACAGCTGCTGCCTGACCACCTTGGGGAGAGTGAATTGGGAATTACTGTGTACCTGGAATGCTGATGCTGTTATTTCTGCTCTTTTATAAAAGCACAAGGCAGCCGGCTCAGCAGAATGCTGTATAAATATCCAGATCAAAGGATTAGTGAGAGACACCTGAAAGCATTAGGCTTCCAAGGCATGGCCCATCTTGAGGCAGGTAGGGGCAGTCCCTCTGTGAAGGGTGTCTGTAGCTTCCAGGTTTAACACCCCTATTCACATGGGGGCAGAAGCTGACATACCACCTCTCCCAGATAATGCTTTACTGAAAGGACAGCAGAGCAAGAGAAGAGTCATGATCCAAGGATTGAGAGTGTAAGAAAAAAAATAGGGGAGACCCCACCTCCTGGTAACTTGATCATTTGTCCCTTAGTTGTCACTTTTGTTATTGTCGAGGATAGAATGTTAACACTGCTGCTTCTGGGGGCTTATTGTGCTTCTAGCAATAACCCATTCTTGTCCCGAGGGCTTCTACATCCAGTCAGCTCATCTGATCCCCACTCTAATGCATTTTCTGGCATAGGCAGCGGTGACTTCTGCTTTACTTGAGCAGCTGCCCCTGTGTTAGTGTTGACCTCCTTCTTTGTGGAAAGGCAGTGTGTGCACTGGGAGGAGCTTGGGCTGTGCAGTCCGCTGGCCGTGAGGCCCCGGGCAAGTCCCTTCACCTCCTCTTCTGTCCAGTAAGGACAATCTGCATACCTCACGAGGCTCCCAAAGTGAGGCCCTCTGTCCCCATATACATGTAGGTGCATATCCTTTTGCCTGGAATGCTCCCCACACTTTGCACCCCCACCACTCCCCTTTGATCAATAAATGCTTACTCCTCCTTCCTCCATGAAGCTTCCCAGAGCCCCCTCCACTAGGCTCCCATCCCCTGAGCTTCCCTCTATACTGACATGAATCACAGGGCTTTGACCTTTCCTGTTTGCTCATCTGCCTCATCCTCTAGGCCAAGCTTGTCCAACCTGTGGCCTGTGGACCACATGCAACCCAGGACAGTTTTGAATGTGGCCCAACACAAATTCATAAACTTTTAAAAAACACCATGAGATTTTTTTGTGACCTTTTTCTTAGTTCATCAGCTATTGTTAGTGTTGGTGTATTTTATGTGTGGCTCAAGACAATCTTCTTCCAGTGTGGCCCAGGGAAGTCAAATGATTGGATACCCCTGCAGTTTAGGCCATCCTCAAGAGCAGGGACAGTCTTGTTCTCTCTGCCCCCAGCACACAGGGAGTCTTAAGGAATCCTGGCTGATGAATTAAACTGCAGAGACAGCAGGCCATGTTCATTTTATTATTGCCAACTGAGCGCTAGTAGTGCTCTAGATGCTGCCTAGCATAGAGAGAAGGATGAGAATACACAGGGAGCAACCACGCTCTCAGTTCTGCAGTTCATGCCTGACCACCCACCCACAGGCAGAAAGAGAGGCTGGAGACCTGGAGGTAAGGGTTCCAGAAACAGGTCAAATATGAAGGTCAGGTGGAGGATGAGGAAGTATGGGTGACATGGGCTGTTCACATGGCCTGTTGCCCAGGACTTCTCTTACAAGATGGTGACCTTACAGCAGAGAGCTGGATACAGAGCTGAGGCAGATGGAAGAGACACTTGATAGATAAGAAAACTGAGCTTCAGGGAGAGCAGGTGGATTTTTCCCAGAACCCATGGCTAGGGTGGAGCCTGAAGCTAATAGAACTTTTCTCCCATGATGCTCCTCTATCTGCCCCACCAAGTGCCTCTCAGGGACCCCTGTTTCCAGGAGAGGGTGTGAGAAGGTCATTGGAGGTGGTTCCACACCCTCTAGGTGCCTGGGTTTGGATGTGCGTGGTAGGACTGGGGAGTCTTCTCCACTGGCCCTGGGAAGGCTTTCCTGGGGGCCGCCAGAACCCTCTGAGTGCCCGGAGAGCATTTATGAGCTAGAGGGAGCTGAGATGTAATTGTCTGCAGTGGGAGAGGATGGTATAGGTGGGTTTGAAAAATTGTACTTCTCCTGGTCGTCTTGCCTACCTGCCTTGGAGGGTCATGTCCCTAGAAAGAAACTAAAAGTTACCACCAGGAATCCCAGCTGTTCGCAGGGGTAGGCAGCTGAAGAAATCAACAGTGCTTGTGTGTGGGTGGGTGCACATGTGTGTTTAACAGCAAACATCCCACTTTGAAAGGAATCAGACTAGAAGTGTCAGTTAAGCTGACTTGAAAAGTATTCATTACAGCGGGATGGCATAATACACGTTTTTAATTTACCTGCTGAATTTAGAACTAACTCATTTATCCTCACAGATCCCACTGTCTGTACACAAGCTTCAACAGAACAAGGCTGATGGCCAAGGCTGTCGGAGCTCTTTATGAGGCCGCCACCACAAGGGATGTACTCTTAGGGAGGGAAACAGCTCAGGTCAACCCCCAGCAGGACCAGGCAGGTGAAGCAAGTTAATATTGGACATTGGTAGGGAGCTGGGTGTTCTAGCCATGCAGGGCACTGGTCCTTTGTCCCTTGTTTACTGTCAGCATCTGCGGATTCCCTCCCATGGGTCCTACCTGGGATGAGCTGACCCTCAGAACCTTGTCCGGCCCAGGAGAAGGGTTCCAAAGCCAGAGCTTGTCTGACAAGCCTGTGCTTACTGGAAGCATTTTAATGCTCTTTCAACTTTTCACTTAAGTCATTTTGTTTATGCCCAATGTGCCCGTTGGTCACCTCTGGCTATTGGAATCTTAGACGTTTTGTCTGCCACTTGAAAAACCATAGATTACTGTGGGTGATAAACACGTAACACAACACAGAGACCATGCACTGTAGAACCTATGTAATTCTTACTAACCAGTGTCACCCCAATAATTTAACAATAAAAAAGAAAAAGAAAAAGAAAAGAAAAACCATAGAGATGATCTTTGCATGAATTTCCCAGATTCCTCCCAGTTCAAAAGTCATGAAAGGAGAAAGAGTTCATTTTAGCTCAACAGCTAAATACTCACAGGAGCTTTGGCAAGGTTGGGGGCAGCAGAGGCTCTGAAGTAACATGGCCTCCTCCTTCCAATCTTTTATTCAGATATTTATAAACCCTTCATCATAATTTCCAATTCCTTGTCACAATACTTCATATGATATTCACTTACTTTTATTTTATATATTGGAAAAATTGGGTCATTTGAATCATGTGAATAAACCTCATGAGACACATGAAGGTTAGGAGAATTTCTAACATGTAAAAGGCTCCTGTGTAGCAGACGTTCACAATATGGTCATTCCATTTTCCCAGCAGACCTCTGGGGCTGCATTATCTCCATTTCTCAGCTCAGAAAACTGAGACTTAGGTTAAATGAGCAGCCCAAGTTCACACAGCAGTGCAGCGGCACAGGCACCATCTGCCTCCTACGTGTATGTTCTTCCTACTCTGCTATGTAGCTCATTCATTCAGGGCTCCTCTTTTTCCCACCCACTGCACAGCTCCAAGTTCAATGCTGCATCGATAGGTGCCTCCTTCACTAAACACTATAAAAGCATTTTTGTGATACCGAGTATACAGCAAAATGATGGAGAGTGAAATCTGTTTTCTCTTTGACACAAATGATAAATTTGGAAATTAGTTTCCATGAAAGGGAAAAAGATCCCACTAGAGGCTAAGATGAAAACTGAATTATCAATGACTATAACTGGGTATCAATCAAATAATAGAATTAAGTATCAATAGTAAGGTACTGACTTGATTTTTGTAGAATTTCACCAAAAGTTTGGAGAATTTTACGACTCTGGAATTTTTTTCTAAAACCCCAGGTATTCTAAGACTTAACGCTTTATCTCCTGAACTTAGTTTTCCCCATTATCTTTCCTATTTTTCAAGTGGTTAAGTGTTCGGGTTTTGGAGCCAAGTTGTAAGGGTCTGAATCATGGCTTCCTTTGGGCTGGCTGCATGACTTTAGCCAAATGGCTTAACATTGGTGGGCCTCAGTTTCTTCCCCTGTAAAATGAGAATACTAAAAGAAAAAAAAAAAGGAGGATTCTGAGATTGTTAGAAGGAATAAAATATTTGTATAAACAATTATGACAATGCCTAGCACATAGTAAGTACTTAATAAATGTCAGTAGCTATTACAATTTTATATTTTGTAATTTGATATTTTGCAATCATTAATAGAGTTTAACAACAAGCTGACACTTTATATTTGGCAACTGGATGTTCTCTTAAATTGGGTGAGGAAATTTGTTTCTCCCTGTCTAAGGGACAGAAATGAGGGTCATTATCATCTCTGAAATGGATTGGTGGCTGGTTACTATCCACCCTCCACTGGCCATAATCTTCTTATATGTATGCCCAGCTGCCATCTCCATTCTGGCAGAAGCCAGTTTGCCAAACCAGCAATGTGGGAGCAGAGAATCTGGAGGTCATGGTCCCTGTTTTCTGGGATACCTGTAACAGCCATTCTCATATTAAAACTCATCTCAGTCAGCCCTCAGTGCTGCAGCCTGTGTGGTCCTGCCCATGTGTCATGAAGGTTATGTCTAAAGTCCCAGCCAGGGTGGGAGAATCTCAGATTCACAAAGAACATTTAAATTTGTCTCTGTCTGGTAATACTTAAGTCTAAGTGTTAAAAGGAATCTTGAAAGTTTTTTACTGAAATTTCATTTTCATATACACTTAATTAGTAGTTTATTTAGAAGAATACACAACTTAAATATGCATATACCAAAATTTAACCACAAATACATTAACTTGTGCTACCAGATCATTTTTGTGCTGTTCTGAGAACTCTTCTCCTGATAGTTATACATCCATATCAGAACTTATTGCAAATGAGTCATTGGTTATGAAGCTTGCATCTTTGCACTGACTTTTTAAAGGATAAATTCACGCCTGAGCATTTCCATCTGTAGAATTACAGCTCCACAGCACAGAAACACAGTCTTGTGTTCAATTAAGAGCTAGGCAAGGAGAAGGTGCTTGCCTCCCACCATAGCCTGCTGGTTGGTTGTGCAATTATAACTGGATGTATAACTCATCAGAGTCATGATAATGTCACACATCAAAATAGTGTTGACACTTATTGTAAGCTTGCCTCTCCTTATCTGATTTTGAATGTCTGACAGGAGGCACAATTCAACATTAAAACCTGTAAGAGATTCGACTTCCAAGCTCAGTTTCCCAACTACTCCCTTTTCAAGCTCCTGCATCAGTTTAATTGGAGAATTATTCTGAGATTGCCAGATGAGCTATTGGAGAGTGATATCATTTGCAACTACTTCTGTACATGAATCAGGGTTTTCTCAGTGCTCTGCAAAGTGAAAGAAAATAGAGGAATCAATTATATTCTCAGTCTTCTGATAGCCTTGATTTCCAAGGTTTTATTATGTTCCTCAACAATAATCTCATAGTCCTCAGTGATTCTTTTATACAGAAAAATAAATGTTTACATTAGGACTTATAAATGCATACTATTAAAATGCCACATTAATCTGTTTTATAGACTGGGATCCCAAGTGCACTTTCATTCAAGAAAGGCATATATTTTCTTAAAGTCTTGAAAGCCAATTCTAAGGCCTATCTTTCAAAAAGTGTTTGAATCTCTTCCTTCACCTTCCCTTATTCACTGAAACGATATTCATCGGCCAACTATCCTGTACCAAGCCCTAAGTTCTTGGGACACAGCAGCGAACAGGACAGATATGGTCTTTGTTCTCATAGAGTTCACATTTTTACATTCTACTGGAAGAGAGACAATCAACAAGTCCACAAGTAAACAAGACCATTTCCTGTTAAAAGTGCAATGAAGAAAACGACTCCCTCTCAGGGTGAGAGTCATTGTGGCTGTGAAAATGTGTATGTGGTCAGAGGAGCTAGAGCCGCTTTGCTTTTCTCTGTTGAAAACCTTTTGGATTCATTGCCTCTCAGGCAGCCAGCTCCTCAGTAGGCAAGCTCCACTCTTTCACTGTGTCAGACATCTTCCTTTCATCAGACTGAAACCTGCCTTCATGGACTTCCACCCATCTCTGCTAGTTCTCCCCTTACCCTCACCCCGGAGCCTGTCTGCACAGGTACGGTTTATCTTTCCCAAGACAGCCGAACACATGTCTGTGTACAGTGATGGTGCTCTCGTGGGCCCCCCCTCTCCCAGTCTAATGAAGGCTCCCCCACTTCACAGAGCCTGTGTACCTGGCTAGCACTCCAGCTCACCAACATCCCCCTAAACATGGAATATCTAAGTCTGAAGTCACGCCACATGTAATTGTTGCAGAACAAGACTGTCGTCTCACCCTCCTTAATTCTCTACTTCTCCACTCTCAGGTTTGTAGTCACTTGTCTCTCCAGTTCCATAATACTGTGGCCTGCTCTCCACCCAGTCTCCTCAGAGCTGTCTCATTTGCAGATGCTAACACATCTCTCCATCTTCTGTACTTCCGTGGTTTTGTGTCTAAACCTTACGCAAAACTTTGCAGGATCCTCTCCGTTATTTCCTATGATGATGACAAAACATCAGTAAGGACCACTCAGAAAGACTGATGGCTTCCTCCCTTTGGGGTTTCTTCCAGTAACATTTTTTTTATTGGTTTCAAAAATAGCCCATTTTAGCAGCATACTAGCCCGAGTGGCTCAGATGTTCTAGATTTGGGACATGCACTCACTGTAATGCAACAGCTGTGGCACACCTGTGCCTAACGGCTTTTCCTCAGGTGGCTAATAGCCTCCATCACTTTGGTCTTACAGGCTGGCTTTTAACTTTAATTGAAAAAAACATGTATTAAAAGCTGCATTTAAGTGGTCCCAGCCTCCCACTAGCCTTTTCACTTGCTCACAGCATTTCCCCCAAACAACCGGAAGTTCTGGTTACAAGGACCTCTGGAGCCTTTGTTCACAGCTTCTCTCATTTGCCAAATTTTCCCTCTGTCACATTTGCCTTTGTATTTCTAGTTGTTGCCTTCCCCTTCCTTGTCCATGAAAAGGACCACTTGTCACCTGTTAACTCCTTCTTTTCAGTCATCTTTCTTGTCCAGGTGACTTCTGGGTCCCTGAACATTAAGGGGCCCTCCCCTTGCTCTAAAGCCCGGCTCATGCTCTCCGGAGCCTTTGCAGTGTGTAGCATGGCCACCCCTTCTTCTAAAATGCTCCAGTCATCTTAATGTGCCTGCAGAAGAAACCATTGTTTTCTTTCAAGCAGGTCGTCTTGGCTCTGTGTGTGTAGATAAATATGTGCCCAGCTACCTTAAGCAATCACCTATCCACATTTGAATTCATATTCTGGACCTTTATTTAAAGCATCTACTGATTTCACACAACATAGGACCATGGGTTTCTGGCCGATAGGAATGAGCAAAATCTTACTGAGAAGCCGGAGTTCTAACAGGTATCAGCTTTCCTTCTCCATGCCCTGCCGGGCTGCCGTGGGAGCCCTCTGCGGGCATGATAATATGACCGTGTCATGGACCCTTTCTAAAATCTTATATTAATGGCGTAAAGGTTTCCAAATAGGCTCCAAACATCTTAGCACTGTAGTTCGGCTACGGACTAAATGTTCCTGCCTCCCCACACTCAGCTCATATGTTCAAGCCCCACCCCCTCCATTACGATAGTGTAGGAAGTGAGGCCTTTCAGAGACAATGAGGTTTAGATGAGGTCTCAAGGGTGGAGTCCCCCGCAATGGGATTAGTGCTCTTATAAGAAATGGAAGAGACACCTGAGCTCCCTCTCTCTGCCATGTGAAGACACAGCAAGAAAGCAGCTGTCTGCAAGCCAGGAAGAGAGCTGCCACCAGGAGCCACATCAGCCACCACCTTGGTCATGGACTTCCCAGCCTTCAGAACTGAGACAAACAGATTTCTGTTGTTTAAGCCCCTTGGTCTGTGGTATTTTGTTAGAGCAGACTGACACAAGACCTATTATGAGCTGGCCTATCTGTTGCTATTGTGCTCACACTCCTGATCCTGGCTGTGCAGAGCTGCTCCAAGAACGAACCACGCTGTCCTGCTTCTCTCTGCCCTGGCACGAGGCATTTCTTCTAACTGAAATGCCACTGCTCTTTTCTTCAGTTTGTTAAAGCCCCAATTGAAATCCATTTCAAATAGTTCCTCCCTGAGAAAGCTTTCCATGGACCTCTGAGGAAGGGCAGCGCCAACTGCTGTGACATCTGAGTGGCTCTGGAGTGATGAAAGAAGCAGGAGCTGGAGACATAGCTGCTGCTGCAGGGAGGCACCTGTTACTACCTGGAGAAGCAATGATGGAAACAGCAAGCAAACCAGGAACATGGCAGTTCCTTATCCCTGCTTTCTAATCTCCCCCTTGTGTCACCTATCTGCGGACCCTAATATCAAGCCAGCTAGAATAACTAACTGTCCTGAGTGACCTAAATCAATGGGGTTTCCTGTGATGGGGAAGATTTCAGTGCTAAAATGGAGACCATTGTGGGCAAACTGGGACAGTTGGTCCTCCTAGAGGCAGCAAGCAAATGAGAAATGCAATTTGCCGAGTCCTACCCCCAGACCTAGACTGCAGAGTATGGAAAGGTGGATTTGAGGCTGGGAGACAATAAGTAGATGCCTGTCACACAGGGGATCAATTAACATTGTTTGAATTAATTACTGCATTGTCTGAATGACTTGGAGAATGCTAGGAGCAGTGGGACTCTGGGTTTTAGGAATGTGATAACCAGTTTATAATTTAAGGCCTTAGCCTAGCCTTCATCCAATGTTTCTGGGTGCCCAGCTATTCCACTAGTCTCTTAAGCATCTGTTTCTGCTGGAAGTTCTGTTTAGACCTATTATCTTGATTGTCTTTGGAGCATTTTCCTAGGTTCTTATGAAATTAGACTCCCTTGGTTGCTCCCTAGAGTCTAAAGAATCTCAGAGACACATATTAGGGCCAATAATGCAGCTTATAGTTAGTTATATGGCTCCTTCCAAGAACATCCTTCAAGGAATTTATGCAGAATTCAATGTCTTGATCTTTAAAGTGTGGTCTATGGGCTAGCAACACTGGCATCAGTGACATCACTTGGGAGCTTGTTAGAAATGCAGGCTCTGAGGCCCTCTTCAGACCTAAAAAATCAGACACTGCAAAGATCTCCAGGTGGTTTGTATGCACATTTAAATTTGAGAAGCATCAGTCTAGAGTGAAGGTCTTCCACCCCAGCTGCTCTTTGGACTGACTTGGGAGCATAAAGACTTTCTGATGTTGTGCAATAACCTCAGAGATACCAGTTGGTTGGGGTGGGACAAACAGTGGTATTTTTAAAGTACTCCCCAACATGATTTTAATGGGCAGCCAGAATGGCAGCCCACAGGTCCAGAGCCTGAATGAGATCATAAAGTGCCTTACCATTAGCTAGCCAATTATCTCACTTTTGCTGTGTGCAGAGGCATGTGAATGAAATAACCAAGGCCAAGTATCTTAGTTCTACAGTGATTTCATAATATTTCTGAGACTCCCTGATTCTTGATTCAAGTCCTGTCACATAACTACCACTGAATTTCTATTGGCATTTGTTTGATTTATATATGAGAAGATACTTTAAGGATGTGTCATCAGATGTCAAGTCTAAAGAATTTTACTGAATAAGTGGGAGAGTTATCTAGGAGTGAAGAACATGACCTGGGTGACTCATGATGCAGACACTCAGCTGGGCATTCATTCAAGCAGTACCAACACCTTGTTCAAGGACCTCCTTGAACATAGACGAAACTTTAGTGACTGTCCAAGTCTTTTGTTTTCCTCTTAAAGACCCCAGCATTATCATTTTAATCCAACTCTGTTTAATTTAATAATCATTTATTAAGCATCTGTATGTAAATCCCTATGAAGGCACAGAGTTTAAAAATACAGGACTCCTTGCTTCAAATCTTTCTAAGAATCACATAGTGGTAGCAGTGAAAGGTGTGTGTGTGTGTGTGTGTGTGTGTGTGTGTGTGCGTGTGTATGTGTGTGTGTGTCTTAAATTCCATTACAGAAGGATAGATAAACCAATACAAGGCTTAAAGGGAAGTATGTCACATACATGTGCAAGCAGAGGGGTTACCAAATGCTTTTGGTGGAGGCTTGAGAATGGTCTTGGAGAAGAGGTTGGATTTTCATGTGAACAGAAGGTGGGAAGAGTAGTTCAGGAAGAGGGAACAGCATAAACAAAGACCCAGATGTAGAAGTGCTTGGGTCGGGTGATGTTGGTGAAAAATAGAAGATGAGACTAGATGGGTAGATTGGAGGCCAGCCATAGTATGGAGGAGTGAGCACGCCAGGACCAGAATCAGAATGCATTTAGGGTGAGTCACTAAAAAGGTTTGAATAAATTTAAGCCCTGTGGTGGGCGATTTAGGTACAGAGGGCAAGATTGGAGGCAGGAAATAGACCACTGTGCCTCCATCCAGATAAAAGTAAGGTGGTCCTAAAGTAGCATTTTGAGGAAAGGAAGGAAGGTATAATTTGAAACTCATTGGATGTAGGCCTTAATTAGCACATTTAGGAGAACATTTTTGGGGTAAGTAGACATTGTGTTTACATTGGTTAATTGAAAGAACATTTCCCTGGAGCTAAATTACAGTGAACACTATTAAATCACAATTAAGGTCTATCTGGATATCTACACCAATATGGATTTTGTGGGTGTTGGGACTGGCTCAATGCATTGCTAGATAGCAATATTTTTCAAATTTCCCATTATTTGCAAAAACAACTGCAAACAGAAGTGTGGGGCCAACCTGAGGCCACTGACTGAGCAACACCCCAAATCCTTAGCCCTTTAGGACTTCCCCAGCTACCAACAAGCCATGAGGGGATTTCAGGGTCTAGGGCAGCTGCTCTTGCCACAGCTTGGGGACCTGACAGATCCAAAAAGCATGGAAGGCTTATATCACACACACAGAAGGACCCAGAGGGTCTGGAAAATCCACACTAGGCTAAAGCCCATTGAGCTTTCAGCTCAGCAAATTGGTATAGAGAATGAAAAGGAGCTGTAAAAACCCAGATATAATTTTTTGATCCCTTTAATTAGCATTAATTTTGCCTTAACCATCGAGTACCCAGTGTATTAAGTGCTGTGGAGTACAAACAATAGAAAAGATACAAAATGGCAGTTTTAGATTCACATCCTATCTTTTTTTCCCTTTGTGACCTTGGGAAGTCTGCTCTACTTTTCCAAGCATTAGTTTCCTCATAAAATGGTTTCTATAATAATAGAATCTGCCTCGCAAATCTATATGAAAGTTAAATGAGTAATTCTATATAATGGGGGGACCCCCCCAAAAAACAAAATTTGTTTATAAAAAATGGTGTATTTATTCTTACATGTTTATACTTTACTCACCTTCAAAGTACTCTCTGTTTGACACAATACACCTATCCAGATGCTTTTTCTACTACTCAAAGCAGTTTTTGAATTCATTGATTTTGACGCCTTTCAGTGCTGCTTCCATTTTTTTCCCACCTCTTTCATATTGTAAAAGCGTTTCCCTTTGAGGACATTTTCTCGTGTGAGGAAACAAAAAAACATTGGTTGGGGCAAGATCAGGTGCATAGGGAGGTTGGGGCAAAGGGGTCACGCCACTTTTGGTAAAAAACTGCTTAACACTCAGCACGGTGTGGACAGGTGCATTGTCATGCCACACGTTGTTTGTGTAAATCACCCACCATGAAATGGGGAAACGCACTGAAAGAGTCTCCAAAAAAATTCCTGAAGCCAAACACAGCCTCTCAAAACAATGCCAGCGGGTACACTGATGCAGATGGGGGCCTCGAACACTCACCTAGCAGGGGAAGCCTGTACTACAAGGGGCCCACCCTCTGAAAGTTAATTTTGGATTTTTTTTGGGGGGGGGGTCCCACCTCATGTATATGTGTGTGTGTGTGTTTGTGTGTGTGTGTGTAAGCGTGAGTGTGTGTGTGTGTGTGTGTGTGTGTGTGTGTGTATATATACACACACACACACACACACATATACATAACTACATTACATATGTATATATGTAAACATATACTACATTACATACATATAAGTATGTAACTATACATAATGGTATAGGTACATAATATATACAACTATAAATATGTATTATATATGATATTAATAATTACATAATATATGATAATTTTTGTATATAATTTGGTCTAAAAATTCAAATCTTGCCAACTATAGAAGTTTTTCTTGATAAACCCCAGGCCAACATATGCATTATGACATAATAATATATATTACAGATATTATTACACAGTTCTATGTATTTTTACACACACACACACACACACAGGGTACCAAAAAAAGTATATACATTTTAAGAAAGGAAAAACATGTATTAAAATTGTAATACTCAACATATACTGATAACAAAAGATGAATACAAGTCACGCTTAACTTCTGCAATTACAGGAGGTGCTCAAAGTGGTCACCATCAGTATTTATATAATACATGGATAACATCTCTTAAAATATGTACACATTTTTGGCTATATATTATATATATATGATATATGTATTAGTACCTGGAATATAGTGAACACTCAATAAAATGACGATTGAATGGTAGTTTTTGATTAGAGTCCTCTACAATGTGTTAGGAGTCAGAATAACCTAGTAAAAAGTCATGGAGTTTGAAATCAGACAGATTAGAATTTGAGTCTAGCATTAAAGACTATCTGTGTGATCTTCTGCAGTCATTTGCCTTTTCTGAGCCCAGAGATGACAGCAGAGAACTTGCATACCAGCCAGGGTGATGGTGTGCAAACCTAAGTGTTGATGGTTCAGGACTGCAGAACAGGAAGGGGAGGCATTAAAGGACAAGTCAAATCACATGGGATTTATCAGAAAAGTCTTCTTAGAGTTGACAAGATTTGAGTTTAGAGCAAATTATAGGCATAAATTAATGGTGAAGACATAGGGAGAAATATGTACAAAGGACTGATGGCTGGAATTAGCTGTAAATGTGCAAGAGATATAAAACACATTTGCCTAGAATTGGAAAAGTCTTGCTGTAATTAGGGGGGAAAAAGAAAAAAAAACAGTGAGTGTTTACTCTATGCCTGCTATAGGCCTAAGTGCTTTAAATGTTTCAATGTATTTTATTTTCAAAGCAAGCCTGTGAGATGGGTACTGCAATTAATCCCCTTTAAAAGATGAAGTAACTTGTCCAAGATTACTCAGCCAGTGACAGGTTAAGCCAGGACTAGAAGCTAGGCAGTCTGGCTCCGGAGCTGGTACCCTTAACTGCTATGCTACACTGCCTCTAAGGTCAGAACAGAAAGATGGGCATCTCTTGAATTATAGTCTGACAGTGTGAAAGTTCCATCAGAACAGAAATGACACCTGTCTTAATCATTATTATACCCACAGTGCCTGGCACATGGTGGGAACTCAATAAATATTTGTTGAAAATGGAAATAGAAACATCTAGCAAAGCTGTCTCTTCACCTTTTTTGGAAGGTTGTCTGGGGCAGGGTCTTCCAAAGCTCCATGCACTGCCTGGCCAGTGTGATGGACAGGACACTGCCTGGGCATAGCAGGGCTGGCAGAAATGTCCTCAATCACAGATATTATTAGTTTAGTCCACCTGAAGGATAGTGACAGTACTCTCTTAGGGGAAAGATGAATTTGTTGCAGTGAGAAAGGATAGAAATGATGTAATTTTATATCTTCAAAATAACATAAAAATGTTTCATTGGTTACCTGATGCCTCAGAGCAATGATAGGTTAAGAGCTTTGCAGGTTGACTGCCTCCCTCCCTTCTCTCACGGTAAATCTGGCTGTGTTTGTTAAGTCCCCACAGCCAAAAGGGACTTCCCTTCTCCACTGAATGGTCCTTCACAACCCTGCCAGTGGTCAGAAGACTGTGGTTGAGCTGGCATCTGTCTCGCTTTGCACGAGACAAGAACCCTCTGTAACATATCATTGAAGACCAATAACTAGATCTGGACCTCATTGAATGGGTTTCTAGTGATCCCCATGGAAGATGATTCATCTGAAAAGGAGTCCTGCCTGGAAGGTGTTCAGAGTAGGGAGTGTAGCACTCTTAATGGTGCAATCAGTCTTCACTGAGAGCTACTAAACACCACGCTCTGGTCCTCTTTACTTAGAGGAAGCTGTGAAGCACCAGGGTAGTGTCTAGGACCTGAACAGCGTAGGCCCTGATGCTGACAGCAGACTGTACTACTTTAGCAAGAGTGATCAGGGCTTATGTAGGTGTGGCAAGCAAATCACGTTTCCTCACCAAGCCTATATGCAATAGTTAATTTTAAACCACCAAGAAGCCTGGAAGCATTTCTAGGATCTTCATTTTATACACGAAGCAAGCAAATCTCAGAAAGAAAGTGCCAAGACTAACTCCTGGGTTCTCTTCTACTTTTCATTGTGCTGCTTCCACCTGAAACCATTACTATGACATTTGGTGGAGGATGCGTAGTTCCTGCTGCTCCCGCACATGGGGCGGTGCGCGCGCACACACACCCACACACACACAGATGCATATGTTGTATGTAGATGGGTTGTTTCTTCTAACTACTACGTGATATCCCTTACCATCTCTTCAGCACATTTCACTTGTCCGTATGCTAACAATGGGTGTCTGTGCTGTGTGTAACCCCACACTACAGCGGTCAGACAACACTCCAAAGAAAACGTTGTGCATGCCTTCTAAAGAAGCTCTCAAGAGAATGTCTTCGGTTTGCATTTCAGAATCTATTGTCTGGAACATAGGTGTATGTATTGACTTAGAGTAAATATGTTCCAGAAATAGTGTACTGGATCATGTGGCAAAAACATAGTTAATTTTATCTTTAGATACTTTTAATGAGTAGCTGCCAACATAGCACTTTTTAAAGGTAGCTTTTTAAGTGTTAGGCCAACATAGCACTTAAGCCTCAGTGGTCACGTCTGGCTAATGCTGAAGATTTGGGGCTTTGCAGCAGATTGGCTGCAAACTCCTCAGCTGGGTGTAAATAAAGGATTATTTTGAGAGCATTCAGCCCCTAATTTACACTCTCCATCTTGCTGCCAACGGAACTCTCCAATGTCTTGAACTGCTGTTGTTTACAGGGCTGCATCGTGTTAGGCTTTCTGGTCAAGCGGGGGCTTAATCTTGTGCTTAGTGTTATCAGCATACTGAGATCCCTGCCTGCTGTTAATAATTCAGGGCCCTGCGTCTATGTATAGCTGGATTTTCTTTGGCGACCTGAGAAGTCAGGAATTGTGGAGAATCCATCTCTCCTGCCACTCACCACACCAGCTATATTTTGATGCCACTTTGCTAGTGTATCTAGGTCAGAACTTGACAATGTTATTTCTTCATCAGGGAGAATAAAAGGACAAAACCCCTAACCAACCATATAGATCCTTCTTTCTTTTCAAAAACAGGTACTTGGAGAAGAGTTGAGATGACGACAAGAAGTAGCTCTGTTGATTACAATGAACTGCCATACCTTTCTGCCCCTTGACCCCAGCTCCCATAATAGCACTCTGGGGACAAGCGCAGAGGGCAAAATGGGAAAGGACAGAAAAAAAGAGGCTGCGATGGGATTAATGGGGCACTTTGGTGCTGCTCCAAAGAGGAGAGGATCCAAGTCAGCAGAACAGGGGACCTTATTATGCCCACCTTTCCTCTCTCCTCCCTCTTCAAGCTTGTTTCGGGGCCCTTTCTCTTCTAGAGCAAAATCCTGACAGTGTGCCATGCACTTGTGAAAGGATAATTATACCTGTATCCCTGGGAGAGACAGGCCTGCTGTCAGCAGGGAGGAGTCTGATGTGGAAGCAAACAGAGCTAAGTGCCCACATGTGCATAAACACCAACAGCTCCTGAATTAAATCACGGGGTGAACGTTTCCCTGACCAAAAGGTTTCCTGGAACTCCTTTTTACTGTGGGTCAGAGAATGATTAAGAAAATAATAACTTTACCAATCTGCCCATCTATGTTCTCTTCCAAAGGATGGGAAATGACTGAGAGCCCCACAAGAAAAGGGAGTGTGTCCTGGTCTTCAGGGTGACCCAGAACATAGCACCAGGTCTGAACCAGGGTAGGGACTAGGGGGACAGTGTAGAGCCCTCCTGGTGCACATGAGAGACAGAAGGGATCACTGGCGGTGCTTTCACAACCTGTTTCCATTTCACGTGTGAGGAAGACTGCTCCATCATCTAGTGGGCGGTGAGCAGGTCTCCAGAACTCTAGGTGAGGGAGGAGGAGAGGTGCAATGTAGTTTACTCAAATGCACATAGGAGATCATCACTATTGTTTCAAAGCCAAATTCCTAAACTTTACCTTCAAAATGAACATATGCTTTGTAACACTGTGAAGGGGATGCCACAAGCAAACGTGATAGTACAAGGTGCTTAGCTGTTACAGGTGGGAGGGCCACATGACTGCTTTCAGGCCCAACCAGGACTCATCTCCCCATCATACTCCAGTCAAGAACAGGTGAAGGGCCTTGTGTTATTTTGACAAGAAAAAAAGGCAAAAGGGAGGAGAAGAAGCTGATGCCTGGGAAAGAGAGCCACCCTGCCTCCTGTCCCCCGCCTCTGGGACTTCTCTGTCCAACAGACCGAGTGAGGGCCAGAGCGCTCAGCCACCACCTGTATCCTCCTCCCTCCCCCAGCGGTCGGGTTCCAAGAAACCCATGAGCATGGCCCGTGTCTCTGCACTTGCCCTTTTCTTCTCCTCTGGTCACCCCTCTGCGTACCTGCAGGTACTTGTGAAGAGCAGGTCTCTTAGCTGTATTTGTGTGTTGTGAAGGGAATCTTTGGTTGAGCTATAGATGTTTTATTTATTGTAATCTCCAGGGGAGTTTTTCAGGGGTCCCTCTCATGTTGCCCTTTTGTTGATCCTCAGTGAAGAACTTTTGAATAAGCAGGATGGAATGAGAAAATCAGCTATAGAAAAGAGCTGCCTATGAATACGCTGGAATCCTCTTTGGTGGGTATAATTAAGCAGTTATTCTAGAGAAAATATTTCTGCTTTGGATGGGAAAGTTAGATGCTATACAATATCCTCTAACTCTAAAATGATTATGTTTATATAGATAAAAAATTCAGTAAACAGCTCCTGAGTAAAAAATGTTTAATTCAATATCCTGCCTTGAAGCCATTATGCAACATTCTGTTTCTAGCTTCCCCCATCCCCCAGGGATTCAAACTGCTTTCTTTCAACAGCATGGTTGTTATTTCCTACTCTGGGAGTTTCTTTCCTACATGTATCATAAGGCAGAATGGGAGGGACACAGCAATATCAGGTATTTCTCCATCCACACTATCTCTGAAAATTAACAAAGGGATTTTCTTATTTTGGGATTTTTGTCCCATTCATGATAGGAAGATTGTCAGCCAGGAGCCCTGCTAAGCAGGAAAACAGTTTCCACAATCCTACAATAAACTCTATGTGCCTGACTCCATTTCTTACTTGATTTTCAGTGAACTCAGACCTTTCTGATTTGTTTTTAATAACTGAGAGTGGATCTAATGAACTCTTTCACCCTCAAACTTCATCTTGTTCTTGACCAGGTTGGGGCTCTTTCTCAGAGAAGGCCCATCTCTTCAATGCCCTGAAGTCACAGGCAGGGTCAAACTATCAATGGAAACTAGTGGTTGTAGTTCATCCTCATTTTAAGTAAATCACACCCATCTCAGAAAATTTTAGTCTAGGAAAGGGAATGCTCATTTTTTTTACACCTTATTTTGTCTAGTCTCTTAATATACATTTTACAAAGTCTGACAATTAAGTTCATGAACTCATCCTAGAAAAAGTGTTACATACCTCATTGCTGACTATCACTACAGTCACCTTTGAAGTACTCCCCTTGGGAAGCTGTGCACTGATGCCAGCACCTAGACTACCCTTCAAAGAAATTTTGGAATTCTGTCTGGAATGCCCATCAGAGCTGTCATCATACTACCCTTGATGTCCTGAATGTCATCAAAATGTCTTCCTTTCAATATTTTTTTTTTATCTTTGGGTAAAGGAAAAAGTCACTGGGGGAAAGATCACGTGAATAGAGAGGGTGTTCCAATACAGTTATTTGTTTACTGGCTAAAAACTCCCTCACAGGCAGTGCCATGTGCACTGGTGCATTGTTGTGATTATGCAAGAGTTGTTGAGGAAAAGTTCAGGTTGTTTTTGTCTAACTTTTTCATGCAGCCTTTTCAGCACTTCCAAATAGTAAACTTGGTTGACTGTCCATTCGGTACAAATTCATAATGAATAATCCCTCTGATATCAAAGAAGATTAACAACATTAACAACATCATTTTGACTCTTGATTCAGACTGACAGAAATTTTTTGGGCATGGAGAATTGGCTGACTTGCATGATAACATGGCCCAAAACATCATCTTACCTGTCCCAAAGATCTTGGCAAACTTCAAATCTCCTTTGCTTTTGTTCAACAGTGAGCTCCTTCGGGACCATTTCTGCACACACCTTTCTCATGCTGAGATTTTCAGTTAAGATTTTCCTGTTTCTCAATGTTTACTTGGTCTGCCGTGCTTCTCACAGTCAGTTGACAATTTTTGATGCACAATTCGATTAATTTTTGCAATGATTTCATCAGTTCTGCTTGTTACTGGCTGCCTGACCTCTCTTCATCAGTGATGCTTTCTCTCCCCTCAGAAAAACATTTAATCCATTTGTACCCTGTCGTTTTCTTCATAGCATTATCCCTATAAACTTGGATTAACATCTCTCTGATTTCACTTCCACTCTTGCCAAATCTAACAAGAAATTTAATGTTTCTTCATTGCTCTAATTCAAGCTCTGACATTCTCATTATGCCACACAAAAATACGCAACAGCAATAATGAATGCCACTCAGTAAGACACTGCCACAATTTGACATGAACACAGCTGTGAGACACAGATACACCAAGGTTATGAAACCTCACCGAGTTGTTTGTTCAGTGCTGCCAATGTAAGCGCACAGTGGCAAGTTTGCAAACTTAATTGTCAGAACTTTGTATATTTCTATTTCATGTAGCCATCACAATGAGTCTAAAAGTAAGTGCTTCCTCTACCACAAATTTTCTCCTTTTTTTTTTGGGGGGGAGCCCTGAGTTATAAGAAGAGCAAGACTGGTCTGATTGTTGGAATTTTCAGAATCTTTGTGGTCTGAATTGAGTTCAATTACTCATGGGAGTGGGCAGTGAAACATCACAATTGGGACTGAAAATATATTTAATAAACTCATAAGTAAATAACACTATAATGTTTCACCTTCTTTTTCAGGTTTATGCTCTCTCATGTCATCATTTTATAGTTCATACCAAGTTCGCCAAGGAGAGAAGGAGCCTAGGAGAGAAGGAAGTACTGAGGTAGCCAGAGAGCCAGCATCAGTTACTCGTATAGTCTTTTCCTTGGTGGCCTCAACCAATAATCTTACATCTTCCTTGTGTATTCCAGTCATAGTACAGCATCTTCCCATGAGCTCTAATAGGTTTCCAAATGGATTAGAGCTTTTTAAAATATGTGGCACCAATGGTCATTGGAACCCCTTACCTACCTCCTAAGGTGAGCCCCAGTGGATCAAAGGCATACCAAAGTTATATAACCCTACGGAGAGACAAGGATAGGTGAAGACTAAGTATTCTCAAATTAAAAGAAGCCTACAGTAAGTTGTCATGTGATGGTTCTCACTTAATAAATTAGGGTGTTTGCCTGCAATAAGACCTAGTCCTATGGGACTAAAATTAATATTAACAAGACATGCAGTCATTGACTCCCTGTCCTGTGTTCCTTATGCAGGGAGCTCAGTTTAGTTTCTCCAATGTGATTATTTCCTTTCAGGCAAGCTCATACCCAATGATAGCATTTTATTTTCATCTTATAGATAAGGAAACTGAGGCTTACAGAGTTTCACTCTTTGTCAAGCCTGTGTGATTCCAGACACTAAATGTTCAAGCTATTTATAGGACAGAGAAAAGGCCTCTGCCTCTTCAGTAATCCACATGCAGTCAAGATTCAAAGCCCTTGCCATCCCGCTCCCTCTACCACAAAGACTTCCAGGCCCCTGAAATACAGAAAGTTTTCTCTATTCTCTGCGCCCATAAGAGTACCTAATTACATAGTGTCTTAAAATGTCTTCTAATTGCTTCAAGTGTATTTGTTCTGCTTCTCCATTAAGTTTATCACAGAAATCCTTGCAGGCAGCATTTTCATTTTAGTGATTTCTGTCCATTTCCACCCTAGCCATCTCCCACAGCACCCCTCAACATGACAATCAGACCATAAGGGCTAGTCCAGTCTGTGCTATCCTTGGTGCTTAGGACCAGGGCAGTAGCAAGGTATAAGAAAAAGAGCACTTGAATGGAAGTGGGACAGCTGTGTCTCAGTCCTTCCTTTCCTTTGAGCTAGCTATCTCTGTATCATTGGAAAGCCATCTGCTCTCTCTGGGCCTGTTTCCTCATTACTGAAATGAAGGCATTGATCTGATACTCCCTAATGATCCTCCAACCCAATGAATCTATCTCTGTTAAAGGAAAAGGGGACCCTTGTGAAGAAATCCAAGCTGCAATCACTGAACCCTGCAATGTAGTTGGTGGACAAGTGGCTGGAGATTTTAGGTACAGACTAGAAGCAACTCCCAGCTGTGCCTCACTCCTAGGGATGTCTCTTTGCCCTCCATCACATGCTGTGAATGTGACAACGACATGAACACACATGGAGGTTCTAAGAGGAGTCACACTTATGTAAGCTCTACAGGACCACTGAATTCCAAGGGAAGGCCAGAGGAAGTGCTCTTCTTCTGGGGAGTGAATTATAAAAGGTAACCTTGATAACTGCATTGTATCAATCTAATCAACCAAACTAATCATCAAAAGCTAAAAGCTTATATTCCCCAAAGGGGAATTGATAGACTGCATAGGTACCTACCTCTATGGGGACCCCTCATAATTCAGCATTGGTTAAATGTACCATTAAAGTATCCACAGAGTTAATGGAATTTTGTTGGGGTTTGAGGGTTTTCTTCAGTTGTTTAAATTGCTTCAATAGTGAATGACTTCCTGAATTAAAAATTAAATGGACTTTCAAGTATCTACTAATTAGATATATCTATTACTGAAGGAGAGAAAACAGCTGAAATCTACCTTAGAAATCTCTTATTTAAGGGAACACAGTACATCTTCAAGATTATAAACATTTTGATAAATTCAGATACAGCTGCTTTTTAGTGATAAAACAGACAGGAATTTTTTTTGTGTCTGCGGTTCTTTCCTTCTCAGATTTTAGTCTTTTTTCTTTTTAATAATTTATTCAGTAATCCCCCAATTAGTCTAGTACACACCTGACACCACACACAGTTGTTGCAACGTTACTGACTGGATTCCCTACACTGTGCTTTGCATCCCCATGACAATTTTGTAACTACCAATTTCTACACCTTAATACCTTCACCTTTTTCACACAGTTCCCCAACCCCCCTCCCCTCTGGCAACCATTAGTTTGTTCTCTGTATTTATGAGTCTGTTTCTGTTTTGTTTGTTTTATTCTGTTCTTTATATTCCACATGCAAGTGAAATCATAGGGTATTTGTGTTTCTGTTTGACTTATTTCACTTAGTATAATACCCTCTAGGTCTATTCATGTTGCTCAGCCATAAAAATTATTTTACAATCTTAAAAGTGTCTTAGCTTTTTATCCTTTTGGGGTCTTTAAAGGCTTGTTTATCTCACAAAAACCCAGTATGAGATTATGAAACTGATGTAGAGGGAGAGTAAGTGATGGTGATCTGCTAGACATAGCAAGTTGAGAATCTCTGGGATAAGGCAGGGCAGGGTGTAGCTTTCTTTTGCCCTAATTAGTTAATTAGGCTGGAAATAGTGTGGTGTGTGCATGAAATTTTGTCAGAAACTCAAGGAACTTTCTAGTCCAGGGGTGCAGCTTCCTCAGTCAGGGACTCTTAGGGAGAGAACAATGTTCAGGCCCATAAAACTCCTTGTCTGGCTCTAAGGGGATCCCAGGTGTCTTCTCTCTTCCACCCAGTACACCTGGGATCACTTCTTTCTCAGGTAATCCCCAAAATCCACCATATTGCTTTGGGCTCTTTCACCCACCATCACTGCCCAATTGAACACATTGATTTCTCCACCTAGCTGCCTCTAGAGACAGGGCTCTTCTTATTGTCTAGGTTTTACTGTCATACTTTATAGGGAATAAACAAGGAATGCAGAAAGGAAGAGGCAAATAAAAGAACAGATAACAAATTCAGCTGAGTTTCAGAATAACATAATGACAATAGCAAGTGTTTATAGAGGACTCACTGTGCTAGGCACTGTTTTCATCTTTGTATACACATGTCATCTCATTCAATGTTCCCCACAGTCTTGTGGAGTTAGTATCATGATTATCATCATCTATCAATGGAGAAAAAGAGGTTCAAGGAGGTTATACGATTTATCCAATAGCAAATAGCAAGTAAGTGGCAGAATTGAGATTTGAATTCTGACTCAACAACCCAGGTTCATAACTGCTATGCTGCCTATATTGCCTCTTTTCTAAAAAGCAAACAAATACCGTATAACTGCTGATAGCCCTCTGAGATGATCATTGGACCCCTTCAATTTCTATCTCTATATGTGTCTTTCAGATGTCTTTCTTCATAGTCCTTGTCCCCAAATTGAAAGAAATTACTGTCACTTATCTCAACAAATGCCTCCAACCTTAGTACATAGACCCATCTGAGCACCAGGGCCCAAAAGAATACCCTTCATCTCAGATAGTTCGTTTGAAGTCCTAGATCTCCATTTTGGGGAACCCTATCCTCTATCCTCTCTCTGATCTAAGGATGGTCTCCATGGTCCATTTTTTTACAATCTCCACATCTCTGTTTTGCCTATTACCTTCTGGGCCATGTTCTTGATTCTGACCAACTGCCTGAATCTGGAACAACCCACTCACCTCAATTTCAGCACCCTGTAGCTGGTTTAGGGACAGGAAAGAAAGCAGATCTGGAGAAGAATGGGCATATTGATAGAATATAAGTATCTGGGCAGCCACAACAGTTCAGAGACCAAATGAACCAACAGAAAGTACCTAGAACAAGCCTGAGGACAGGGGTGGAATTAGAGGACTGATAAATTCCTTAACAGCCAGCAGAAAAACTTAAGGTATGGAAACCTGGAGAGAATAGTGGGTTCAGTGTACAGAGGGTTTTGCTGCTTCCCAACCCAGAAGTGGTCTGAGGCTGTGGGTTGTTCATCTCTATAGTCCAGTGCCTGCAATGAGAGATGAGAAGTTTGGTGAAGGATCAGAAAGAAGATATAAATGAACCAGTGAAAGAAGTGTGGCCAGTGCTAATCAGAGATGAGACATTGACATCAGAGTAAGGTAAATGAAGCAGCCTGCAGCCCCTGCTGTCACTCATTGACATGTTGCAGGCTGAGACCCACTGACAGTCTATGAGGGCACTGAGGGTGAGAGGTAGGCATGGCTCTTTGGGGCATGGGCTCTGAGGCACTCATCTGAATCTAGATTCTAGATACACATCTGCTTCCAAACTTACTATGACTTTATGGCTTTAAAACTTCCCTGGGCTGGCAAATTCCTATGGTCATTTGTCTAGGTCCTTCTGGACTTTGCCTTCTGCAGATGCAGCAAAACATGGCATGGGCATTGGCTTTGGGAACTGGGAGAGTTGGATTCAAATCTTCTCCCGGCTAGGCCATTTACTAGCCCTGTGTCACTGGGCAGCTCAGCTATCCATGCCTTGAGACTCCAAAAGCCTCTGCTATTGGATGAGGTGCTGACTGAAGACTCAATAATGCCAGCTCCCTTCTCATGTCTTGAGGATACACAGCCAATGTTCCTCCAAGGTCACAGAGAAAATCGCTTGCAGGTAGGGAATTGCACTTGGGTCTTCTGTTCACACTCTGAAAAACTTTTACATGAAGATACTGTTCACCTGAGGTGAGCATCAGAGAGGAAAAACAGCTCAAACTTTCCCAGTGAGTGCCCATTTGATGACTTAATAGTTGGAAATCTAAAACTAAATTTATAAAGACAGTTGTCTACTTTCAACTGTGCTGCTTGCAGCAGAGTGATCCCTGCAGTTTCAGAAAAGTGACATCTTTGGTGCCATGATCCAAGGAGTGGGGTTTAGAATTTTCCCGACTTTGAGGAAACTTGTGAAGAGCCAACACCCCCTCATCTCCACATCCCAGGCCTTTTGCTTGGCTGAGTGGTGCCCCACCTGAACACTATATCTGTCATGCCTGCTTCTTTCTGCCTACAGTTAATAAAGACAGGGCCATAAGCAACAGTGAATATAGCTGTTGATCAATTTAGGACTTGGGGTTTATCTCTCTCCTCTCCACTCACAAATCCAAGGAATGACATTAAACTGGGTGTCAGCTGCCCTTATGAAGGATGTTAGAAATAAAAAAGGTGAGAAATCTACAAGTATTTGCTTCAATGATCAATTGAAATAAAACAAAAGATAATGGGGAGTTCACTTATTTTCTAATTTCTCAGGAGCTCATAAGGCAATAACTAACAATCATTTTGGTCCTTATAGCAGTAGCTCTGAGAACAGGGCTATTATTGAGCACTTACTATATGTCAGGTTCTATGTTCTTGCAAACAAATCCAGGAAATAGGTATTATCATTCTCAATTACAGAGGGTGAATGTGAAGCTTAGAGGGCTGAAGCATTTGGGCAGGTAATGGATGGCTAGTAAGTAGTTGAGCTGGGGTTCCAGCCTAGCCATATCCCTTTCTAAATTCTATGATGTGCCTTCTGGTGCCTTCCTTCCTGGTTAGATCAGAAGACTTACCATGGTGAATCATAACCTCAGGAATGAAAGAGGCTCACTCTCCCACACTGAGAAACGCAATGGTTGGATTAGTGATCTCTAAGGATCTTTCTCCTATAGATGAAGAAGAGGCATGAACTTCATCAGGGCTATCAGTGCTTTTCAATAAACGAATGAAACAGTTGCCAGTAATCCTGAGAAGAAAATGAGTTTGCTGATGGAAATGGTTCAGATCTGACTTGGGGATAAATGGGGGAAATCTTAATCTCTTTCCACGTTTGGTTAACTATCGCAAAGCCCTATGCAAATTCAACTTGGGACCCTGGCTAGTCTACTCTCTGTTTGACTTCCCGCAGCACCTGCTGCGAGCTTTCCTCATTACACAGGATTTTATTGGGAATGACCATGTGTTTAGGCCTAAACACAACTTGCTGAGCCTCTCTGGATGCCTTGGCACAGGAGGCCTGAGATTGAGATGAGCTGAGAATTAACTCTGTAAAGAGCTGAGAGATTGGAGCAGATCCCATAAAGATCAGCTATCCAGATCTGGCAATATTTGGATGAGAAGGCTCCTGATAGAGCTTGAAAGAGATATATTCTGCATCAGTAGGATAGAAAACTTCTTTTCTCTGCAGACAGTAAACGAATCGAGCTAGATATCTGTGAGGTATCATAGATACATAAGAGGTGAGACAGCAAGAGAATAGAAACACATTCCATAAAGAGAAAGTGATATGCACAGAGGATGGAGAATATTTAAAGGGCTGATATTAAGATGGCATCTGACTAAAAGACCCAGGATCATCTAAATTCCACTGAGACCCACCCAAGGAATTCTTTGGCACAGGGTCCTCAAGGCAAATTTATACACAGAGGAAGAAAACAGAGTCAACAAAAGTGCGTGATTTCTTCATCTGAAGCTTTGACTCTAAGGCTTTGCAGAACTGTAGGCAGGATTCTTTGTACCTCAAATACAGGCAGTCTGAGTCTACATTTAGAGCCATCTGGGTGGTCTTCATCAGCACTGGCCAACAGAAATATAATGCCACACATGTAATTCTCCATTTTCTAATAGCCACATTTACATGACATTAAAAAAAAACAAGTGAAATTACTTTAAATAATAATATTTTATTTAACCTAAAATATTTCAACATATAATCAACTTTAACATGTAATCAATATAAAAAAATATTAATGATTCTTTTTTTTTTTTTACTAAATTTTCAAAATCTGATGTGTGTTTTATACGTAGAGCTCATCTAAATTATCAATGGAAATACTTGACTTCATAAAAGTCATATTTGAGAAACTAGATTCACATACCAACTTGTTATAAACATACTTACATCTTCCAATAACTGAATTTACTATGTTTTTAAATTTAAATAAAAATTAATTAAAATTAAATAAAACTTATAATGCAGATACTCAGTCACAGCCACCATACTTTAAATTCTCAATAGCTGATGACCACAACTATATTTCGGTTTCTCAGTGTGACTAGTGGCTACCACAATGGGCAGCTCACATCTATATCATTGCCTCATTTCTGACCATAGTCCCCCGAGGTAGCTCAGATGTATAGCCCCTGCAGGGTTGCCAGCAAAGGGAGTTCAGAAGCAGGGGCTCTGAGCCTCGGGTAACATACAGATTTCCAAATCTCAATCCTAGGAACTCCGGTAGTTTCTCTTTCCAGGTAGATTTGCAGCTTCTGCAGAACTACATTAAGAATAATAGTAGTAATGTCTATAGTTTCTACTCTGTCATTGTGTTTGATGGTGTTTATAACTCAGAGAGGTGTGACTTGTCCAAGGTCACACACCAGGTAAGTGTCAGGTTCAGCATTCAAAGCCAAGTTTATTTGACTCCAACACATGCAACCCTGCCTCTTCTGTCATGGTCAAGGCCTCAGTACCAGCATTAGAATTGCCAACTGTGCTGATGCCTGAGCTTGCACTTAGTCCTCCTGTCATACTTATGACTACATTAGAAGAAGACTTAATTTCAGAGGTCGCCATTGACATACCAGGCCGTGACCACATCCAGAATTAATGGATCCCTCAATAAAGAGCATGAAGCAATTACTGTGTTGGAATGGCCGCACCTCCTCTCCCGTTGTCAGTTTCCTAGCTCTACCTAAAGAGCCTTCAGAAGCTGACTTCATGCTGGACCCTGCATCTGCCCAGCCTCTAATGGGTCTGAGCTGTGTTCATTAGGCAGTTGGCCAGTGAGCAGTTGAAAGAGGAGGAGAAGGTGACAAAAGCTTATCTCTAAGCTAAAGGTTAATTCGTGGTGCTTTTAAAATAACCTGACTACTGACTAAATTGTACTAACATGGATGTAAATGAGTGAACGCCACCGCCCATCTCCATGCCTGCTCCTTTCCAGGAGCGGGAGGCATCTCTCTCCTCTCTGTGAAGCACTCTTGGCAAAGAGGTTCAAACAGCACTTTCCCTGTCTTTTCTTAAATAGCATGTGGCCCCTGACCCCCCAGGCTCCCACCCACCAGCACAATGCTTTGTCTCACACTGCAGCTGAGCCTGGACCCATGGACCCTGAGCGATATAGCAGGCTGAGACTGCCCACCTCCTTGACCTAGATACAACCCCATGAGCCACACAGGGCCTTGGAGGGCAATAATCCTAACACAGTAGAACAAACATCAGCTAAGAGCAGTAGTTTAAGAAGAAGCTGGGGCAGAAGGAATTAGGGGAGAGAGGACAGAGACTAACATGAAGAAAGGCCTGCAATGAGGTAGTAATTAGCATATTGTCTCTGGAGCAAGGTTTCTTAACCTCAGCACAATTAACATTTTTTTTAACTTTTTAAATTCATTTTTATTGTTAGACTTACTGGGGTGACATCTGTTAGCAAGGATTACATAGGTTTCAGGCATACAATTCTACAGTGCATTGTCAACTTGTTGTATAATAAGTTCACCACCTAATGTGACTTCTCTTTCCATCACCTTATATTTAGCTTCCCTCTCCTCTCCCAGTCCATCCCCTTTCTCCCCTCCCTGACCCACTCGTCCCCAAATAAACATTAAACTATTGATTGTGTCCATGGGTTATTTCTTTGTTTGTTCATTTCTTTTCTCTTTGTTGCTTTCAGTTTTATATTCCGCATATGAGTGAAGTCATACAGTTCTTTGTTTTTCCTGTCTGGCTTATTTCACTAAGCATGATGATCTCCAGGTCCATCCATTTTGTTGCAAATGGCAATATTTCATCTTTCCTTACAGCTGAGTAATATTCCATTGTGTATAGTACCACAGCTTCTTTATCCAGTTGTCTGTCACAGGGCACTTTGGTTGTTTCCATGTGTTGGCCACTGTGAACAGCACTGTGATGAACATTGGGGTACATAAGTCTTTGCGGACAAAGGTTTTCAAGTCTTTTGGGTAGATCCCCAGAAGGGGGATTGCTGGGTCAGATGCTAACTCCATTCCCAATTTTCTGAGGACCCTCCACACTGCCTTCCACAGTGGTTGTACCAGTTTGCACTCCCACCAGCAGTGTACCAGAGTTCCTTTTTCTCCACATCCTCTCCAGCACTTGTTATTCCTTGTCTTGTTGATAACAGCCATTCTCAAGTTGTGAGGTGTTATCTCATTGTGGTTTTGATTTGCATTTCCCTGATAGCTAATGAGGATGAGCATTTTTTCATATGTCTGCTGGCCATTTGTATTTCTTCGTGGGAGAAGGGTCTGTTTAGTTCTTCGGCCCACTTTTTAATTGGGTTGTTTGTTTTTCTGTTGTTAAGTTTTATTGGTTCTTTATATATTTTAGATATTAGACCCTTATCTGATGCGTTATTTGAAAATATTTTCTCCCATTCAGTTGGCTGTCTCTTTGCCTTGTTGATGGTTTCCTTTGCTGTGCAGAAGCTTTTTAGTTTGATATAATCACATTCATTTATTTTCGCTTTTACTTCCCTTGCCTGTGAGGTCAGGTTCATGAAGTCTTCCTTGAGTCCTAGGTCTATAAGTTTAGTACCAATGTTTTCTTCTATACAGTTTATTGTTGCAGGTCTGATATGAAGGTCTTTAATCCATTTTGAGTTAATTTTTCTGTATGGAGAGAGTTCATAGCTCAAGTTCATTCTTTTGCATATGTTTTTCCAGTTTTCCCAGCACCACCTACTAAAGAGGCTGTCTTTTCCCCATTGTTTGTTTTTTACTCCTTTATTGAAAATTATTTGTCCATAAATTTGTGGGTTTATTTCAGGTTTTCAGTTCTATTCCATTGGTCTCTATTTCTGTTCTTCTGCCAGTACCAAGCTGTTTTGACTATTGAGGCTTTGTAATAGAAATTGAAGTCAGGGAACGTCATGCCACCAGCCTTATTCTTTTTATGTAGTATTGCTTTGGCAATTCGAGGTCTTTTATGGTTCCATATAAATTTACTAATTCTTTTATCTATTTCACGAAAGTACGACTGTGGGATTTTGATGGGTATTGCATTAAATCTGTAGATTGCTTTGGGCAGAATGGCCATTTTAACAATGTTAAGTCTTCCTATCCATGAACAGGGGATATTTTTCCACCTCTTAAAGTCTGTTCCAACTTCTTTCAAAAGTGTCTTATAGTTTTCCATGTATAAGTCTGTCACGTTCTTCATTAAGTTAATTCCCAGGTATTTTGTTGCAAAGGGAAATAACTCCTTCATTTCTTTTTCTGAGGATTCGCTGTTTGTATATAGGAATGCTGTTAATTTTTGTACATTGATTTTGTATCCTGCAACTTTACTATATTCGTTTATTATTTCTAATAGTTTCCTGGTGGAATCTTTGGAATTTTTTATATAAAGGATCATGTCATCGGCAAATAGTGACAATTTGACCTCTTCTTTCCCAATTTGGATACCTTTGATTCCTTTCTCTTGCCTGATTGCTGGGGCTAGAACTTCCAGTACTGTATTAAATAGCCGTGGTGACAGGGGGTATCCCTGTCTTGTTCCTGATTTTAGGGGACTAGGCTTCAGCTTTTCCCCATTCAGTATGATATTAGCTGAGGGTCTGTCATACATGGCCTTTATTATGTTGAGATACTTTCCTTCTATACCCATTTTATTTAGTGTTTTGATCATAAATGGATGTTGTATATTGTCAAAAGCTTTTTCTGCATCAATTGAAATGACCATATGGTCTTTATCTTTGATTTTGTTTATGTGGTGTATCACATTGATTGATTTTCGTATGTTGAACCATCCTTGTGCTCCTGGGATGAATCCCACTTGATCTTGATGTATGATCTTTTTGATGCATTGTTGTATTCTATTTGCTAATTTTTGTTTAGAATTTTTGCATCTGTGTTCATCAGAGATATTGGTCTATAGTTTTGTGTGTGTGTGTGTTGTCTTTCCCAGGCTTTGGTATTAGGGTAATGTTGGCCTCATAGAATGAGTTAAGAAGTGTTGCTTCCTCTTCAATTTTTTGGAAGAGTCTGAGGAGGGTAGGTGTTAATTCTTCTTTGAATGCTTGGTAGAACTCGGTGAAACCATCTGGTCCAGGGCTTTTGCCTTTAGGGAGATTATGGATAGTCATTTCAATCTCGTTGCTATTGATTGGTCTATTTAGATTATCCAGTTGTTCTTGGTTCAGTCTAGGTAGGCTATAAGTTTCTAGAAACTTGTCCATTTCTTCTAGGTTGTTAAATTTAGTGGCATAAAGTTCTTCATAATATTTTCTTATAATCCTTTATATTTCTGTGGTATCGGTGGTAATTTCTCCCCTTTCATTTCTAATTTTGGATATTTGTGTCCTTTCCTTTCTTCCTTTGATTAGTCTAGCCAGGGGTCTGTCAATTTTGTTGACTTTCTCAAAGAACCAGCTCTTTGTAATATTAATTTTTTCTATTGTCCTTCTGTTCTCTAATTGGTTTAGCTCTGCTTTAATTTTTATTATTTCTTTCCTTCTGCTGACTTTGGGTTTTATCTGCTCTTCTTTTTCTAGTTCCTTAAGATGGGATGTTAAGATGTTTACTTGTGATTTTTCTTGTTTCTTAAGGTAGGCCTGTAGCAATATAAATTTTCCTCTTATTACTGCTTTCGCTGTGTCCCAATAATTCTGATACATTGTATTTTCATTGTCATTAGTTTCTATATATTTTTTAATCTCATCTTTTGTTTGTTCTTTTATCCAGTCCTTTTTAAATAAACTATTGTTTAATCTCCATGTATATGTGGTTTTTCCTGCTTTCCTTTTACAGTTGATCTCCAATTTCAAAGCTTTGTGGTCTGAGAATACACTTGGTATGATTTTAATCTTCTTGAATTTGCTGAGGCTACTTTTGTGTCCCAGCATATGGTCTATTCTTGAGAATGTTCCATGTGCACTAGAAAAGAAGGTGTAGTCTCTTTTTGCTGGATGAAGTGTCCTGTAGATGTCAATTATGTCCAATTGCTGTAATGTGTCATTTAGAGCTGATGTTTCCTTATTTATTTTCTGTTTGGATGATCTGTCCATGGCTGTTAGTGGGGTGTTTAAGTCTCCCACAATGATTGTGTGTTCATCAGTTTCTCCTTTCAAATCTGTTAGTAGTTTCTTTGTTTATTTTGGTGCATCCTGGTTGGAAGCATATGTATGAATTAGTTTCAAGTCTTCTTGTTGTATTGTGCCTTTTATCATTATGTAATGTCCATCGTTGTCTTTCACTATCTTTTTTAACCTGAAGTTTATTTCATTAGATATCAGTATGGCCACTCCTGCTTTTCTCTGGTTGCCATTTGCTTGAAGTATTGTTTCCCATCCTTTCACTCTGAGTCTGTGTTTGTCCTTATGGCTGAGGTGTGTTTCTTGGAGACAACATATGGATGGGTTCTGTTTTTCAATCCAGTCTGCTACTCTGTGTCTTTTTATTGGTGAGTTCAGTCCATTAACATTTAGAGTGATGGTTGATATGTGAGGATTTCCTGTAGCCATTACTTATTTCTTTGTTTGTTTTTGTTTTATTTTTGTTTCTTTCTTGTTGTCCCAACTTTGTTCCATTTTTCCTGATGTTTTGTTTCAGGTCGAAGACCCTCCTTCAGTATTCTTGGAGTGCTGGCCTTGTGCTGGCAAATTCACTCAGCTTCTGTGTGTCTGAGAAAGTCTTTATTCACCTTCATATCTGAAAGATAATTTTGCTGGATAATTTATTCTTGGCTGTAAGTTCCTCTCTTTAAAATTTTTGAATATTGGATTACACTCTCTCCTGGCTTGTAGAGTTTCTGCTGAGAAATCTGATGCCAGCCTGATGGGTTTTCCTCTAAAGGTTATAGTTCTTTTTTCCCTGGCTGCCTTGAGAATTGTTTTTTTGTCTTTAGTTTTGGACATCTTTAGTACCATGTGTCTTGGAGAAGATCTGCTAGGGTCCAGGTATCTAGGGGACCTGTTTTCTTCTTGAACTTGGGGTTCCCGATCTTTCCATAGGTTTGGAAAGTTCTCATATACAATTTGTTTGAGTATGCTCTCTGTAGAGTGCTCTACCCCTTCTTCTATTCCTATTATCCTGATGTTGTTTTGTCTCATGGAGTCAGATAGTTCTTGCAGAGTTCTTTCAATCCTTTTGGTTCTATATTCCCTCTCTTCCTCTTTCTGAGCTGTTTCCGTGTTCTGATCTTCGATATCACTAATTCTTTCCTCCATCTGGTTGGCCCTATTTCCTATGGCAGTTATTTCGTTTCTCACTTCTTTTATTGTATTATTTATCTCTCGCATTTCCATCTCAATCTTCCTTATGTTTTGAATTTCTTTGTTAAATTGTTCCTTTTGTTCATGGAGTTCCTTTTTTATGTCATTCATGTCCTTTTTTATGTTGTTTATCTCAGCCATGGTGCTCTGCCAGTATGTTTTCATTTCTCTCACAGCCTTTAGCATGGCTAATTTAAATTCTCTGTCACTTAATTCGGAAACTTCTAGGTCTAAGAAACTGTCTTGATAAATGTCCTGATCTTTCTGAGGAGTTTTAGCTTTTAAGGAATTCATCCTGTTTGCTGGGTTCTTCCTCTTTGACATGAGGGCGTTATGTTCAGTAGTGCCCAGGAGCCCAATTGCTACTTTTGAGGTGTCTTGCTGTAGGGCAGACACGAGGTGGTTTGGGGGGGCAAGTTTTCGGAGAGAGAAGGGTTGTTTATTTCTTATTTCTGGTCTCCTGCTACGTTTGGAGGCAGTTCACATCTATCATGGTCCCTCTGCTTCCTGTAGTTAGTTAGTTGGTTGGGGAGGCTGTAGGAAAGGGGAGAGGCCAACAAAAGGCACACTGGGCAGCTCCACCTTCTGCCCTATGCTGGGGAAGCTGGGTGTGGGCCCAGGCTGCTCCTGCTGGCGGGGGCGAATGCTATCAAATCCTTCTTTCTTCCTGGGCCTGCTTCCGTGGCCAAATGTTGGGGCAGATTCTGAGTGCTCGCACTGCTTTTAGGACCCAGGGGCGCGCGAGCAGGCATGCACACAAATCTGAAGCTGTGGTTCTGACCCTGTGGTAGGAAGGCAGCCAGCCCATCTCTGCAGCAGGCTGGGAACAGGACCTGCAGCCCCACGCAGGAGCTGTGCACACTGCACCGGCAGCTGGTCTGCCTCCGCAGCGGGACAGGACCAGGAACCGCAGCCCCGTCTGTGTAGGGGCCGTGCATTGTCCGCGGGGCAGCTGGCTCGCCCCCACAGCGGGCCGGGACCAGGATCGCAGTCCTGTGCAGGAGACACACGTGCCTGCACTGTGGGTCCCAAGGGAGCTTAGAGCCAGGTGTCGTCTCTGCAGTTCAGAGTCCTCGCTCAGCCCTGCTACCACTCAAGAGTTCCAGAGGCTGGCTCCCAAGCTCTGTCCCCAACTCACCGCTCCAAATTCCAGCTCCCCAGCCTAGCTCCCCAATGGACTCCCACTATTCTGCCACTTTGCTAGGGCTTTTCCTCTTGTCGCCTCTTGGCTTCTCCCCTCCCATGCACTGCAGTCAGCTGTGATCGGGTCCTATTGTTATCCGTCTTTGCTCCCTCCCCTCTCTCCCACTCGCCCCTTTCTCTCCAATCCTTAGGTGTTTACTTGCGATGCGTGGATGTCTCAGCTGCCGTTTTTGTCACCAAAGGTCCTCTTTCTTGGCTCCTGGGTGGCCATTCAACTATATTTTCTGGGAGAGGCTTTAGGGACCTCCTCTCTGGTCGCCATCTTGTCCTCCTCCCCACAATTAACATTTTAGGCTGGATAACTGCTTGCTGTGGGGTGGGGGCTGGCCTATGCACTGTAGGATATTTAGAGCATCCTTGGCCTCTGTCCACTAGATATTGTCAGTAGTAAGCCTCCCATAAACCCCTAAATCATGACAACAAAAAATGTCTCCAAAAATTGCCAAATGTGCTCTGGTTAAGAACCACTGATCTAGAACCACACATATCCTCAAATCCAAGCCTGTGGCTCACTATGGGTGACCTGGGCTGGGCCCCTTAATCCCTCTGAACCGTAGTTCTCACTTCTGTAAAATGACAATACTTACTTCAGGTGCTGTGAGGTCTGAGTGAGTTAAGAGGTGCAAATGGCTTATTAATAATAAAGGTTAATTAAATAGGTGAAGAATTTAGGATGTACTTTTCAATAACCAAAATAAGTCTATTTTTCAATACAGCATTATTATTCCCACTGTGGAAGGTTATACGTTCCCAAAGTGGCTACAACAATACTTTCCATTCCCATATGCCCTCCCTAGCCCTTGTTGCACTGCCATCAGGGGTAGGTTTTATTGTCTCACCCTTGAATCTGGGGGAACCTTGTGTCTGTCTCAATGAAGAGACTGAAGTAGAAAGGATGCTCTGTGATTTCTGAGGCTGGGTCCTAAAAAGTGCAGCTTCACCAAGCACTTTCTGGGACACAAGCCTTGGGAGCTCTGGGCCAACCTGTAAGAATCATGGTTTCCCAGAAGCCACATGCTGGGCAGACCATGTGGAGGAACCACACAGAGTGATGCCTGAGGGGCCCTGCCTAGGGCAAGGTGCCAGGGTGAATAAGGTCAGGTGACTCCAACTCCACCTGGGAAGCTGCCTGGAGTGGATGGGGAGTAGAGCAGAGATGAGCTGTCCCTACTGAGCTCTACCCAAACTGTGGGTCCTTGAGCAAAGTAAATGTTGTCTTAAGCACTCAGTTTGGGCATGGTTTATTGCACAAAAAGAAATAACTATAGCAACCATTTGACAGGTGAGAAAAATTGACGACCAGAAAGTTATGGCCAGTGAGCATCCAGGCTAGAACTTGAACCAAGGATTGCCTGCTTCTGAAATGGCACAGTTTTCCTCTCATGGTACTCTTACTCACTCCCAAAATGGTATGGGGGTGTCCTAATAGGTGGGAATCCAGAACTTCGCAGAGGATGGCACCCATAAGGTGCCATCTGTGAGCAGGTTGGCTGTACAGAACTCAGCCCATCTGCACTTAGAGGAAAGAAGTGTGACAAGAACCAGGTAGGCCTCAGCTGGAGAGTCTGGGACAGTTGAGGGATCCCCAAAACAGAACAAAACAGAAGACAATTTCAAAACAAATGCACAGGTGAGGGCAGCCCAGCATCAAAAGCAGTTTCAGAGCATGAGACTGTTGAAATCCTAAGTGCCTCAGGTAAAGGTGTGTCCTGAGCTGGTGATTCTTAGCCTGTGCTGCACACATGTGCTGGAGAACTTCTAAGCATCCTAATGCCCAGTCCTATGCCATCAGACCCTCCAGGGCAGAGTGGGCAGCAATGTCCTCAAGGCCCCCCCAGGTATACCAGGGTGTGAGCGTGGCTGCTGTGGGGAGGGGCGGAGGGATGAGGCTGCAGGGCAGGGCAGTGCAGCAGAGCCTGCTGTGAGGACAGGCTGCAGAGCCTGGAAGAGACAGGCGGGAGCATTCACTGCAGTCGCTGGTTTGCTGTGTGCCTCTGTGAGGTGAATTAAAAATCAAATGTCTGGCTTCCAGTGAGGATGGAGATTAGGCAGATTCAGGGCTTGGTAAGGCCCCATTCATATGCTTACTGGCAGAGACTCCGTTTGATTCTCTCACTCCAATCTAGACAGATGGGAGAGGGTTGTGTCTGCTGCAGGGCAGAGGGCAGGAGGGGGCCCTTTTCCTTTCTGTGGCTGGTGGGTGGAGGACAAGCACTCTCCTCTCTTATAATGCTGAGAGGGGACAGTCAGTGAAATACCACCGTCTGACTTTCTCACCTGATGTCTGAAGCTGACAGCAGGATGGAGTGGGAAAGCCGACTGGAGAGCCAGGCAGACTGGGATTGAGTTCTGCTCCCCTCCACTTACATGGCCTGGGAAATCACTCTGTCTCTCCAAACTTCAGTCACCTCCTGCGTCAAATGGGAATCACCCTAATATTGTCAGCACAAAATTACCAGCACACAAGGGACACTGACAATGTGGGTTGCATTCATTTACTCATTTGTGCTTTCATTCATGCTTACATACTTTTATTATTCATCTCCTTTCCCCCCACTCCTTTTCACCTTTTTATGGAATGTGAAGAATGAGAAGCAGGTACCCTGGGAAAGAGCCCGTAGCAGTGTGTTAGATTAGAAGCTTCTCCATCTGTTCAAACTCCCTCACTCCCTTTACTTAGAGACAACACTGTGTCGGCTGCTCTGGAAGCCCTCTGTCGTCTCCTCTGTCTGGGTGGGAGCCCCTCCTCTCGGTCCCCACACCCCTGTGCTTCCCTATGCAGTAACATCTGTTGTAGTGGACCATAGTATCCATCCTCACATCCCTCCTCTGTGTAGACTGTGAGCCTGCCCCTGGATGTGGCACATCACGAGCACTCAATACAATTTCTGTTGACTAAGTTATTCAGTAGACTGGTGTCACTTCCCCTTTCTGGACCTCAGTTTCCCCATCTGTGAAATGAAAGGGTTGGAAAGCTGTATTCTGGGAACAGCTCCAGCTCTAGGGCTCCATCTCTCTACGGAGCTAGAGAGACAGAGGAAAGCGGGGAAACTGAGGCAAATCAATTAACTTCGAAGTGGCTATGAGCGGGCACCAAATCATCACCAAATGATGCAAGTTAACTGGAACTGCTGTCATCAGGTGGGCAGGGCAGTGCCCTCAGGCCTGGAGCAAAAGCTCCTTTGGCAGTAGTGGTCAAGATTGCCCAAGGGATGTTTGGGGTGTCAGAGGAATTCAGATTTGCTAAAGGGGGCAGGTGGAGTCCAGACCTTTGCAGGAATCAGAACTAGAGAGGTGGGACATAAGGCTGAATGGGCCACAACAGGTTTGGGGTAAAGTGTCAAGATCCAGGTCCTCCGTGAACAATGCTGGAGGGCTGGAACTTGGGGAACAGTGTGTTGTCTGAGAAATCCTGCGGACACCATGCCCCAGACTGGACCAGTGTGCACACCACCCTGAGTCTGAAGCTCCTGAGGTTGCCTCTGCCCCAGCCAGGAGATGGGCAGGGAGGGAACTTGTGAGGACTTGAGGGGCCTCTGGGGACCCACTGTGAGGAGCTGGGAGTTTGGGGGAACTGAGGCCTGAAATGGCTCTTGTCTCTGAGAGACATATTCAGCCCACATCCCTGCGAAGCCTTCTCCCAAGAACCACACCTGCCCACAGCACACCTATGCTCTCACACCGCAGCGCTGGTGCACTCAAGACCCTCACACCACTCCCTGAAACATACCAACAAGGCTCACTTCAGAGATTCACAGAAACACAGAAACTTCTTTTCCACTTTGGTTGACATTTATGAAACATCAGTGTGCTGGGTGAGTTCTCTAGGAGCTCAGAGGACACCTTCACATCAGCACACAAGACCATAGTTGCATAATGTGTGTACACACATACCTGTGTCTGTGGATTCCTGTATGTCCCCTTGGAGGCACTCACACAGAAGATCATGTGTGGTTATGCATGCACATACATGCACACTGGGTCAATCCACAGACAGAAACCTAATAGATATGCAAATAGAGCCCGTAGGTTCCCATCCACCTTGGCTGTGTCAGCAGGTTGTAGAATTCATTAATCCTCTTCGTTTGCATGTCCAGTAAAGAATCATTGCTCTGCCCTTATTCCCAGAAGAGAAGCTTTCCCGGTCTCTTACAGGGACTTTATTTTATGATAACATTGTTAGCTGACATTTATGGGGATTCAATCAATAAATTAGATACTGCTTGTAATGTTACATGGCTGCCTTATATTTTCTTAAGACCCCTAAAGACTCAAACTCAAAATTGGAAATTTTAGATCTCTGCCTTTTTCACCACACACACACACACACACACACACACACACACACACACACACAAACATGCAAACACACACACTGTTGCATAAAATGTCATTTTAGTCATGCCGGGAAATAATCTACCGCTGACATTTTATTTCTTCTTTGCCTTCCACAGAGGAAACCGGATGTGGGATGGGGTTGTAGGGATCTTAGTCTCAGAGCCTTGAAAGGTGGTATCTCCTGGGAAGAAAGAATGTAGCAGCGACTTGGATGATACCCCCACCCCCTGCTCTGCTACCCCTGGGTAGAGGAGAGAAGAGTCTGGATCAGAGACTGAAAACCTTAATTTCTCCACTCAATTCCCCACTCTTTGCCAGCCACAGTCCCCCTTGAGCACAATCTGTGAGTCTATCCATATCTGAATCAAAGTCAAGGCTGAAATTAGGAGCAGTGGGGAAGCCAAGGGCATCGGGAACCCCGCCTGTGCCCTGCATGGTGCGCTATCACCCAGTCAGCACTAGGAAACCAGCAGGCCACAGAAAACTGAGGCCATAGAGGAAAGAAGCTATTCCCAGGCAGTGGCTGCTCTTGAAAACACCAAATATAGAGCGAGCCAGTGTCAGCTCTCAAATCATCGTTCACCCATCACCTCATTACTCCCTTTTTAAAAATCTGCCTTAATGTTGGCACTCAGGGGCTGGGTTTTGTTTTCCTCAGGGGGTGGGCTTTGGGGCCATTTGTGGGTAGTGGATGTCACCCCATCCTTTGCTAAAACAGAGTTTGCATCTGAATGACTCAGGCTGATTTCTCCTTTGAAGAAACAACTTCCCTCTGCTCTGGTGTTATTCCCAGGCTGTGACCTTCGCTGACTGACTGCCTTTGGGCTCTACACATTCCTTTCCTCCTTCTCCACCAATCTGATTTCTACAGGCCTTTCCAGGGCCATCCAGAAGGAGCTCACCCATTTTATGAAGTCATTGTCTTCTGAAGACTTCCTATGGTAGGAGCCTCAGGTGGCATTCTCTGTCCTACACCAGCCTGCCAGATCCCAGAGGTTGCCCACCAGGGATGGCACTGGCCCTGGCACTAAACTAGGATCAGCAGCCTGATCAAGAGAATGCACAGGGTACATGAGGAACCTTCCCACCATCTGAGTTTTGGAGGCTGGAGCCCTGAGGGTGAGAAGGCCCTGGGAAGCCCTACCAGTCCTGCTGAGGAGGCCTGTGCCTGGTCAGTGGCACCGTCTGAGGGAGGAGCACGGTGGCTCCAGGAGGGCCCAGGAAGAAAATCTTGAGGGTCCTAAAGACATGGAGTCTGTCCCAAGCCTGGTGTGGAGAGCTACTCCAGAGAAATCATGCACGTGCACTCTCGCACAGTCTCACAGGAGCTCATTCTCTCGCACTCATTTTCACATCCTTCTTGGGGGGTACAGGGAGTTTCTGATGCCCTCCCGAGCCTCCCTAGGGCCCAGGAATCTCGAGGGGGTTGACTCAGGTCCACGCTGCGCAGGACTCCTCATTGCTCTTCTCCCGCCATCCCAGGCTGCAGTGCAGTGGAGGAACCATGCTTCCTGCTCACTTTCCCAGGCACCTTCCCCTCTCTGGAAGCCTCTGTTTCCTTCGGGCCTTCCAGAATGCTCCCCAGCATCCTGGTCCCTCACTCCCACCTCTGCCAGAGGGGAAATGGCCCTCAGAGAGCTTCTTTGTTTAGGCCTAGATGTGTGCTCTTAACACATGAAGGTCTTTTTTCCCTTCAAAACTATTGTTTCATTGATTTCAAGAATCTGTGATGAAGTTTGAAAGCTGGCCCATGGCGAGGCGTTGCTGCCACAGTAGCTCTACCTCAAGGTGAAGAATGCCCCGGTGCCTGCTGATCCCTCAGTGCAGTATGCGAAGGCAGGAGTGACACTAACCACTCGGAGCAAAAATACATCTGTTAATGCTTCCCAATACCCCGCTGTCTCATGGATAAGAAACAAAACCTTGCTCTGGGAAAATGGGTGTGCGGCCAGGGTGTTGCAGGAACAGGGAAGAAATAATGGCAGCTTCATAAAGGTGGCAAGTGACCTACACTGGGTCCTGAAGGATGAGGAGGAGTTATGTAGAGCGTCATGGCGGTGAGAGAAGCATGACCTTGGGAAGGCCAGTACTGGGCTAAACTCTGGAGCTAGCATCTGGGTCAGAGTTCCAGCTGCACCACTTCCCCACCAGGCCACCTCAGGAGAGTTGCTTCACCCCCCACCCACCAACCCTTAGCTGCAGCTCCTTCGTTAGTGAAACAGCAGTGCCCCTGGAAGCTTGGGTTCAGCAGACGCGGCCTCAGGCTGTGAAGCTGATGTGAGAACTGAGCCCCCCTGGTTTACTGAAAATCCAGAGGCTCAGTTCAGGTTCAACAGTAATGCATGCTGTGATCTATCAGTGATGTCTGCCAGTGTTCAAGGGGACAAGGAGCAACACACGTGCCAAGTCTTCAGCATGCATGGGCTAGTGACGAATAGGGACTAAGTATTAGCTAATGGGGATGACATGGACAATGCCTACAAGAACATTTCTCACGGTGCTGGGTTCAGGGGGCTGTGATAAGTGTGGGTCCTTTCTTCTCCAGTGTTTTGGCCAACTATCATTGAGCACATCATGAGCTGCTGCCCAAATTTCCTGGGGACCCTTGCAGTCCACCTGAACCCAGGCCACTGCCTCTCCTCCCGGGCTCCACACTGACCTGAAGAGGAGGCCCCAGGGTGATAGATGCAAGGGAGAGGAGCTGAGGCAGGCAGCCGAGGAGCAGGGCTTTAATGGTCGGTAATTGCTTTTCCAATTGGCCTCCGGGTTGGAATAATCTCATTACCTGAGCTACTGAACCCTGTGACTGGGCCTGAGAAAATGGTGCTACGTGAATCTATTCCTTTCATAAAGGCCCATGGAATTCACACGTCTTCCTCCATGGAAACCTTCCTGCAAAGGGACCTCTACTCCCTGGGTTGTTCTGAGACAGGGTCAGGAGAGCCACTGATTTTTGAAAAAACAATAAAAAAGGGAACTTTTTTGTATTCTTATTGCTATACTGGTGTGTGTGTGTGTGTGTGTGTGTGTGTGTAGGTTGTTTTGAAAATGGTCCTTCCAAAATAGGACTATTGTATAAGGGGGCACGTCTTAATCCCTCAGTGTATGTCCTTAGGATCTTTTTATGAAAACAACCACCTTTCTTCTGTTTAATCTGATACTATTGTAATAGCATCTCTGACCCTGAAAGAAAAGATCTCAGGACTTGGTCTCTAACTTGCAGGCTTTGAATTAAAACAACCACTTCTCCTTTCTGTGCAGAGTTCCCCAGGTGGCCCCTTGAGGTAGTGGAGCCAGTTCAAATGGCCTCTTGGAACTGTTGTAAGAATCTCTGAAATCACCTTGAGGAGAAGGAAGCTAGGCAACTCCAAAGCAGTGTTGTGTCCAGGTCAGTGGTTCCCAAACTTGGTTGCATATTGGAACCAGCTGGGACCTTCAGACACTACTGATGCCTGGTGCTCACCCCCACCCATTCTGATATAACTGGGATGGAGTAATACGTGGGCATCAAGACTTTTAAAAGCTCCCCAAGTGATTCTAATGTGCAGCAAAGTTTGGGAACCACTGGGACAGACTGGGACTTTCTTTAGCCCTCCCCACACCAGCCACCTCCAAATTCCCTGAAATGTCAAGAGGTCCCTCTGCCAGAACAGCTTAAGACTCTGACTGGCCTGCTGCCAAGAACTTTCTTAAGACTCTACCCCATAAACTATCGCCTAATGAATCATGAATGAGCTTAAAAACTATCTCACAAGCCACACTGTACAAGTGATTTTTCTCAAATGCATAGACCTAGTTTACCTTCAAGAATTAAAAAGCAAAAGGTTAATGTCTGTGTTCAAGGAAGATATATCTAAAGTTCTTCCCTACTCAGGTGTCCTTCCCTCCTGTGAAATCAGCAGAAAGGGGCTCAGTTTCTAAGTGGAGGTGAGAGCAGTCCTTGTTTTATGGAAAATTCCCTGAGCTGGTGCAGGTTCAGCAGGAATGTGTGCTGTGACCTATTAGTGATGTCTGCATGTGTGCAGACAGGGGAGGAAAAACACCATATCAAGTCTTTAGCATTCATACAAAAATGGAGTATACAGCCAACCTTCTGCTATGGTGTGGCAGCTGCCATTTTCCCTCAAGGTAAACATGTCATACATAGTCTTGGGGCTGGTCTCCCTCCTACATTACATAGACTTCTGAAGGATGTCAGTCCTCAGCATCTGGGTGTACCATTCTCATGTCAACTCATGGGAGGTGTGTGCACAAGGGAGTATAAACCTACTTACACACGAGAGGGAGAAGGAGAGAAATCTTGTGCTCATCCATTTTTATATCTGAACCCTCCCACTCTTTCTTCCCTTAGTCAAGACTGCATCTAGCAAAGGCTCAGTCCAACATTACACCTGAAGGCAAGCTTTAGTTAATGCTCGCAGAGGTGTGTGCATGAGACACCTGGGGAAGTGCACTTTTCTTCACCTGTGAAACCCCACTAACGGGAAATTCCCTAGTTGAGGCATATGTGACCCTCTCCCCCACCAGGTGCCCTTTGCCTCCCAGAGCATTCAACTGAAAGCACACACTCCCCTGGGGTCCAGGCAAACCTGTAGAAGAGGGCTGAGATACCAGTTTTCGAGATTGAAGACCCCAGTGGCCTGCAGGGAAGAGACTGCATGCGAGGCTGTGACTTAGACCCAGAGGTCACCCTGAGAGATTCTCAGTCCCACGTCTGATTGGAAGGGAAGACACTCAGGACCTTGGCTGCTGTGAGCCAGCCACTGGATCTTGGGGTGGGGAGAACTTAGTTCTTCACCCCATTGGATGGGATAGAGGAGGGTGGCTAAGGTGTCAACAAGACTGGAAAAATATGAATGATTGAGGGAATGAATGAATACTTTGGAAAAACACAATAATAAAAAAGGTTTGATTCAGAATCAGAGCAGGGTTGGATCTCTGGGTGGGGCCGTAAGAGGCCTTGGAGGCAGGGAAAGCAGGGGCGGGGGCAGGGGGGAGGAAGGAGGCCCTGACACTGACTGGGTACCGGCCATGTATCAGCAAGCCCAGTGCAAGCCTCCCTTTGCATGTCAGCTCCTTAACACCTTCCACTTCAAGGGACGCACCACAGTAAATGGGGCCAAGTATTGTCTTCTGCGTGTTACAGGTAAGAATCAGGCCCAGAGAGGGTAATGATGGCTCATCGCCACGCAGAGTAGGAGCTGAGGAAGAGGTGGGTATCCTACTCATCCCATCACTCTCTCCACTGCCCACCTTAGTGACACTGCACTGCTCATGGCTCCCCCAAGTGTCCCTGCTGTGCACCTTTGCCTCAGGGGCTTTTTCTCCAAGGAATCTCCTCTCCTCACCACCCCCTCCTCTCCATTTAACTAGAAACTTATATTCACGCTTTCAAAAGCCAATCAGAGTCATTTCAGCTAGAAAGAATTTTCTTGGTCTCCTATTTTCATTCATTCATCCACTCAGCATCCTTTTATTTAATACCTATCATGAATGAGTTGTGACACAAGATACAGAGACACAGCAGGGAGCACAGTAGACATGGATCCAACTCTCGTAGAACCTAGAATGTAATGAGAAGTCACATATTAAACCTTAAGCCAGGCACACAAGGATATAATGACCACATGTGCTGATTGATTTCAAGAGAAAATGCAAGGTATCCAGGGAGAGTGTAAGGGGTGCTAAATTGGATTGTGTCAAGGGAGACTTCTCTGAGAAAGTGGGGTCACATTTTGAGCTGAAGTATGTAGAATGCTGAAGATGATAGCATGGAGTAGTACTGTTGAGTGCTTCCTCAGTTCCAGGTGCTTTCCAAGCACATTGGGTATATTAGCTCATTTAATCTTCACAACAACCCTAGGAGAGTGGCTTTTCTAGTTCACCCATTTTACAGATGAGGAAACTGAGACACTGAGGGGTGAACTAACTTGCCCAAATCACAGAGCCAATAACTAGGGGAGTTGGAATTTAGATACAAACCTCAGATTCCAGACCCTTTGCATTTAGAAGCAGAAGAAAGAACATGTAAGAAGGTTCTGGAAAAGTCATAATTAGCAAAGAAGCAAAGATATAGATGAGGTATAGAAACTAAGCCTGTGGGCCCTAGAGGGGTTTTGGATTTTGTTGCAAGTGTAATAGCCCTAGTCATCAAAAGGGTTTGAGTGAGGGAGTGCCATGGTCAAATTTGCAGGCTAAGAAGGGCATGGTTGCTTCAGTGAATAGAGGAATGTGAGGAGGGTGGGGATGTGTACACAAACAGAACTGGGAACACGAGTTAGAAGTCATTTTTGGTAGTTTAGAGAAAATGAGGCAATGAGAGAGTGAAAAGAGGAGAGGAGGTAAGAAGGAGAGAGGCAGAGAGAGAAGCAGACTGAACCACCTCCTCCAGTTTCTTGGGCACCTTCTCTAGGTGTCTTTGTAATTGATAGAGTGAGTCCTTGTCTCCTACTCAGCGGGGAGCTCCAGGAGCATGGCAGCTGTGTGCTGTTCACCCACCTCTGTATCAGCAGTGCCTGGCATGGGGCCTGCCACAGAATAGGTACCCAGTCAGTATTGACTGATTCCCTGAATGAATTATGAATAAAAGACTTAATGACAGTAAGCTACTACCTACCGCTATACAGAATCCACCTCCTAAAACCTTCATCTGTTAGGAACCCAGCACTGTCAACAGAAAGCACAGCAAACCAGCATCTGCTCCCCACTGGTGAAACCCAAACCACCACAAATTTGATTAATCACATTGTGACAAAGACCCCTCACACTGGGCACCTGGCATCCTGTACGGAAAATGACGGGCTGATGAAACCTTTCCCCACGTTCCTGGAGTGTAGGGGACGTGTTGTCTGGCTGACTTGGCTGGCAGTGGCTGCCTTCTGCCTCTGAGCTAGTGGCAAAGCAGATGTGTGGGCAAGGCGGCCCACATTACCTTTCAGGTGGGAAGTGCTGCCTTGTCAGGAAATCACATCAGCTCTTGGATTTGGGATGTAATATTTATCACGGGCAGTGACTGTGCAAACATGACACTGGCCTCTTGAGTGTTCTGTAGATGCTGTAACTGTTGTTAAAACACACAACTTCTTGAGCGTAACTGTGGGTAGACATGCTTCCAGCTGAAACCAGCTCGGATGTCAAATCTTTGACAGCCAGGGAGCTGGTGGGGCTGGAGTTGGAAAAGAGAGGCTCCTTAGGCATGAGACCCCACCTGGGATGGAGGGAGACCAGAAAGCCAGCCTTCAAGGGGTGCATGCAGTATCATTATATTCAGAAGGCCCATGCTTGACCCCAGATACAGGAATGGAGAAGTTTGCATTTCTTAAGACCTCACTGCAATATCCCTTAAGGAACACTCTTTAACGTGTTACAATGGGATTCTTTGGGCAAAAATGCATGCAATTTTCAGGAATCTTTTGATGGTATAAAGCAGGAGTTGGCAAACGATGGCCCATTGGTAAATCAACTTGTTGTCTATTTTTGCATGGCCTGTGAGCTAATAAGAATGTCTTTTACATTTTTAAATGGTTGAAAACAAGTCAAAAGATGAGTAATATTTTGTAGTATGTGGAAATTACATCAAATTCAAATTTGAGTGTCCATACATAAAGTTTTGTTGGAACACAGCCACACTCACTTGTTCAGATATTGGCCATGGCAGCTTTCATGCTGCATGGTTGTGACAGAGACCAAATGACCCCCAAAGTCTAAAATATTTACTTTCTGGCCCTTTAAGAAAAATATCTTCAATCCTGGTTTGCATGATAAATTCTTGTCTCTATAAATACAAGTGTTGTTCTGCACATCAGTGGGGACTGGGTGTCCCTGCAGCTGATCCCTGGGGGAGTGAGAATGGGAGTAAGGGCTGTGTGTCTACAGGAAGAGAGTGGGTCTCTGAAGGAGCAGGTTGAGATGGAGAATGACGTCTATATGACTATCGGCTTGACCACCTAGAATATGTGTGTGTGAGTGTGTGTGAGTGTGTGTGTGTGTATAAGATGGAGCAGGGAATTGGGGCAAGATAGATATTTTTTGCAAAATGTGTTCAGTGGTAATACTGGCTCCAAGGGATGTCATATGTATGACATGAAAAATAATCTGGTGGTCAGATAAGTGTGGGAAGCCTGGGTGACAGCAAGGCAGGTTTCTTTCCTACAGGTCTCATGCAGACTTCTCTGTGCTCATGCCCATCATGACCTTCTGAAAGAAGAATGTAGAAATAGCATTCGGCAACATATTTGACTGCGAAGAATACTTCATATTCCACGATCTAGAGATATTAAGTGGCACGCATATGCTGTATTTACCACAGGTCCTCTGCTGCTGCGTCTTTAATTTACCATAAAGGAGCTGGAAGACTGTATCAAGAGGAATCCCTGTCATTTGGTCCATTGATCAGTCAGCGACATTGACACTCATCATACTCGAAGATCCATCACAATTCCTGTGATCCCAAGGAGAGGCAGGGGGGCTTTTGGAGACTGGCTAGGTTAGTGTCCCGAGTGGCCAATGGGAATCCTTGCTGAGAAAAATCAAACAATCTTGTTACTCTCCAAAGGGCAACCCATGTCATCAACCCAACTCCCTTCTCTGAAAAGCAGGCTTTCATCTTGGGACATGTACCAGGGTTTTGAGAATCTGTGTCAATCAGAGAGCATGGTAGACGTGACAGACCATCTGCAGTGGTTTCCTGGGGCAAAGTCAACACCACAAACCAGAAATGCAGACCAACTGCAATGTCCATCTGGAGGAGTTAGACAACAAAGAACTGAAAAAACAAGATGGTCCTTGAGAGAATTCAGAAGTGTCAGGCCAGAGCAAGAAAATAATTTTGAGGAGTGCAGCTTGTAGATGATTCCTGAGCTTCTGGATCATAGCTGCAAATGCTTTTTATAGAATTCCTGGAACATTAAGGAGCAGTGAGGAGGGAGCTTTAAGGGCACCAGGTTGGCTTGGAGCAAGAGAATCAACTGAAGGGTGGGTCTCGGATCCGGAGCTCCATAAGATGAATTAAAGACCTGCAGTTGGCAAAAGGAGAAGGAGTTCAAAAGTATGATAGATAAAAAATTGTATCTAAGAAGGAGTATGAAGAGCCAAAGTGAATGTTGTTTAATCTGTTGTCAGATCTGAGGGATTCATATAGAGCTAAAAATAAAAGTTCCCAAGTCCTGGAGACTGATAGAGGAGGAACAGACCAAAGGATGAGGAACAACACTGAGAACGGACTCACAGACTCGATAATGTTGCCATGGTGCCCAGAGTGCCCCTCTTTGTGGTACCTGCTGCCCTGATGACATCAAGTAAAGGTGCTTATTTTTGTGGCCCTACCATCAGCTCCTAAGCAGTGGTACTAATACCCTCAAGGGTACACGCTGGGCCATTCAAGGGTACACAAGAAATAATCAGTAATGGAGAAAAAACAAGTAAAGTAAAAAAATGCAAAACATTCATTATGGAACAATAAATGTTAGGTTTGAATCACCATTAATGGAAACACCTCAATATTAGGTCACCTTAGCAAATGATGATTGGTGAAGGCGTAGCTATGAACCCTTCCCCCTAACTGCTCTTCTACCAATCATTACCCACAGCTTCAGAACAATCCATTTGTGGCATTTCTAGAACTTCCCTAAACATATAAATACATCTGCAGCCAGACTGTTTGATCAGTTTAGTTATTGACAGAGCAAAAGTAAGTTGCCTTTAATTGTGATTATTTTCAAGTAGCTGTTGTATTTAGTATTTAAATACTTGATCATCATTATCAATATTTAACTGTTATGAATATTGTAAAATTAAATCTGTGATTTGTACTTTTAGTGTAATTTTTTTTCCTAACTTATTACTTTATTTCCACTGTTTTACATTCAGGTAGGCACTGAACAAAAGTGTCAGTATTTAAAAACAGCTGTTTTTAAAACAAGGGTTACAATTTATAGAAGTGGATTTAAAAGGGGTACGCAAGTAGAAAAGGGTCGGGAACCGCTGACCTAAACTGATGGGCAGCCTTTAAATCTTGGCTTCCACCTGTGCTGTGGCATGGATGAAGACTTTGCCCACAAAAACTTGACTTTAAATGCTCTATTCTAAATAGAGCATTTCTCCTTTCCTGGGTTCCCCTTCCTACATGCACTCACTTATTCCTTTGTTGATGCATTGTATACTTACTCTGTGCAAAGCAGCATACTTCTTGGTGAATCCCTACCACATAGAAAACTACTTGCCCCGATCTCAGAGCCAGAGACTAGGATCTGGGAGGGGGCCGGACTGCAGGAGGAGAGTTTTAAATATCTGTCTCATCCAGGCAACTGAGCTACCTTCCCCCAAGGATTTCCCTGTGTATTTACAATGGTGCAATTAAATGTCTGGATAAATAACAGTTATTAAATGGGTAAATATATTCTTAATGCTCAACAGAGCTGAAGTCTCCTGGTCCATTTGCTGAACTTACTTGTTTATGTAGATCTTAGGGGAAACTGGACATGAGGGTAATACAGGCAACTTCAGACACATCTTTCTGGTTGTTTAAGTGGGAAAAGGTCTCAGAGGACGGGGAGGCAGGCTGCTGTGGCTATTGTTAGATGTTTCCTAACAAAAATCACTCACATGCAAATGCTGGGATCACTTTCCACACTTCTCGTTGGGCTATTAAAGCTGTGGAAATCACACAATTGAACTACCTTTCTATCTCACACTGGCAGTCTTCAAATAAAAGGCTCCTGAGCTGTAGTTTAATCTGAATAGATGGCTTTCCAAATAAAAAAAAAAGCCAGTTACAAATAATTAGGAAAATGAGCTTGTGCATTTCCGAGCCTTTATCTTCCTTACGACTGGTGAATTGCAGAACACATTTATCTCGTGGGGCTGTCTGAATGGAAAGCAGGTGAGGGAAATATAGGTTTTATAGGTGAAATGAATTTTCTGTCAGTGAAAACACATTTCTGTTCTTATGATAAATATGAAGCCCAAGTCTTAAAAAAGAAAAAGTGTCAGCCTTGGCTAGGGCTTCCATTTCGTTATTTCAATTGTTTCATCTTCTACTACTAAACATTGGGTATCCACCGCATCGACCATAGTGAACCGCCATGCCCCAGAGTACACACAGTTCTCTTGCAATTTATTATACTGCAAATGCATCCCCACTCAGGAATATCCAAGATGTGGCAATCCACATTAATGCAAACCTGTCTCCCACCCGCCGCCCCGCCACGCACACACAGGCAGAGGAACCCCGCCTGCCTTTCATTGTGCATGTGAAGTTGGAACTGTGTTTACGTCTAATTCTTAGTCACACGGGTTTCCTCTCTTTACCTCTGATGTTTTCACTTAAAATTAATAGTCAGAGCTATGACATGCTTCTTACATGCAGTTCATTCCCGATCTACTCTCCAGAGTTCTGCAGTTAGCCAACATGAGGGACTACAACACTCAGGAATGCCTTCTTTTTGTCAGCAGTTCCTCGTCACTGAGAAAAGAGAACCACCTTATGCAAATGAGCAAAAGAGACAGAGGTTACCAGTCATCCAAAGGTGGTGCTTACATTCAAGATTTCTTTTATTTTGGTCATGACTTAAGGTCAAGGAGGAAGCACGAGGCTGTTAATGTGGCTCCAGATCACTGCAGAGTTTCTTCCAGAATTGCGGGCCCTTCACCCCCAGCTCTGACAGAAGAGCTCACAGAAGTGGGAAGCCAGGAGCAGTGAGTGTGGGAGCTAAGAGCCATAACTGTGTGTTCCCAGCCTCTGGGCCAACCGCAGACCAAAGCCAGGTTTTCATTAAATGCTTCTGTCTGTTTCTAGACGATTCTCCTGATGGAACCAATTACTATTTCAAATCAGGAAAACAGCAAAGATTGAGAAATAATTCAGGAAAAACTGGGGAGTTGATACTTTATGCATTCTTGTTATTAGAGCAGAGTCAGGACTATTTTTACAAAGAAATTACTCATGCTGCCTAGAAATGGACCCTTGGTACACCTTCCATGAGGGCAGAGGGTGACAGGCAATTTAGAAGGTCAACCTCTCCAGTGTTCTCAGACTTCACTATCCATTTACTTTGTTTTTAAAGGACATATGGGGGTTCCCTGGCGGTGTAGTGGCTAGGCTTCAGTGCTCTCAACACTGAGGCCTGAGTTCGATTCCCAGCCAGGGAACTACCCCAAAAAATAATAATAAATAAAATAAAATAATAAATAAATAAATAAATAAAATAAAGAACATAGAACTAATTTACTTAGGAAATCAAAATACCTGCTTTCCAGGCCTTTCTCAAGGAACTATCTGTTGTCTAAGTTTTACTAAAGCTAAGCAGAGAAAAATGATATTTTGGAGAATAGTTTAGATAGTATATGGCTCATACATCCTTCTAGATCAGTTTTATCCTGTAGAACTTTCTGTGATGATGGAAATGCTCCATAGCTGTGCTGTCTAATGCAGTAGCCACTAGCCACATGTAGTTATTGAGCACTCCAAATGTGAAATTAGATTTTAGATTCTATTTACATTTAGCTAATTTAAATTTAAATTTAAATAGCCATATATGGCCAGTACCTATCACATTAAATAATAAAGTTCTAGATAGTAACAATGAAAGTGCTATGTTTATTGAGTGCTTAGTATTCATTGAGTATTTCAGGCACTATGCTAAGCATCTCTAATATATCATCTCCTTGAATCCTTATATCAACATTTTAATGTATATATACATATATACACTCATGTGTGTGTGTTTTTATCCCCATTTTACTAAAGACCATTGAAACTTGAAGCTGGTGACTTGGTCAGGGTTCCTCACATAATAAGTAGTAGAACTGGGATTGATCCCAAGTCTATCTAACACCAAACAAGTCAATGTGTTTTAACCCATGTTTTAGTGGAACCTTATGCAAAATCAAGGCAAAAAACAAGAAAGCTGTTTGATCATACTTCACTGCCTGCACTGATTTTATTGGGTTCCACTTTATGTAATTAGTATTATGAAGATAATAAATTTTAACTTAACAAATATGAAATTATGATATTTAATATTTTGTCAGGCTGTACCTGATATCTTAGAAATTTCAGCTTACCCTTCTCTCCCTTTCCATCCAACTAAAGAATTTGCTTTATCTGAATTATCCTTGAATGTTTTGCTCTTGATTTGCATTAATGCAAGTGTCTTACAAAATAGTATTACATGTCTTGTGGAGATGTTGAAAAGGATGTTGTTTGTTATACTAAACCATACCCCATTAAAAACACTCATGGGAGAAATTGTTTGAATAATATGTGGTTCATACACCAAGAAAAAGAGATGTCTTGCATTTTGCAATACTAATCATGCAACTAACTCTATTCCCTTTATGCTTTGTGCACCAGGAACCTCAGAGCTAAATTTTTACTTCCCTTCAGTAACTATGTAGGAAGCAGTGATTTGTATGCCTGCTTTCACTCTGCTTTGACTAATCTTCTACCAAGCCTGTATTTCTATTATCTTGGCTTTTATGTAATCATATCTTTTCATTACATCTATATATTTGCATGATCTGCTTCAAACACTCTGTGCCATATGCTAGCCTGGAAAGTTCAGAATTGCTAGCCTATGGGGAGAACTTAATCTCATCTTTGGTGACTATAGCATCACCCAAAATACCCAAACATTAATGTGTTTTATTCATATAGTGGTCCACCATTTCTCCTAGACAGAAAAGATTTAGGAAGAGGAAAAATAGAGTTTCATGGTAACAGTTTTGTGCCAGGAAAGATGCCTACAGGTTTCCCTCTTTGACTTGAAAGAGTAGAAAATGAGTTAAGCAGAAAAGAGTTAAGCAGGCCGAGAGTATAAATGATGGTGTACAACCGAGCTCTCAGAATTTTAGATAATGAGCCACAGGCCCAGGTACCCTCTGTGGTCCTCCATCATAAACCAGGGTCTGCAGTGTTTTAATAGACTCAGCACGTGATTAATCCAGCTGGAAGTTTTCTAATTCATCATTCTGCATATGGTGGTGGCACCAGCACTGGGGACTCATTAAAGGAGTAACAGAAGCAGAACAAGCCCAGGATCCCCGAATCTATCAAGGAAGACAGGAAGCTAGCTCAGTTTAGGGGAATGGGGACTGCTTTCAACCAAAAGAGACAGAGCATGTGCACAATAGAAAAGGAAAACAATGGAAACATTTTTCTTTAATTACCTCACACACCTCTGGGTATGTTGGTAGAAGAATAAATATTTGTATGAGGGGCTATGGTAACAGATACTATCATCATATAAATAAATAAAACCATGGGGCAAACTGGGACTTCAGCATGTTACAGTGAATTGAATTGAATTGAACTGAACCACATTTAGTGATGTTTAAATCAGTGCACAGTCCATATAAGAATGATGACTTAGGTAGACTGGCCTAGTTCAACCACAGAAGGGAGCATCTCAGGAAACATGAATCCAGCTCCCAGTTCTTTCTTTTGGAAGTATCAGAGCAGCAAGAGGCAGCACGTGGAAGACAAGGGAAGCCCTTCTACTCAAAGTGTGGTCCTGAGCCAGCAGTTTCAACATCACCTGGGAGTTCATTACAAGTGCAGCATTTCTGGCCCCATCCCAGACTTTCCGAACCAGGATCAGAAGTTTAACAACCATTTCTTGCCACTTTAAATTCTCAGAAATACTGCTGTCAAGCAGCCTACTTAGAACTGTGAAGTCTGTGAAGTTACCTGAAGGTGTCCTAGCCACCTGTCTATACATTTATTTGTGAAATGTTTGCCAAGCATCAGCAGGGAGCAAAAAAATGTTCTAAGCACCATGGGTGATGCAAAGATAGGTATGGCTTTGTCTCAATCTTAAAGGAGTTTAAAGTGTACTGAGTAAGTAGTAGGAGAAACAAAACACACGTGTATGGAAACTAACAGTAAAAAATAAATGTCATGAAAAGTAACAAAACAGGGATTATGAGGAAGGATGGGCCACGTTACATCAGGCAGTCAAGTGGGTGTTTAGGGACTGGAGCTGCAGGAGCAGAGCTGGTGGGAGCAGAAAAAGAACCTGGTGGTCCAGTTAGTCCAGTGCCTCTGCCGGCAAATGTTGCCCCTTTTCCCACTTGGTAGCCACCTCTTCCTTCTAACACTGAGTGATGGGCTCTCATTTTTCCCCTTTTTCCCAAGAAAATCTGTCACTAACTCCTTTTTTTTTTTTTTTTACCAGATCTATGAGAGAGTAATATCAACTTCAGGCCTTTTGGGCCAGATTTTGATGGACATCAAAGCCTTCTAATGATGTGGAATTCTAAGGCACTGTTAGTGTATTACAAATTTCCCTTTTCCAGAGGGTTTCCATCTCACCACTTAGGACCGCATTCATTCTTCTTGTGCATGAAGTTGACAGAAGGGATTCATTTCTTTGAGTGGTAGCAGAGCATGGTAGTTAAGAGATCGGTCCTGAGTCAAAGGAAGTTAGCTATATGGCCCTGAGAAAGTTTCTAACCTCTCCATGTTTCCCTTCCCCACCCATCTGGTAAGAATAATACCTGCCACATTAGCAGGATAAAAAGATTACTATATGGAGAGCTCTTGAATGAGCTATTGACATGAGGTAGTGTTCAGTAATGTCTGCTATTGTGATCCTCTCCCCAAAGTTTCCTAAAACTTCATGGTAATGAGAATCACTTGTCATGTGCTTTAAATACAGCATTTCCTAGGATTGTCCCCCAGAAATTCTGATACTGTGGATGTGCATGGTCCCTGAAATTTACATATTTAACAAATACTGTTAAATATGTGTCTGTTTTTTGTGCAAACTGTGCAAGGAATCCATACACACTGTGTGCAGTGTGAAAAACACAAAAGCTCTGGAGTCAGGGTCCCCAACACGACTCTGCTCTGCTACTCCTAGAGCTGTGATGTATGCTATATGGACAAGATCAGGTACCCTGCCACTCCCAACATGTAAAGGGGCATAGTATACTTGGAACTGAATCTCTCTGGGGCATGGTCAGCAGCAAGGCAAAGCTGATAGAATGTCCCAGCTTGGTCTAGGAGCTTGGAAGGGTCTCCCCAGGAAGTAAGTGTAACCAGAGGGCAAGGACTGAGGTGCAAATGCAAATGAAGAGGGCTTGGAGTTAGCCCACATCAAACATAATACAGCATGGAGGACCAGCTAAGATCAGAAGGGTAGCTGGGTTTCAAAGGTCTCAGTGGGTGTGGTTCGGACTCCAGGACATCTGTTGAGAGAGCAAGTGATCAGCCCTTAGGAAGCACTGGTGAGAAAGCATCAGCTTGTTGCCTTCTTACATGCTGAGTCCCACCACAGCATGGCTGGTCCCCTGGTGTTTGTGCAGACCCAGACAGGCTGCCACGATTGGCTGGGCAGGTAGTGTACTGCCTAACCCACAGCAGCACCCTATGCTGTAGTCTATGTGAAGAGCATCTTTCTGGGTTGTCCAGTTCACAACCTACACAATTGTATATGAGGGCTGTTGGAAAGTATCCAGCCACATAATATGAAAAGTAGCAGCATTTATGGCTGGATTTTTTCCGGACAGCCCTCATATGGTGGCCATGGTCACCCTGAGACTAGCAGCTGTGGCTTGTTTATGATTCGTGCCAGAGGAGAAGTGCTGGGCTCTCTCACGCAGTGGCATCCTGAGACCCACACAGCAGGCCAGCATTTGGAGAGGAGTAAAAACAGAAAACAAAATGTGGAAGCCAACCCAGGCGGATGGAACCAACCCAGGCAGATGGCCCGCATCACGTATTCAGATCCAGATGGAGCCACATCTGAGAGGTCTGATGCACGGGGAGGGGCAGGTCCTTTTTCTTTTCTGTGACATTGGGAATTCCGTGTTGTAGCCACCACGGAGCCTTTGTCCATACACATGCATGGAGACTTCTTATCCCCCATTTCCTTTATTTTCCTCCTGGGCATTTATCACCAGCTACATCCTATATGGAATATGTTTCTAAGCTATTTCCCCCAATAAGAATGAAAGCTCAGCTAGTGCCTGGCACACAGTTAGCATTCAATACATAATCATGGCCTGTGGAAGGAGGGAGGGATGAAGGAAGGACTACACAAACATGTCTCCAAGTCCAACGAAGACCCTAACTAGGCCTCGGGGGACCGGGAACAAAGAAGAAAGAGTAGAAAGAATAACTGAGAGGTCAAGGTGCTTGTCAAACTTGTTGGGGTTCAGGCAGAACTCCTGCCCTGCTGGGAGCCTGAGGCATGAGGCCTGAAAGAAAAGGTGAAGCCCCAGGGACAGTTCTCTGGGTTCCGCTGAGGCTCCCCCAACCCCAGCTCCAACCCGCTGTGAGCTGTCTGCTCAAGAACCAGACTAATGGTTCCCACAGCCATGCCGAGCCCAGTGCCTCCCGAAGCTGCCTCCCCCAGCCCTTGCAGACGGCAGTGAGAGGTGGGGGCTGGGCTGCCTCGTCCTCCTTTAAGGAGCCACCCTGAGTGTGCAGGGTGGTGGAAATGCTGCCTCAACTGAGCCACAGGATGAACTCCTTCCATGATTGTTGAAAACCCAGGGATGCGATGACCTTTAAGCAGAGCCCACAACACATTCCTGAAGATGATTTCGTCCACGGCCACAAAAGATGCAGGCAGACCAGTGAAGAAGCGAGCCGCCCAAGCCCACCCCTGTGGGCTGCCAGCCTGGCCTGCGCTCCCCCGCTCTGCTGAGCCAGGTGTTGGGTGTGTGTTAATTGGATGAACAGTCTCATTCGCATGACGGCTTTGATTTGTGTTTTGGGGTGCTTCATCAAGATTCCTTAAACACAAATTGATCTCTGCTAATTCATGCATCACCACTGAATATTTTGACATGCAACACCTCCTCCTTTCAGAAAAATCTGTGCAGGCTGGTGAGCCAAAAGCCCTCCTCCCTACCCCTCAGCCATGTTCCCTGAGCCCAGAATTCCAGTGTAGACCCCTCTTCTGGGGAGTCTTTCTACACAATTGTCAGCCCATTTTCTCCCCTCCTTCTCCCTTCCTCCTGCCCTGACTTTCTTCCCTTTTTGATTTTTATCCCAGTACCTCATTCTTTCTCTGCACCTCCTCATCTCTGATCCTCCCCTCTATCTTGTCCTTGTCCCATTTTGTGTTCCTTTTTCCTGCGTAAGACTGGCCTCTCTGCATCCCTTCCAGCTCCCTCTCTCCTTGGCTGCTGCCTTCTGCCAGCACCTCTCTCCATTTACTGCTTTGTGCACTGAGATTTTCTGTTGTCCCAACTTCTCTCTCTCCCTGGCCTCTGTTACCCTGCTTAGTCAACCTGTGGGGGAGAAAAGCTCTGCCTATGAGCTCTGTGATGGTAGAAGCAGAAACTAAAGGGTGAGTGAAAAATCCTGACCTCTTGCCCTGTCACAAGCACTGAGCAATGTCCCCAGAGGCCAGGAACTCCGTGTAGAAAAGGCATGCCCAAATCTTAGTCCCCCAAGCAGCCTTCTGTCTGTGGGCAGGTATAATAGAACCAGGGAAATGCAAGCTCATGCCTCAGCAAATTACCTTGGTCAGGAGCTCTGAGCAGCAATTAGCATGTATGAGAATAAAATACCTGTTGGATGAATGAATGGATCCATCAATACTGTACACGGAGCTGAGCATCATACCATCATGCATATTCGTTCACTAGTGATCAATCATGGATCAACAACATTAAACATAAATTTAAAGCCATGACAACAATTATACAATAAAACTACATCAAATATACATAGAGGTAGCAAGCTGTAAATATACAGCCTAGCCTATTCCCCAAGCTACTCTGCATTCCTATCTTATTTCAGTCTCCCAGTGCCTAAAAGGGATCTCATCCTGCCTTCTGCACACGCTGTGCTAATCATGCCAGGCATCCCACATCTCTGCTCTAGGTGGGGCATGCCCCTACGTCTGCCTGGAGGATCCATTTCTGTTGTCTCTTCCTAACCTCTTCTTGTTCATCATTAAGACCCAGTTCAAGTGTTACCTCTATTCTAAAACTTCCCCAATCTATACAGCAGGATGTCTCCTTCCTTTCTTTGTGGAGCATTTTGATGTGTTGGGTGCTGGGGCTGTAGTTCTGAGCCACAAGGGAGGAACTCTACCCTCACGGCCCTCATTGGAGCTGAACATCCCGTCCTACGTGCATGCAGCATGTCGCCATCTCCGCCGCCCTTGCTTCTGGCTTGCCCTCCACGTTGTTCTTGCATAGGAGGCCTTACACTTGACTCATCTGTGTCTAATAAATGTCAGTTCAATGAGTGAACAGATGAATGAGGAGACTGAGGCTCGGGAGAGCAACTGACTTGTCTAAGATCACAAGCCAGAAGCTGGGTGTTTCCACCCCCTCATCTCCTGCCAGCCCAGGTTTCCTGTATGTCAGAGCACTTTTTCCTTCAACCCACACTTTCAGCCTTAACCAAAAGGTAGCCAGGCAGTGAGTGAAGCTGGGGAGGTGGGGGGCAGCCCACAGGAGTGAGGGGCAGGGACACTAAAGATTCTGGCAACATCGTTTTCCAGCCTCAGATGGATGATGGGAGTATCTGCTTTTACTTAATATTTAAAGTCAACAATCAGACAGACTCAGCATTTAGTCTGGTTTTAGCCTCTGCGTTATCATTAATGTTCATTTATTGTTGGTTAGCTAATGTTCATTTTCTGTAACATCAGTATTGTCTAGATAATATTATGACTAGTGATAGTTACCACTTTGAGGGCCAATCATGTGACATTATCTCTTGTTCTAACAAAATTCCTGAAATGTAAGGATTAGTCTTGTTTTACCAGTAAACAAACACGGATTCTGATTGGTGAGTAACTTGACCAAGGACACACGTGAGCAGGCCTCAGGCTCAGGGTCGGCATCACAGGGTGCTTTCCCTCGTGCACGGTGTTTCCTGGGGGGCCTATGGCCTTGCGCATGACGGTGATTCCCCCGAAGCACTAACTAAACACTTGGGTGGTCTAGAAGGCAGGCTGTGAGTCTGTCCTCCCGCACCACCACGTTTTCGGAATCTGGTGCAATGGCGGCACCCTGCCTGCTGAGCAGGAAATGCCCTGGTGATCATGGAAATTTTTAGCAAAGCCACACTCATCTGGCTGACCTCTCACAGAGCCTCCTCTTACAGTTCTGATATTATATTGAAATTCTCCCGATTCAGTAAGTGCTTACGAATTTGCTTAAAACACACACTTTTTTTTTTAGCTTTAAGGGGAAGATTGGGGCTTCCAGTTCCCTGGATAAGTCAGGCTAGAGGAGTTTGTTCTCATATAAATGAAATGCTATTGATTGCTGCTCTTTGATACTAAGGGAGCAAGAACGTGGGCTTTCTTAGTTTCCCTTTCAAAGCTAAGCATTCACCAGACCCCTGGGCCATATTCATGTGAAGTGTCTATCACTGCGGGACCACCAAACTCACTCCCATGAAGCCACGCATGGGATGTCTGTGCCCATGTCCCAGTGAATGGGGTGGCCACCAGGTCTGCTTTCATCCACCCTGAGCAGACCCCCCTTTCCCAAAGGCCAGGGGATTCCTTGGCAATGTTTGCTTTTCTCCAGGAGATGGAATCTGAGATAGAGATTGCATGCAGGAGGTTTCAGGGGTGTGTTTTCAAGAACCGTCCCTGTGAAGGAGCAAGGGAGTCAGGATGGGACCTAGAAGTTAAGCTGTCATGCTCTCAGCAGCCTCAGTAATCCCAGAGGAGCCCTGGAGCTGAAGTAGCCCCGATAGCATGTCTCTCATCAAAGGAAAGGGCCAGGCCTTCAGACCCAGTCACTGAGGAAGGGAGGGACGTTGGGTGAGGCAGGTATAGTTAACCAGGGGAGTGAGTGCCTCTGACCTAAGGAGACACGTGGGTGGCCCACAGGGCATTCACTATAGAGGGTCTTCATGCCTCACCTGTGATGTAGAGAAATACGGAGGCTGTCCAGAAAGTATTCAGCCATGTAATATGAAAAATAAAGGCATTGATGGCTGGATTGTTTTTTCCAAACAGCGCTCATATGCTATGATAGCACAGAATCAATCCCTTCCCATCACCAGCTGCTCCCTGATTACACAGTTCAATGCTGGACACAGGTGGATGCCCAATACGTGTTTGTGGAATTGAACTGCATCCCGGTGTACTCACGGGTCCTTCAGATGATATGGTTCATTTCCTTCTCTTGCAGATGAAGAACCCAGAGGGATTAAGTGTCTTATTCAAAAATGCACTCTTTGTTAAGGAGTAGATTCTGGTCCCTGGCCTGGTGTTTCCTTTATGAAACCCAGCTTCCTGCTTCTGGTGTTTCTGGTCTAGATCAGCCGGGTCCAACCTTTTGGCTTCCCTGGGCCACATTGGAAGAAGAAGTGTCTTGGGCTACACATCGAATATGCTAACACTAATGATAGCTGATGAGCTAAAAAAAAAAAAGGTCACAAAAATCTCATAATGTTTTAAGAATTGGTATTGGGTTGCAGGTTAGATATGCCTCGTCTAGATCATGCAGGTCTATAAGATAACCAGTTACTTTTGGAGTTTTAACAAACATGCGCCACGAACAGACCTGGCTGTTACTATTACAGATGGCCTGCTTGCCTCTGTGGACAAGGCTGGAATTTCATTGTCTTCGCGGGCTCACCCAACATTGTCTGGCAAATGCCGTTTTTCACCATGAACTTTTTATCAAGTCATCTAAATTAGTAATCCCCAAACCTGTTGCATTTAGAGTATAGCATCAAATTTCCAAAACTGAAGGACAGATCTGAGCGGTACCTTCATATCTCCCTACACCATCACCCTCGGTAGTTGGAATGCTGTGGGCACCACTCCAACACACACATTCGTGCATACAAGTACATGCTCACCTGTTCACCAGTGGTCGCCAGGCTCTCCACACATCATCACAATCCACCTTCCCAGGCAATGACTGATGAAGAAGTGAGGTCACGGGGGGCCCTTTACACCCCACAGAGACTTCACAACACATACTGCACGTGAACTGAAGGGTGACAGCCCGCATTTGGGAAACAGCCCTTTGAAGTGCCGTTGCACCTGTGCTCACTGTGGAAACACCCAGGATCCCCCTGCCGTGTGAGCCCAGGGGCTGACTTAGGGGAGAAGGAGCCCTGCCTTGTCATGGAAGGCGTTATGAAACCACTCAGGATGTCGGCCCCTGCCCAGTGGAGCGGCTGAGCGGGAGCTCCGGAAGTTAACTTTGAGCAGACCCGTCCCTTTCCCTTCCTTAGCCTCAGTTTCCTCAGCTGGAAAGTAGGGATAAATAATACCTCCAAGAAAAGGTAGTTATGAACTTTACACTTGGTCTTATCACCTTTATTTGTTTTAAAAAACCAAACCACATGTAGAGTTGTGAGAAAAAATACTGCTAACAGTAATAATCTGGAATCCTACCACCTTGAGATAACTGTCATTAGCATTTTAGAGATGGACCCCTTGAGCCTGTTGTTATGAGCATGCATGTCATTGTGTTTGGGGGCAGAGCAAATGGGGAAACGTATTAGATGCTTAACATACGCTCGGCAGATAGAAGCATTCAATAAAGGCAGCCTGACCGTCTCCTGCTTTTGGACACCACCAGACACGGAGGCAGTTAAGTGGTAGAAGCAGTTTAGAGTTAGAAGCAAGAGTGCATGGAATGGGGTCCAGATTCTGTCCTTTATGAGATGGGCAATTGGGGCAAGTACTTCAACTTGTCTTAGTGTGTTCCTTCGTCTATGTAATGAGATAATGACACTTGCTTTGTGACAGTGTCTTTGGGATCCGCTGGCCCAGATTGGAGGCTTGGCTCTGCCACTCACTAGCTATCATATGTGACTTTGGGGCAATGTTTTTGTTGTCATTCTGTTGGCCTAGGCTATCTCACACATACAATTCTGGTAATAGGCCAGGTCACAGGGATGCACCAGGGGTTAAGTGCACATGGGACTTAGCACAGAGGTTGGCCCACAACAGATGCCCAATTAATGCCCGTGAGTAGCAGCAGTGGCCTTAGCAGCAGCAGTTACAGTATCAGCAGGTTGCTGCATTATCATGAGAATAAGTGAAATATAACCAACAAAAAGTTCTGAAAAGTGCTTTACTAGTATTTGTCATTATTACCCCACCAATGAATGATATGTGTGCATGGCTACTGTATTAGAAAACTTAGGATTCATTATAGGTATTTCTCATGCAACAAAAAGTATAAAACAGGCTGGAGAGATTTTAGGGTCACTCTCAGGATAATAGAGTTAACATTTCAATTTAAAGCTCCCTCATTTTTTATTTATTCTTTCCACAAATACCCATCTAACATCTCCTGTTTGAAAAGCATTTGCTATTTGCTTCAAAGGCTGCAGGTAGCACTAAAATCTCACCTCTTGTCCAAGCCCTCTTCTGGGCAGTTAATGGATGTCCATTAGCTCATTTAGTCCACAGAAACTAGGAGAGGTTGTTGATCCAGACCTTGTGTTACAGATGAAGAAAACAGGGGCATGGAGATGAATTTGCTCAAGGCCACAGAGCTGGGAAGAGGAGGACATGGGAGTCAAGTCTTTCACTCCATCGCACAGCGGCTCCTAAGGAAGTGCCTTTCCCCTGTGTGTGTTACATACACGCCAAGGACCTAACCCATGGGACCTGTAGAGCTCCAAACTAGACCATGGCAGGAGTATTCCTGAAGCCCCTGTGATTTTGAAAGACAGGTATTTTCTCTAAACAAAAAATGTAAGGTATTACAAGGCACCTAAGACAGCCATAAATTCACACTACCAGTTGTGACATTTTAAAATTTTTTGACTTCACAATAATTTCTTTTGACTGACAGCCTATAAAAGACCTCTTATGGGGTTATGTGGAATTAATCTCCATGTTTTGATCGCCACTGATGCAAACTCATCACCGCCTTTCAACTTGGAAGTCGTCTGTTTTTCTAGCCTCTCCCCACCTTTGTATTCTGGTGCTCTCAAAGAAAATGGAAGCAGGTCATGGAGGGACTGGGGACCGTCATCCTTGTCCAGAGGTATGTGTGGCACCTGGAAGCAGGAGGTAGCACATGGCAGAGAGGAATAGAGTCAAGTGGGGTCTGGTGCCTAGACCAACACCACAACAGCTGGCTGGGTGACCTAGAGCCAATCCCTCAGTGACCCTCCATTTTCCATTTGGTGAAGTGGGGAGTCTACAAGTGACAAAACATATCCTGGTAAATATTAATTTGTCAACTATAAAGCACTTTTAAAACTATAAAGGATGATAATTATTATTATTATTACCAGGATTATTATTACGGTATTAATATGATCATTCTTTGCATGGAGCCGTGATGCTCTCCACGCCATCAGCACAGCCAGCTGCACAAGCCCCTCCTCAGTCTTCTCGTAACTGTGTTGTTATACACGAGGTCTACAGACTCTCCCCTGTCTTCCTGGGATCTTCCAGAGGGTAAAGCATCAGATTTGTCCTCTTCCCAAGCCTCACACTGACCCTTGGCTAAGGGACTGAACTTTTTAATAGGCAGGACCTTGTGGAACCCACCTGAGGTTGCTGGTTACTGCCATGGAAAGGTCTCCCAGGAAGATCGCCCTCCTCCATGGAGCACAGGGTCACGGCTTCTGCATCAGAAGGAATCTGCTCCATGTGAGGTGACCAACCTGGTTGCCTGTTTGCACCCTGCTACTTCTACCTTTACAGGGCCTTAGTTTGCTCATGTATCAGTGGGAGATAGACTCATAGACCTCAGAATACCTTCATCCTGACATGCCCTGTTCTCTGCTCTGGATGTGAGCATTCTCTCCCACCTACTCCAGCCTCAAGAGAGAAGACAGGCTGGCACCCCAAGTGGCTGTCACTCCAACCTAATCCTATGGCTTCTCTTATCACACTGCCCATCCCTCCCACCTTAAGCCCCAAGTGGTCAGACTTGCTTGTGTTTCCCTTCATGTAGCATGAGGCCCAGGGTAGCAGGTGGAACCCAATCCTGACTCTGAGGTTGACTGGCTATACAACAGGTTGCTCAGTATTTCTGTGCTTTTGTTTTCTCATCTGTAAAAAGAGACAGTAATAATACCTACTCAAGGAATTGTTGAGCAGAATAAGTGAGAATGATGCCTGGAAAGTGTTAAGCATCATGTAAATTCTGGTACATGTAAATTCTCAATTGGTATGAGTCACTGATACTATTACTCTATCATCATCATCATCATCATCATCATCAGTCAGGGTTCAACCAGAAAGCAGAACCAATAGAAGATAGAAATATGATAGATAGATAATAGATGTATTATACATATGTTATACATATGTATATATATTTACATATATATATATATATATATATAAATTTTACACAACTGTGGGGGCTGGCTAAGTGAAGGCCAGGCCTATAGAACAGGTGGCAATCCCCCTGGGCATGAGTGGAAGCTTGTTGTCCACAGGTGCCATCACAAAGGAGAATGGGGGAAGTGGGGAGCGGGGGAAGAATCAGAGACCCAGTGGCTGTTTGGAGACTGTGAACTCAGGGAAGGCCCAAGCCCTTTCTGACAGTGCTTACCTGATTAGGTCAGAGTCACCCAGTATAATCTCCCTTTTGCTTAATTTAAGATCAATTGACTAGGGACTTTGTAAAAATCCCTCTGTAGCAGTACCCAGATCAGTTTGATTGACCAACTGGGAAATGATGTACTGTAGCCTCTCAACTAACCGGAACTCAAGCAATCAAAGATTTTTGTGCTGGTTGCTTGAGAATGTTGGGTACATTTACTGGGCATTCACCAATCCCTGGGTGTGCCAGTCAACTGAGAATCTACTGTATACATGCTACACAATGGCCACCTTCCCTCACCTGGATGGTGCTTTCCTGGTTTCTAAGACCCTGCTCAGGTGAGTTCTCCCAAGAGGCCTTCCTTGATCCTTCAGGTTGGGTTCAGGGCCCTTCCCTGGGCTCAGCCTCCTTGTCACAGTGTAAGAACGTGGTCTTCTCCTCACCGGACTTATAGCTGTGTGTTCATGACTCATCTCAGAAGTCCTGAATTTCACTGAGTTCCTGGACAACGGGGTCCTTAATCCTAACCTTAGATAAATTGAAAAGACCCAGTGGCTGTCACCAAAACCCAAGGCCTTCTCTGCCTGCCTCTCAGGGAGCAGACATCCAAATGCCAGGTAGGGTCTGGGCTGTAAGAGTTTCGTGGAAGTATTTCACCTGGGAGCACCTGGCGCTCTGAGCTTGTTATCAGGGGTGAGTGGATGAAATAAGAGTGACTGGGAGGGTGCTTGGCTGAGGCTGGGTCATGGCTCATCATGTCTACAGGTCACAGGTGGGGAGATGGCAGTTCAAATGCCACCAGCCTCAGGAAGAAATATGCATCAGAATTGTTCGTGCTGGGCTGAGACAAGGGAGGACAGAGGGGCAGGACAGGCTGAAGTGCCAATGGCACAGGAGACACACAGGAAGGACACCCTCCCCCAGCAGGCACAGAAGGGCCTGAAACTCATCTCCTTTGGGGGATCCTCATTAAGAAAAAGAACACAAAATAACAAATACACAGTTAGGTGCAAATATGAAAAAATAAGAATGATAATGAGAAAATATCACAAGAGACTGTAAATTTTAAAATAGCTGACAAGTATTGCAAACACAATAACCAGAAAAATAAGTATCTTATTAATTAGCTGCTTAACCCACCTCTATAATACGCTTTTCCTACATTTTTTGGCTATATACTCTGTGATTCCTTCTTCATAGGACAATGATTTTGTGAAATAATTTTCTAAATAGTGAATAGAAATATAATTCAACCTTTTGTCTAACATGGTTAATCAGAGAAGATATTATTGAGAGTTGGGATGCAGAAACACAGATGTAATCATTGTTTGCAGTACTGTTATGTGCCTGGCCTTACAAATTCAGGGATTCTGATAAATTCTATTTTGCAAGTCTCCATTCAGAAAACAAAAGAAAGGTATGGTACATGATGGTACAAGTGCATTAATATATACAAGGAGGAAAGTTCTGTTTTGACAAGGCAGCTATGAAAATATGAATTTTCTTATATAGCTTTGCATGTCTCCCAGTGGAAAGATTTTCCACAGACTAGCATCTGGTTGTGCATGTTTCCCACCTTTTCCTCCTCCGTGGCCCACATCAGCACTGGGTGCTGTGGGACCCATATGCATTCCCATACAGCCCTACCCTGTGCTTCCCATCACCACACCCAGTGAGCCGGTAGAAGTGTTGCTGGAAGCCATTCCTACACCAGAGTATCTGGCACTCCCCACAGAAGGGACTGAAGTTCCTATAGATATATCCCATCAAACCCAAAATCAATGTATCCAAAATGCATGCTCCCCTTAGCCAGAGGCAAAAGCTGTCAAACCACAACTCAACACACTAAACTCACTCAACATGAAGGTAGTGTGATAGAGAAGTCAGAGTGGACAACGGGGCCGGGGGCCCTTACTGATTGCCACTGAAATATTTTACTTTTGAAAATTTTATTAAAACATATGACCACGTGGCTAGGCCTTGGAAGGAGCCCATGCAGGTGGAGCATTCCCTTCCTCAGCTGAAATGCTGAGGATACTGGATCCTCACAAACAAAACCTGTTTCCAAGCCTATAAAATGGAATCGATAGTATGCTGTTGGAAGAATTAAGCAAAACAGTGTTGTAAAAGTGCTTATGAGGGTGCTTGGGCCACAGTATGTGATCAGGAAATGTCATTATTAAGTGTCACTTCTGTGAAACACCCCTACTCCCCAGGTGTTCGGTGGTGCTCCTCTTGTCACAAATGCAAGTATTAGACATAAAATTCCTATGGTCATGATACTTTCATCTTGCTTCTGGTTTTCCATCACTTTTGCCCACAAGCTGGGGTCCATTTCAAGGGCTCTGGCTTTGTCCAATTTATCTTTTCATCCCTAGCACCTACCACGGAGGGTAGCACTTAGAGAAGCTCAAAATGTTGATTTTCTTCTCCTTTTCCTTGGACCCAATAAGTGTGTTGAATTCTTTTGAAACATGTTGTTCCACCCTCTCACTGACCTTATGATGTAAATATTCTCCTTCTCGCCCTGGAAATCCCATCTCTCCACCCCTGCTCTAGGTGCCAGGACAGGCCTGGGCCCACGTTGCTCACCTTCATCTGCAGGTGCTCTGTGTTCACAGACATCAGTCAGCCAGTAACAAAGGCTGCCTGCAAGAAGGCAGTAATGGTCCTGGGCCCTGGGGCCTTACGGAATGCAATCTTCCATCCTGGCGACTGTGGGAATAATTGCTACAGTGGAACTGGCTTTTGTGAGCCGTTCCATGAGCTGTGTGCTCTCTGCCATTGGCTCGTTCTCTGCTGGACTCTTCACGTGTACCTTGGAAGCACCCATTAACCAGTGTGCACTAAGAATAGTGCCTGCAAATCAATCTTCTGCATCCAAGAAACCCAATTTTCCAAAGATGTCTAATTAGCCACTCTTTGCTAAATTAGTTGGTATCACAGTGTGAAAACCTGTTTCAAAAGAAGATTAGCCCCCCTTTGACAATAGGCTCCAGTTCTCACTCCTCACTAATTCAGACTAGTTAGTGCAAGATGAACCTTATCAATTTTGCCCCAGTTTTCTGGGGACCAAAGGGTGACGTGTCTACCCAAGTGAGATAGGCCATCTACCCCCATGCCCCAGGCCTCCTCTTTTACTCCCACTACAGCCAAGTGACCCAGGGCTTAGGACAATATGGGGTGGGCTGAGGACACTGAGTAAAGGAAGATCCCTTTGACTGCAGCAAGGTGGGAAAAATAAAGGAAGAGTAGCAAATTCTTATAAAATGAAACATTAAATTTAAAGGATCATTCTTTTCATGAGATTAAAATCTTCTTAATTGGGTGTGCATTAAAATGTCCTTTTTATGTGAAATGATGGTGACAGCAAATAACAAGCTTTCAGATGCAAAATAAGAAGTTGGTCCTCAAGGGCATGTCCAATCTTTTATTAATATGATTTTACTAGTTCTTGACACCTACAAGTCTGGCAATCTCAATTTGAACCTGGAGTTCAAGGCCACCCACCCTTCCTTCTATTGCAGTGGTTCTCAACCTTCCTAATGCCACTGCTCTATTGTGCCTGCTCCACCTGGGAGTCCTAGAGGGTAGACTTATGAGACATTGCCCCGTGTTCTGTGTCCCTGTCCATTCTCAGAAAGGGTAACTCAGGTCTCACCACTCATTTCAGAATCATGTTTATGTAAGGCCCTTGTCCTTCCAGTGAGTCAGACAAACGTTTTCACTGCCAGGTCTATTGAACATGGCCAAGGTGGTGTAGGTTTGGGTCCAAACCCAGCCTCTTCTCTTACTTCCACCTGCATGATCTTGTCACACTACTAGCCTCGCTGTGAAACACAGTTTCCGAAATGGGCAACTGGAACATAGTAAATGCCTTGCAACAGCATGTAGTGATGTTACTAACAGTCAGCAGGTATCAGTAAACATACATGGTAGGTGCGAAGTCCAGCTCGAGGAACCCCATGTGTAATTCAAATGCTCTTTCTTTAGTGATAAAATCTTACATCCCTCTGATGTCTTTCCATCTCCTTGAAAGCCTGAATTGTTTTAGATTCCTCATTCCCTCTAGAACCTGTAATTTGGAATTTCTCATAGAAACATTCTTTTGAAAGGACTTTTAGCAATCTTTGGGTCACTGGTCTAAAGACCATTCCCACAAAACTCTAGTTTCCTAATCCCAGACCTTGGACCACCCTGAGCCTAGTTGCACTGTATTCCACTCACGGATGCCTTTGGTACCTCAGGCTCTCAAATAGAGCTCCTGCCGAGCTCCTGCCTAGGGACCTCAGAGATGGCATGGCACAGAGAGTCAGGGCCACGCTTAGAATGGTTGAATAGCTTTCTCATGAAGTGTCATAAAAGGAAGAAACTTTAGGCTGACAGGACCGGACCCTGTGGTCTGTTTCCCCTAAACCAGCAGTTCTCAACATGTGGGTCGTGACCCCTTTGGAGGTCGAATGATCCTTTCACAGGGGTCGCCTAAGACCATCGGAAAACACATTACATAACGATTCATAACAGTAGCAAAATTACAGTTATGAAGTAGCAACGAAAATAATTTTATGGGGGTCACCACAACATGAGGAGCTGTATTAAAGGGTCACAGCATTAGGAAGGTTGAGAACCACTGTCCTAAACCCTCTATATCATGGTACAATGACTCTCATGTCCACATATTACCTTTACCAAAAAATTGTTGGCACAGCTTTGCTGTTGGTGAATGTACTCAAAGGGACAGCTCACCCTGGCCCCCTGGCCTTCACTTCCACCACTGCCCTCCATGCCTGCCTCCCTCAGCCCACCGACTCCCTCAGCCCGCGCCGTCTCCATCCTGTCTCAAGGCCAATGGCAGACACAATATTGAGGTTAGTGTTCAAGAGAGCAATTCCAGAAATGCACATACACACTTCTGATCAAAGCAGGAAGCCAACCACTTAGGGTGCTGTGGAGAGTAGCCTCGGCCCCTCATTAAACTGAATGGCTGCAAGCAACGTCTTTAAACACAGGCAGTTTAGGAAACAGGGTCGGTAGCACAGTTTAGGATAATGGGACCCCCCCTTCCCCAGTGATGGCATCACTCTCTGCCTTCAGTTGCTTTTTGGAAAAGTGTTCTCCATCATGCCTCACCCAAAATGCTGCTCATTACTCACATCGTCACTTACCCTGTGCCAGGCTCTTTACACATTTTCTTATTATACCCTTTTACAGATGAGAGAACTGAGGCTCAGAACTGTTAAATGACTTGGCTTGGCCCACATGGCTGATTAGGCAGAGGGTCCAAGAGTCAAATCCAGGCTGCTGGGCACCAAAACTTCTAACTGTTAAGAAAATAGCCTCCCTGGCCAAAGCCGGCTGTGCTCCCCACAGGGCCCTGTTGGCCCCTGCTGGCCCCTGCTGCTCAGGTACCCAGTCCTGTGTGCAGAGCCTCAGCTGATCCCCGCACCTGAGCTCTGTGCACCGTGCTGAGTGCTCAGGTCCTGGCTCCTGAGGGTATGCAGTCACGTGGCTTTCTCCTATTAGGCCTGCATCCTCCCCTTGAAGTTAGTTGAGATTCTAAGATGTTAGACATCTTGCCCAAGAAATGGGCAGAGCCTGGATTCAAATTCAGGTCTCTCCAGCTCTAAAACGCCTGATTTTCCCCAACCTGTAGCTCCTCTACTGTGTCACCTGCCCTAGAGTGATGGGTGTGTGCTTCACACTGTTCCCCCAAAGTGTGGGGATGGGTTTGCACTGGGCTTTTCCACTCCCTCTGTTTGTCTCACCTGTGAGCTGGAGACAATCTGGCCACATGGAGTGAGCACCGAAGCTGTGAGAATTTTCAAGGGATAGAGTATCTCTCATTGACCCACTTGTGCGCTGCCCCTTCCTGGCTGCAGGAGCCAGGTTCAAATCCAAATACCACTTCTGTCACCCCTAGTAATGGGTCACGGTGGGATTCATGCATTCTCTAGACATCAGTTTCCTTGCCTATAACATTAAGGTCTTCAAAGGAATGTGTGAGGACTAGACTGAGTAGGAATGGGGAGGCATTTGAATTGTGCCTGGCATGCAGTAAGCATTCGTTTTGGTTGTTGTTATTATTAGTATCATTGCATTAAAACCCCCTTTGCCGGATAAGCCATCCGTCATTTTCACTTCAGGGTATAGAACTCTCTGCATCTTGTTATTGCATCTGGTTATTGCCCCCACACCCGCCTCACATCCTCCAGCCCAAGGGCCCTGGGGCTTGTTCAAAGGAAAGTGAAACCCCCAAAGGCTAGGTTATTCATTCTGTGCACGAGACAAAGGCCTGAGCTGGCTTTGTATCTCACCAACTGATTAAGCTGCACGTTAGTCAGGGACAAAGCTTCTTACTGAATAACTAGGCTTGTGCTGAGCCAGGATGATAAATGCACTCTTAATGCATTGATAATAAAAAGGGTTTTTTCCCCCTTCTGTGAGTTTCCAGCAGCTTAGGGTTTTACCTGTGTTGAACACCGCCATCTAGAGGCCATTTGGAGAATGCAGCAGGGCCGAAGCAATCACTTTGTGAGGAATCTGAGAATTTACACAATCCATAGGAGGTTCAAAGATGACCCCCGGGGAGGTCAAATGTGTTTACAAAGAGACTGCCAGTAGTTACTTATTACCCTGGAAATGGCATCCTTTTCTGATTGCATGGCTCAGTTATTCCCAGGACTCTTCTTTCAGAACGAGTTTCAGCACTTGTGACATACTGGGTTTAGAGGCTTTTTTTAAAGGCACCTATTATGTGCTTAGTACCACCCTAGCACTGGAAGGAATACAGAAATAAGTAAGCATGCTGTGCCCTTAAAACACTAGTGTGGGAATGAGTAAAATATGACGAGACGGCTCATAAATAAGTCAAAGTGACCTAAGTGCCCTCCCTGTACAGATGGCTAGCCAGTGGAGGCAGAGCATGATGAAATCCAGAGGAAGGGGAGAAGGGGACAACACTTCATGAGTGTCCACCATTCAGTCTGGACATCATCTCACTTAATGTGCACCTCACAGTCAGATCAGATAGAGATTCCTGTTTTCCAGATAAGGACCTGGAGGCTCAGAGAGGTTAAATCACTGGCCCAATGCTGCCCAGCTGTGAGAAGAAGCAGCCAGAATTTCATTCCCAACCGTCTGCCTTCAACAGTGCTGGGATGCCTATTGAGGAAGGGGAAAAAATCGACTCTTGAATTAGCTCAGTCACGGCAGGTGTTTATCCCCAGGGGGTGAATTTGATTTTCAGAAATAGTCAGAAATCTTTCTTGGCCAAGTCATTCAATAGATAATGGGATTTGAGGTTAAAAACAAAAAGTGTGACCATAGGGCAGGAAAATTGTTTTATGCCTATTTGCTGATAAACTGGCTGAAAGGTGTTTCTGGAAGTCTGGTAAGCAGACGGCAGCACGGGGATGAGCTGCGGCTGGCGGAGGGACGCTCTGACGAGAGCCATGCTCCTGTGCAAGCATTGGTTCCTATGTGTTCAGCATCCAGGTTTTCCTTTTTATCACTCACATTTCTAGTTCTGAGGCAAGAACTCTTTGCATAAGTACTCACAGAGGATCTCCAAACTCTTTTCAATTCTTCCTTAAGATCTCCAACAGGAGCAGCACATCTTCATTTGAGAAAGGGAGAACTAGGCTTGAGATGACACCCTCACTGAGCAGCAAATGGGACATCACCACTTCGAACTCCCTATGCTTCTCCTCTTTGCCAGGGGAGTGGCTTACAGAGCAAGGGAACTGATGCTGCAATCCCGAGAAGAGCCACACCGCACATACCCACCCCATCATGCAGATGAGAGTCAGTGGAGAGTCCATGTAGGATGGTGGGAAGGAGAGAGGCAATCATGGAAGGCTTCCTGTAAGAAGCCATGCCAAGACCCATCCAGGGGAGGAGAGGGCCAGTTGGTACCACCTAGTTGTCTTGTTACCACAATAACCCCAAACCTGGTAGCTAGGAGACTTTTAATAATGTCCCAAAGGAGATTTGTGTACAATGGATGATCTTTTTCCCAGCTTCCTTCTAATCCAATGTTCCTTTTCCAGTCAAAGGTAGTAGGTCTCCCGTTGCTGCACGGCAGATTCAATTCAGATATCCAAGTGGCAAGTTGTGAAACTCTATGTGTACAAGAACCAAATCCACAGCTGATTGGCCATTGACCTCAGGCTGCAGCCCATTTGTTCACATGGATGTCATGATGGCTGGGGCAGGGGGAAAGGAGGTAGAGATTTTCCTTGGCTACCACATTTTCAGGGACCATGTCATGCCAGTCATAAGTCCCAGAACAAGTCCCCACAACTGTACCCCAGAATCCAATATACTCTTGGCTACCTTCATCATGTTATGTTATGAGGCACAGATGGAGGCACTGAATGAAGATGAATGATGATGGATGACTGTTTTTTGGAACCATCATGGCTTAGATACATGCTCTCTTCTCCATCTATCCATTCACTCAATGATTCAGGCTGGTGGGGAGAGGCAAAGGCTGAGAAGGGGAGAAGTGTGATTCCTTTTAAGAAGTGCAAGTCATTCAGGATAGCTAGAAAGTAAGGCAGATCGTGAGATGACTGCCCCTGTGGGGGAGGGGGGGTGGCTAGCAATGGCCAGCTGATGGAGAGAAGACTGACTTGGGTGGTAATGAAAGTCACTGCAGGCTTCTCCAGAGGGGAGCCATATGATCAAGTTCTTGCTCTGGGAAGATCCTTCAGGCTTCTATGTGGACAATAGAATGAAGGGAGTGAGACCAGAGACACAAAAAGGCCAAACTAAGCCAGTGGCAGTTGGGCATTGTTGTTACTATTTATTAAAATGGTAGCCCTGGGCTAAGGGATAAAGTGGAGAGTATCACAAAACTTTTATTTTGTCCAGACCGAAGCACCTGCAAAGGTGCTTTGCCTCAAGCCACAGAGTGTGTAAAAAAGCTGCAGGGAGTGCCCAGCCTTCCGAGTCCTCACCTGGACCTCATCGGATCCTTTGGGTGCTGCATGCTGCCTTCGTTCCCCTGTGTCAGGGCTGCTTCCTGACCTTGTCTCACAGATGAGGAAACAAGAGGGCCAGCTACAGGAGGTTCCCAGGCCCATGGCCAGCAGTCCTATAGCAGCTGGTCATCTGAATTTCACATTTAGCTGGGTGTCCTGTATTTTGTCTGGCAACCCTACCCTGTGGGAATCACCCAGCCAATGGGGTGCGGGGGACAGAAGGTTGTGACTTCTTACAGATTCAGTTCCCTCTGCCAGTGACACTTTCCCACCACACACACATGCACACTGCAAACATGTGCACACTTTTACACAGCACATGCACATAAGCATATGTACACCACACACACATACCCATGCACACTACTGGAGCCTTCCATAGATACCTATTTAACTAAGATTTTATAATTTTTATTTTATTTTATTTTTTTTTGGGGGGGTGGGTAGCTCCCTGGCTGGGAATCGAACTCAGGCTGCAGCGTTGAGAGCGCCAAAGCCTAGCCACTACACCACCAGGGAACCCCATTAACTAAGATTTTAGATCTCGGCTCAAACTTCATTCTTTCCTTTTGTACCGATAGATATCCTGTTCTTTGCTCACATACTTTTCATTCACAAAACTCATCCAGTTGTTTAGAAATGCTTCATTGTAGCTAGCTCTGATGTCCCACCCTCACACCCCGGAACTGAAGACAGACACAGCAGCCATGGGCTGCTGCCGCCCCCTGCCTGGAGTCAGAAGACTATTCCACACCTGCTATGTCAGGGACTCACCGCGCCACCTTAAATTCTCCTTGTTACACCAATCCTGTCTCATCCAGCACGCCTGGGACTGCTGTCAGTCCTTGGACACTATACTAAGGTCACTCCATGGCTTCCTGTGGATTCTCTGTCCTCCTGGATTCACCTACCAGCAACTATCCTGTTGGCGTGGATTCTCTCACAACAAGTATCTTTAAATATCCCTAACAAACTAGGGGCTTCATAGTCATTGAAGAAAATACCAAAAACTAAGTTTGCCAAATCATCAGGTGGCTGATTGGGCTAGGAGGGACCATGGAGGTAGCCAGTCCTGGGATGGAACACAGGGCAGGCACTGCTGGTATCCTCCTAATATCCACTTTGCACTTCTCTACTAACAAAACCCTAATTTTTTGAGGTATAGAAATGGACCCAGTCAAAATACTTACTTTCCCAAACTCCCATTCAATGAGGTGTCACCATGTCGTACAATTCTGGTCAGTGAGATGTACCCAGAAGTCTGCTAGGAATTCTTAGGAAATGTTTTGCTTTCCAGATATAGGTATGTTCCTTTTTCCCTTCTCCTTCCTTCCTTTTCTTCTTGCTTAAAAATTCAGGTGGATGCCCAGTCAGGGAACTACCCCCCCAAAAAAAATTCAGGTAAGAGGCTGAAGTAGAGCTGTTATCTTGTAACAAGCTATGGGGACAAGAATAACAATCACGGCACTTTTCGCGAAATGTCCCCAGCCACCCACAAATATGCCCAAGGTAGACATCACAAATCAATCTCAGCGCTTTCTCTTAATGAGCCTAAGCATGGCTTCCACAGAATCTCATTCAATCCAGAGCTCCCAGCAGCCACTACCAATTGATCACACTTGGTCTTTGTATGAAATCTATAAGCTGTACCTGATCTAAACCAAACTTCCCCTTGGCCCATCATTTTGAATAAATATGAGCCTCAAGAGAAAAAAGAGAGCTTCTGAAATAATGAATTAGTGTCATGGCCAGAGCTGGAAGCTGGTTCCCTAGCTCCTGACAGCATGGTTCTGTGGGAGGAATAGAAATTTGGGGGCCCCCCCTTCTTATTATTAGTTATCCTGACTGTACCACTTCCTTTCTATGTGGCAGACCTCACAGGATGGTTGTGAAGACCATATCTGTGGATGGGGAATTGAACTTAAGGGACTTTTGGTGCATCCTGGTGACTATTCCTTTTCCTTCTCCTTCCCATCTGGTACATTCCACAAAGAGAAAGTGGCCAGCATTAGAGAAATGCACTGAGAAAATGAGGAAGGAAATTGGTCTGATTTTCTCAAAATGAATTATGTTCACTCCCAGCCTGCCACCCCCATGTAAGAATTGGTGACTTGGCCAAAAGCTGAAATGAGCTAATTCACTGCTCAGCTGGGCAGCAGGTTTTAATGGCAAGCTGGGGTGTGAAAAGTTACCAGGAAAGAAATAGCTCTTCCCTTAGGGCTATTGCTTCTCTTCTGACCACCCCATCCTCTAGAGTACAAAGGTAGTTAGATCACAAAGGTAGTTAACTATGATGTCACCCCAATAAGTCTAACAATAAAAATAAATTTAAAAAAAAAACAGAGGTAGTTAACTATATGCTAAAAAATAAATAAATAAATTGCAGTTAAATTCTCACTATTATTTTCTGAAAGATGTTCAACTCCTACTTAGTTTAAATGTATTGTATTAGGTGTAAAGTTAAAGTATTTTAACAAAAAGAATCATCTGTCATAGTATGTTGGGAGTTAGAAGCATCTGGCTGCACATGAGTTGGTTGACCTTGGTTTGAAACTTGAACCCCCCTCAGTGTTCTCATGCACAATGGGGGTGATGACAGCAGCTACCACTTACGAGGTCTGACAAGTGAGTTTGCACACTGCCACCGTGCACTTACACAGGCAGCACTGCACACACAACTTGTCAAGGTGATGACACCTCACCGAGTTGTCTGTAGTGCAGCCAGTGTAAGCGCATGTGGCAAGTTTGCAAACTCAATTGTCAGATTTTGGGTCTGATGACAGCTCTGATGGCCATTCTAGGAAAAGAGTTCCAAAATTGCTTTGAAGGGTGGGCTAGGCGCTGGTGTCGGTGCACAGCTTCCCAAGGGGAGTAGTCTGAAGGTGACCACGGTGACACTCAGCAATGAGGCATGTAGCACTTTTTCTAGGATGAGTTCATGACATTAATTGTCAGACCTTGTATTAAGCACTTGCTGTGTGCCAGTTATTATGCTAAATACATGTCTTGTTTCCTTTAATTCACTCCCAACCCATTAGGAAGGAACTATTACTATTCATTTTTTAACTGAAAAAGATTGAATTGCTTCAATAAGACAGCACAGCTAGTAAGTGACTGAACCTGGATTTTGAATCTTGGACTCACTGATCCAGACCCCTCTCCCTTCCCACATCCCTCATGAGATGCATTTTCATGGATTCAGCATGACCATGTGAGTAAAGTATCTAGCACGTAGTTGGAACTCAGGAAAAATTAGTTCTCCTTTTTCTCCCCATCTAAAGTCAATTTCAGGTAGTATAGCATGAATGCATAAGAGTAATCTCTAATATTTGTCTGGCCAACAGCTCCCCAAGGGACTTCACTAGCATTTTCAGAGAGATAGGAAAAGCCCTTGCAGACCTGTGCCAGAAATTTCTACAAGTTCAGCCCTCAGGCAGAACCAGCTCCATGACACCTTGAAAAATGCTAATGGAAGTTCTATGGGGCCTCAGCTTGGATTCAATTTCCACCCACCAGCATGGGCTCAAAGAACACCTATAGGAAGGAAAGAAAATGAGATGGCAACAAGCTATGTCATGTAGGTGCACAGCGAGAAAGGAAATGAGGGGAATGAAGGGTGACAGAGAAGTCTGTGCACGTGGTCGGGAGTGACAGAGAGGAAGAGCCCGGATCTCCCACACAGCACAGATCAGGCTGGTACTATAGGTTCTGCCGGTTCCTCGGTGACTTGGGGCACGTTATTTAACCTCTCTGATCCTCCCTTTCCACATTAGTAAACTGAGGAACCGTGATAATCCCTTTATTTTCAGGGGTGATGTCTGCCTAGAATGCACTGGAAGGGGCTACTGGTCAGCATCCATTCTTAAGTCCCGCGACGGCCGTGACAAGTTACACGGTGTTTTCCCTCTTACTCTGATCCCAGAGCTGCTTGGGGCAGAGCTGCTTGGGGCAGAGCTCCGGGTTCAGTGCCTGGCACAGCATGAGCAATAAGTGCGACAGTCCCCCCACTGGGTCCTTCAGGGGTACTAGTCCCAGGAATCTTGCTGATGGCCACCAACCCCAGATGACCAAATCCTAGCTAGATGACCAGTGCTCCTCTGCCAGCCAGGAGTGCCCGGGGACTTGTCAGAGACCTCCCAATTAGTCTGTCTTCTGGAAGACCAGTTCGGCCACAGGCCTGGGGGTAGGGGGAATGTCAAAAAACCAGCCCTGCAGGTTTCAATCTGAAAAGCATTAATGCTATAAAGTATTTCAATTCTAACCAAGGGGAGCAATAAAGCTGCGAGTACCCAGCGGAGATGGGGAATTGCCATCTTCTCTGCTTGATTACAGAGAATTGGTTCCTGTTCAAGAGGCAGCTGGCGAAAAGTGGGCGAGGCAGATGTACAGCCTGGAGAGTGCGGTGGGGCGCCTGGGAAAGAAATTAGCTTCATCAAACAGCAGTAAGAGCTGGCACGGCCTGAGCTTCCGCTGCATGCCCAGAACCGCAGTGCATGCCTTGGTGCCTAAGGGTGGTGCTAGTAGCGATAGCCACAACAGTGACAACTAGCGCATACTGAGTTCTACTCGGTGTCAGCCACTGTCCCGGTGCTTCACGAACGATTCTTCCACTTAATTTGTGTGCAGCTGTGGGAGGCCACCTGTCATCTCACAGAGGACCACCCTGGGGGTCAGGGCAGTGAACAGCGACTGCAGTCGGGTCTGCTGGACACAAAAGGCTTGCTCTTTGTTACGTGACAGTGGAGCCTGCATCACTATATGTGGTAGAGAAACAACAGTTAAGCTTAGGGGCCAGGCAGTTCTCATTGCTTCCTGCAGCCCACCACAGAGCTGAGTGAGAGAAAGAAGGATGTAGGTGGCTGGACACGTGTGGCATCATTTAAAGAACCCTATCCAATCAGCCATTCCAGTTCATACGCACCTCAGGTCTTTCAGGAACCTCCGCGGTCACCTAGTGCAACCCCGTTATCTGACAGATGAGGACACTGAAGCCCAGAAGGGAGAATGACTTGTCAAAGGCTAGCGAGCAAATTAGTGGCAGGTTTAGGACAGAAACCTTGGCTTTCTGTCTCCAAGAAGGCATCTTTCTACAGGAACCCACCTCTTGGCCCACCATTTCTCATTCATCTCACAGAAAAAGGAGATTCCATCTTGACTTCTCCATTTTGATAGCAGATCATCTCTTGTTCCAGACTCCAGGCTCTTTAGCTACGAAAGATCCATACATTGTGTATGTCACTCTGGGTAGGTGAAGGCAGCGGGTGCATCCCTGACACTCTCTGCAGATCCACATCTGTGCTAAAGGTCCATGAGCAAAGGAAGAACACATGTCCAACTCTGGGTCCCCTGTGCCTGTGGTGGAGCCTGGGATAGTAAGACTTCAATGCATGTTGCTTGGTAGATGTGAACTTCAGATCAGCAGACGCAGCCAGCCTGTCCTGAAGCTATTAGCCTCTCCAGCATGGCCTCAATTTCAGTGCTTATTTGTGGATTCAGAAAGAAAGAAGCAAAAGTAAGTTTGTGGTGTAATTATTCTCATTTTAAGTAGTTTACATCAAAGTGCTGAGGTTCCCAATCGCTTAATGAAAAGAAGTCAGCATTGTGTTTTAATTTAAACTGTTAAAGTCCCTTTTTAAACACACACACACACACACACACACACACACACACACACACACATATATATATATATATATATATATATATATATATATATATATATATAACTTTTTACAATACGGATTGCCTTTGCTGTGTTCCCACCATGAAGAGAATCTATGAAGATGCTATACCATTTGAGTCAATTAGAACTAAATCAATGAAGCCCAAGTCAATGGGTTAATTATCTCAAGATGGGTGAATAAAATCCACTGCCTATGGCAAACAAAGTTTACAACCTCAAGTAAGCTAACACAGTTTTCAGAACAAATATTCTAATAAATGTGGTGTCTTGAAATAAATATTATATTTATAGTCTGAAAGTAATAAGTCAATTTGCCTTAGAACTTTTAAAATAAAATTTCATCAGACAAGAGGACTCTCTGTCCTTTTGCATTATATAGGCTTAATTGGAAACTTTGCAATGACCTGATATAAACTAAGTAGCAATTTAATTTAATTTTTGGAAGCTTACTATGTATATAACCTCTGACCACCTCTCGTATATATCTATACATGAGTTAATTAATTCTAAGGTGCCTGGTATTCTAAAGACGTGTCAATAGCTGCTTAAAGTTTCTTAGGTTTCCTGCTTCAAAGTACAGTGTGGCTTCTGGTTTAACTTTTACTTCAATCAAAGTTTATTCAAATAGCTTTGGAGCTACTTTGTTTCTGTACTTCCTAGTTCATATGTAATCATATATATGTAAAATCTGTCATCAAAAACACACAGAAAGCTGAGTGGGCGTCCTCCAAAATCATAAGGGGTGTTTCAAAGTGGTCTGATTCAAAATGTGGATTCTGAAACTTACAGGAAATGCACTTTTGAAAGCCCTAAGACTTCACAAAGAGAGACAATGGCTGAAACTAAGTCTCACTGGGGTGAAGTGTGAAGGACCATTGGAGAGGACATGCCTCGCATACAAGGACATCACAGAAGAGACAGAATGTGAGGCTCACATCCAATGTCACAGGGCGGATGCTCTGAACCACACGCTCTGGTTCGCTCTCACCTGCTTCTTGGATGAACAGCTCTGTGCTGCCTGCTCCAGGGTAAATAACAGCCACGTTTTATTTAATGATGGTTAATAATTACCATAAGCGAAGCTGGCTAGGTCTCAGTGTATTTATGTCTGTCTTCCTCAATGTCTATATCTGCATATAATTAGAGTTTATAACCATCAAAACCAAGCAATGGCTAAAGAAGATGGTGCGCAAGTACTGGGGAGGAATGGACATTTGGGTTGACATCGGGAATGAGCCAAAACAGTTCAGGTTTTTTCCTCTTTTCACCAAGGATCAAATTGGAAACACGGAGTGTAACTCTCAACATACAACCTCATTTTAAGGGGCCGTTACTTTTCTTCAGATTTGGCTGAGGACCACCCCCTCCCGCAAGGTGAGAGCTAAGGAACAGCGAGAAATCCTTGCACACCAGAGCAAAGGGCTCTGTTACCAACACAGGACGTGAGGAAGGAGCCACCACAATGAGCACAACCCTTAGCTCGACAGGCGAGTGAAGGTAATGAAGAGTGCAGGTCGAGGTCGGAGAGGGATTTCTTCAAAGTGTGTTGTTCCTGTATCACATGGAGATGTTCCTTTCACTCACTTCTAGTGAGTGAGGCTTTGAGGAGACACTTGGGAAGTGTGACAAGTCTCTCCCTGCATCTGAGCCACTGGTGCGGGCAGGGCAGAACCTCTCCTGAAGAGGACCTGCCCAGAGGGTGGCCTGCTATTGCAGGGAGACCCCTCCCAAGCAGTTCTGCAGGGATCAGAAGTCACAGTGGGGAAAGCATTGCCCATACCAAAGACCCTCACAGTGCCACGGAGCCTGTGGGAGGGGCCCCCAGAGACCTCACAAATATGCCTGAACGAAGGTCCTATGGTGGCGTGGACTCTAACCCCATCTTACTCCAAGCCAAACCATGACAACACCAGTCAAGCAGAAATATCCATGTCACCAACCTATTCTCCAAAAACGTGTCCTCTTTCTGGAAGGATCATGAATAAGTAAGGGAGGTGGAAAAGGAGAAAATTCCAACCACACCGGTGTTTCCCACTCCCAGATTCCAGGGAGGCTGGCAAGAAATCTGAAGTTCAAAGTTTTAAGAATTGCAGGGGACTGAACAGCTCGTTGCTGCGATCAGACAGTGTTGAGCCTAGCAGAACCCGAAGGACTTTTCATTTCCTGAAAGTGACAGGAAATGGAGGACCTGACCGAGACATCATCTTTGGATGGAGAGAAAGGGTGGATAAAGTAGGTTTGTCAGACAGTCCTCAGGAGGGTTGTTTTACAATTACACCCTATCAAGTTCCACTCTGTCCACATCGCAGTTATTTTTGTTTGCTGTCCCGGTGTATGTGGGTGAGGGGTGGGGGTGCTGACACAGGTGCTAGTTGGTAATCACTTGACAGGCAGGTAATTTTATAGGTGGGTGTCAGAAGATGCCGAGACTGCTGACCCATGAGCAGAAGAGAGCAGTAAAGATCAGAGGCAAAGGAGGGCAATGGGAGGAGGAAAAATCTGGCATTGAATGTAGTCATGGAAACAAAAGGCTGGGTTCCGTTGTGCACCGCTGAGAGGCGGAGGTTACCGCTACTCCAGGGCCTTACATCTGTAACTGGGGGCTCCAGCTAGCCAAGGCTTGAGGGTGGGGGAGGAGAGTGGTCCCCAGGATGGGTCTGATGCAGGAGAAATCCTCCAGCACAAAAAGTAATAAAAGAGTGGTTGCCAGGAATACGGCAGGGAGAAAGGGCCGGGCTTGTACCAGTCAGGAAGAGGCAAGGTTCTGCTGTAGTAACCAACAACCAGCAGCTCTCTGTGACTTGAGATATGTCCACTCCACATTGGCTGGCAGTTCTTCTCTGCACCATCCTCACTCTGGGACCCGGTATGAAAGAGCAACTACTATCTGGAACGTGTTCTATAGCTGCTGTAGAGGAAAAGAAAATGTTGCACACTGACTCCCAAAACTTCTACCAGAAGAGACTCATCTCACCTCCACTCTCATGTCTTTGGCCAAAGTAGATCACGGGAGCACATCTAAGTTGAGAAAAATGAGAAAGAATAACCTTCCCATGGCAATGAACTAGAAACCAGTGAACCAGGATGCAGTCTACCTCAGTGGCCAAGGAGAAGGCACAAGGCTCTTTTGATATGGAACCAGAGGACATTCTTAGGCTAAGAGATGGAGGACTGAAGGACTTGGGAATAGAGATGGAAGCCAGCATCCCCCAGGGAACCAGCCTGACCTGCTGTTCACTGAGCCAACCTGAATTAAATGAATGCATGGACTGGAGCTGTGTTCTTCCTCTACATTCATTCTACAGACATACATTGAACACATACTATGCACCAAGCATGATGCTAAACCCTGGAGAAAAAATAATCAATAAGACACATGTTCTCTGACTTCCAAGGAATCATAGTCAAAGAGACTTGTACCCAGATATCTCCTCCAGATGAATTTAAATTGGGGGCAGCATGGTTGAGGAGAAAGAGCCCTGGACTTGGAGTCAGAAGGTCTGGCTCTGGTTCTAACTTAATTGTGTAAACCTGGTCAAATTCATTCCTCTGTAGGCTTCACTCTATCTGTCTTATTAAGGGATTGTCATTGCTAAGAATGGTCTATTAGTTTAATTAAAAGAGAGAACGGAGGTAAAAGAACAAAAACGTATCTGGTGGGTACCAAGGCTGCACAGGGACTGGAGACCACAACCTTCAGACGACTCCATTGCTCCACTCCCTCGTCCCTGCTTTGCTGCCCCCATTGGCAGCCCTCATCTCAACTCTCTGATGGGGCTTTTAGGCTTCAGCATGTTCATGTACGACCATGGCTGCTCCAAATGGGACCCTCAGAGGCCATCTCCCTTCAAATATGTCATCTTTAAGTCCAGTGCCCACAGCTAACAAATCCCGAGGAGAGAGAATGTGATTGGCCTGGACTGAGTCATACATCCATGGCTGGTCCAATTAGCTGTGGTCATGTGTCCACTTTTCAGGCACTGAAAGTGGATGTAGACCAAGTCTCGAAAAGGTGAGCCTGAGGAGGACATAACAGGCATCACCCTTTCATGGAATAGCTGTAAAATGGTAACAGTCAGGGCTGGTTATCATGTCTTTGCATTCAGTAGTACTTAAACTTCAGGTTAGACAAACTCATTGTAAAAGTGACTTCCACACACCGTGTCAGTCTGTGCCCTGAAACACTAGCCCCCACAGCAACTCCCTTTACCTTATCCAAGGGCATGGAGAATGAGGTGTGGGTCGTAATTCCTGAGTGTGTTATGAACGGTTGATATATTTTCTATCCTGTGGGTTCTCTTGGGTCCCAGTACCCAACATGGTGCCAGGCCATCCCAATAAATCTGGGACTTAGCATCCCCTTATCACCATTCTTCTAGAGTTCTGCCACCCCCATAGTTCTCCTGGAGCAGAGATAGCACACTCAGCACCTGTGGTTATACTCGGGTCGCAGCCCCTGCCGTGGGTACTAAGATTGAAGGGGCCATCATCTCTGCTTGTAGGTGAAGACGCTGTGACCAGATGGCAGTTATTAGTGAAGCTGTGTTTCCATCCCTTTCTCCTCCCCTGCCTACCACAGAGAGTGCTGGCTGTCCTCACTCATTCCTTCTCCATCCCTCCCCACCTCCTAGGAGGCTCAGGCCTGGTCTGAGCTCATTCATGGTCTCTGAGACGAAGAGTTTGGAAAAGGAGCAACAGAGGTTAGCAAGGCACAGGACTAAGGTGGTCTTAGGGTTTTGAAGAGGTGTGTGGAATCAGCTGCAGAATGAGGAGACTATGAGAAATTATTACAGTTAACTGTGTGTCCTTTGAGTGTGAGAAACTCCAAGAGGTAACTGGAATCATTTTGGAACCATGTTTGTTTCCTTGACTATGGCATTCCTTTGAGACTGTACACATTACCACTTCAGTAAGGTTGTGTATTTTATCTCCAGCTGAAATCCCTCCCAAAGAGTGGATTGCTCCACTGTGGTTGGCACGAGGCTGGACCACATCTGCAACATGATCCTTCAGGGTGCTGCCTCTGATTTAGTCCTGGTGCCCAGTCAGAGGTGGAACGGAGTGCAGTGTCTGTGTGTTGAAGGACCCCTGAGTCCCTACAGAGCTCCTTCCTTCAGTCAGCACCCTCTCCAAGATGGTGATTCCCCATAATCTAACCAGCAGACTCAACTCAACTGTAACTCAGTTCCTTTTGGGAGTTTGACAGCACAACCAACTAGGGGCTACTAAATCCTTCCTACAAAATCTCTTAAACTATGACATCTTGGGGTAGTCTAGGACAGTGTGTGGATCAGAAAGCATGTGGCAGAAAGATTACACATGGAGGACTGGACAAGGAAAGGAGAATGAAGAGGAAAGCTGAGGTGCCATGAGCTATGACTATTGTCAGTTTGGATTAGACAAGTGAGAAATACACATGCCAGGCGCACATCTGTCCAGCTGTGTCTAGGTTGGGATCTCCTGGCAGCTACTTAACCATCACATTCACCCCAAAAGGACTGCTGTAGAACATAAGACCAGCCCATTAATCAGCATATTAGGAGGGACTTCCTTTTGTTCCAGTTCAGGACATGTATTTTACTTCAGAGGTTTGCTGCAAAGTCAGGTCCTAGGGGCAAGGCCACTCCTAAATTTGGAGAACACTCAAGCAAGAGAGAAAATAGAAGCCCAGAGACCCTAAGTCTAATGTTCAAGAAGCAAGAATCAGGTCTGTTGCAAAATAAAATACATTCTATCTTTTTACCTTGAAGAATATACCTATATAATTTATATATGTATAAATTATAAATATGGCTATGGTATAATACACACACACACACACACACAAGTATGCATGTATTATGTGTATATGTGTGTATATATATATATATATATATATATATATATATATGTGTGTGTGTGTGTGTGTGTGTGTGTGTGTGTATATATAAAAATCTGGCTATCATTTTTATATGATTGGAAGTCAGCAAAATATCAAAGACAACTGAATTTAGTTTTTATTGAATGGGTGTTCTATTAATGTAGTGATGTTCAGATAAATAATAAAATAAAAGATACATTATTTATAAGTATTATATATTTATTTCATAAAATTTCTTTTTTCTGCTTTCATTTCAGCAAAATCAGTACTTGTGTTGCAGTAGTCAATATTTTCACATAACATGTGTTTTATTGAAAGTCATGTCAAATTCGACAACTTCTCTTGAGTCTTTGTTACTAGATAGTTTTTTTTAATTCCAATTTGGACAAACTGCTCTGCTGAGATAGTAGCAACTGGGATTGCCAATAAAAGTATTAATTAAAATACTTTTTAAGTTAAAAATAAGACTATGAATTTTACATATCATGTTCAAGCACTGCAGAGGGGCTGCATTTGATAAATTATTTTTTCAGAAGATATTAAACATGTAAATTTTATCAAAAATCACCGTCTGTGATGGTTCATTTTAGTGTCAACTTTAGTGGCTAAGGGGATGCCCACAGAGCTGCTAAACTTTATTTCTGGGTGTGGCTGAGAGGGTGCTTCTGGAAGAGCTTGGCGCTGGAATCGGTAAACTGAGTGAAGTTCGCTCTGCCTGCTGCAGGGGTGGGGGGCGAGGGCATTGTCTCACCTGTTGAGGGCCTGAATAGAACAAGAGGCGGAGGAAGTGTGAATTTGCTCAGAGCTTCACCTGGTGCGTCCATCTTCTGCCTGAGACAGCATCGCGGCTTTCCTGGCTCCCCAGCCTGCAGACAGACCGCAGGACTTCCTGGCCTCCATAAATGCACGAGCCAATTCTGATAATAAAGCTTCTCTTTTATATCTCTCTACATATCCTATTTGTTCTGCTTCAAATCCTCACTAGTAAACCATCACTCACACCCAGATTTTCACTGGCACACACACACATGCGCACGTGCACACACACACATATACACACACACACATGCGCACAAACACACGCACACACACATACACGTGCACACACACACGCACACACACACACACACAAAAACACACACGCGCACACACACACACAAACACACACGTGCACACACACACACGCTATGCTCCGCACACAAATTTAAGAATGAGTCATTATTTATGGCTACAACATGGTCTTCAGCCACCCTGGCTGTGTCTGTGATTATGTGAATACTGCACTGTCCTGAGTTGCACCGAAACAGCACATTCTAACAAAGGAAGTGAGAACACGGATCTTCTTAGCGCAGGAACCAACTGTTGCCATGCTCTCTGAGAGGAGATTTGCTGAATTAATCCCCTTGTTGTTTACCCTCCCTGCTCCCCAGGGCACTGTCCCTTTCTGAGGCTGGCAGCCACACAGTAGCACATGCCTGCCTGCAATTGGAATGTGGCTGCTTTTGGTTTGGAGGACAGGGGGCAAGACATGGAGACGAGTGTCCTGGGACCCCACAGTGTCAGTCACAAAACAGATGTTTAGGGTTACAGGTTGTTGTGGATAAATGCTGAATGTAGAGTCCACGGGCAAAATACAGTTATGTTTTCAGTAAGTTTGTTTTGAATTGTTTGTTATAGGTGAGACCCTCTAAAAATATGGGGTCCAGGGCAAAGGGCCTAAGAGCTGTTTTTCTGGGGGGCCATCTGCAAGCTATGTGATCTACCCTCCCGTTTGGGCTTAAATTGAAGTAAGGAGTCCACCAAAGTGCCTGTGGACATCTCGGGGATCACCAAGGCCACTGGGAGAAAGGGAGTGAAAGAGCAGAACACGAACACCCAGGGAAGGGAAGTGTTGCCCTTGTCCAACAGGAGGACACACGAAGGACTGAGAAAGTCCCAAGCAAAGTGTCTTTGCTTTGTTCACTATTAGCATAAGGGCAACAATGCAGCCACAGCTAAAAAGAATCTGCCAGAATCTCATTCCTTGTCCTCCCTAGTCCAAGGAGAGGTTCAGGGTCACCAAAGGAATCATGCAGGAACTCTGAACATTCTCCCTCTTAGAGCCAACGTGAGAGTCTGCACCTGTTCTTTCACTACTGGCTGGACCTGGAAGCTCCTGGTTGTTAGAGAAGAGGGGTGTGACCAAGTGGTTAACAGCAGAGACTAGATGCTCTAGCCCAGCCGTGTCCAACCTTGTGGCTTCCCTGGGCCATACTGGAAGAAGAAGAACTTCCACACATAAATACACTCACACTAACGATCACTGATGAGCTAAAAGAAAAGGTCACAAAAAAACTTCACAATATTTTAAGAATTCGTGTTGGCTGTACTCAAAGCCATCCTGGGTGGCAGGTTGGACATGCCCAGTCCAGTCCATCATTCAGTACCTTTTACTGAGTGATAAAATCTGCCAAACCCCGTGCTAGGTTGGCGTTTTTTGAAAGGAACACTGTTCTTGGCCCTCAGAGGGGCAGCCATGTCATGAAGAAATGCTACCTGATGTGATGTGTGCAAAAGTGTGTAAAAATGCGGGCTACAGAAGGGACACAAAGGAAAAGTGACCAACGGGGGCAAGAAGGCAGAGGACATTTGCTGAGAAGGTGATTCAGGACCTGAGTCTTGAAGGGTGAACCCCCAGGAGGGCAGAGAGGGTCCAGTGACGTGGAAGACACTGTCAATGCAGTTATAGGTGATGAGCAAGGGAAGCGGTTGGGCCGCGTGCCCAGGAACACCTGGTGCATTTCCATAATCACAGTGTACAGTTCTGCTTCCTATCCCACATCTAACTGAAGAGCATACCCCATATTTTACCCAACAGCATGGTCTGAACACACTTGACAAATGGACAAGACAGAACCTTTAAATTAGGCTGACCAGACATCCCACTTGAAACCAGACAGAAAGCAACAGTACTGTCCCATTTCAAATGGTGCCTACGGTCAGCCTACTGACACCTTGAATTTAGCCCAGTGAGACCAGGCTGACCATATGTAGCATTTGAAATGGGACAGCACCATTGTTTTCTGTCCCATTTAAAATGATACATCTGGTCAGCCTACTTCAAATGGACCAGTGGGATAGTGGCAAAGCTCTTCAGAAGGACATAGCATCTGGCCATGGGTCATCAATAACTCTCTAGAGCAAGCTTGGCCCACCCTCGGCCCATGGGCCATGTGTCACCCAGGACAGCTTTGAATGTGACCCAACACAAATTCATAAACTTCCTTAAAACATTATGAGATTTTTTTTTTTTAGCTCTTCAGCTGTCATTAGTATTAGGGAATTTTATGTGTGGCTCAAGACAATTCTTCTAATGTGGCCCAGGGAAGCCAGAAGTTTGGACACCCCTTTTCAAGAGCCTTTCAGCTGGTAACTGCTGACCTGGTCAGCTAGCCTGCATGGCTGTGGTGGCCCAGCCAGGTTTAGCTCTCAGACAGCTGCTGGCAGATACAACGGAACAACTTTCCCCTCAGATAATAAATGTACTCTAAGCTATCTTTATGGGCTTGTCTAACAAATGCCCCTCAAAACTAGAAAGTATCTGGGCCTATGACTTTAGGATTAAGAGCGTGGGGATAACTCCCCACAGAGACTAGTGAGGGGCCTGTGTCAGACAATAGAGCTCAAACTCAGTGTTTCGGCAGCCACAGTCAACATGTGCCCCTCCCAACTCCCCACACAGGAGTCGGGGCCTATGTTCCTGAAATTGGACCCACAACAGGTTTCTGAGCCCCCATCTTAGCTAGGAAGGGCACCCCGGCCTCTTGCCCGAGGGGGGGTGGTGCTCTGCCAGTTGGTAAAGTTACTAAACCATGTGACAATCTCTTTAAGAGGTGACAAGAAAGCTGTAAAGTAAACCAAAGTGGCGGCCCAAAGACATTCAGAAAAATGGGCAGAACCAGGAAGAAACGATCTCAGGTGGAGGGCGATGTATTAGTTTCCCGTTGCGGCTGTAACAAATTGCCACAAACTGAGAGACTTAATGTAACACAGGTTTATGCTTTCACCATTCTGGAGGTCAGCAGTCTGAAGTGGGGTTCACGGGCTGAAACCAAGGTATCTGCAGGGTTAAGGTCCCTCCAGAGGTGTCGGGGCAAATCCGTTTTCCTGCCTCTTCCAGCTCCTGGTAGCTGCTGACATTCCCTGGCTTGTGGCCACACCACCCCAATCTCTTCTTTGCATCAATGCCTTCTCCTCTTTTATAGTAAAATCTCCCTCTGCCTCACTCAAACAAGGACACTTTTGATGACATTAAACTCACCCAAACAATTCAGAATAATCTCCTCATCTCAAAAATTCTCAATTTAATGCAATCTATAAAGTCCCTTTTGTCATATAAGGCAATATTCACAGGTTCCAGAAATTACTGTTATTTTGCTATGCATAAGGCACACCCACATTTTTGGCCCAAACTTTCAGGGGTAAAAAATCTTTCATTTTAAGTTTTACATTCAAATTTTATTTGTTTATGTTTAGGTACTTGTTTTTTGTATTATAAAATAATTTTAGCATTTACTTTTTAACATATTTTGGTATAAGAAATTTTATGTAACAAATAATTACAAAACATAAGAAGAGATATAAGGTGCAATACATTTTTTATATAAAATTTTTTATATATAAAAAATGATTATTGTATTCCAGGGTATTATTTTGCATATGGATATTGTTATTGATTTCTAGAGTTACACTTTTAACTCATAAGCATAAATAAAATAATTAAAAAGATTTATATAAATGTGGAATTAGTACTACCCATGTATAATGCACATCCTTATTTCTCTCACAAATTTGAGCAAAAAAGTGCACATTATACACGATAAAATACGGTAGGCCCCATGTCTTTAGGGGCCATTTTTCAGCCTACAATGGATGCTAAACCTGCTAACTCGTTTATTTGATAATTCATGTTTGAGCACATCCTCTGCCTTAAGACATTGAACTTGTTCTGATAAAGAATACCAGTATCAATTAGATACAGTCCCCTACCTTTCCAAAGTTTGCAGTCTGCCTGGAAAGACAGATATATAAACAATGAGGTGCTCTTAGGAGCCCTGGGGCTGTGGCCTCTGAAGTAATGTAGTGACTGGCCCTGGCCTGCTTATAGCTACAGGCTTTGAATATGCCTGTGAACTGTCACCTGGTGAATTTATACACCCCTGACAGACAGAACCCCTCTACCTGCCAGTTCCAGTGCCATCTCATACCCAGCCCCTCCAATGTCATCCCAGGTGTTTTGGAAACAGAATCTGAAAATGATCTGAGAAGAACTGATGTTCAAAATTGAGAGGAGGGGAAGGATGGGTAAGAGAAGATTCAGGCAAGCTAGGTAATAGAGAACAGGGATAGAGAGAGTGCGGGATCAGTTTGTAGGAATATAAGTCTTTTCTTCCAGATAAGGGCATAAGCTTCCTCCTTGGAAACCCACCTTAGGAATCCACGTTAGAGCAGGTTCCTATCCTCTCCCCCAACTCATCCTGTTTACACAAAGATCACATGGCCTGCCCTGGAATGTCTTTGTCTCTCTCCCTTATACCTTCCCCCTCATGATACGATATAAAAATATAAAATAGCCAATCGGGTAAGGTTAAGAGTGTGAGGTCTGAAGCCCCAGCCAACAGGGTAAGACACAGATTTAACTAAGCTTGCGTTAGGTATAAAAAGGTGCACGACCCTGCACTCGGTGTGCCTGCAGTATTTGTCTGAGACTGCAACTGAGCACCCTTCTGCAGAAGTAAAGATTGCCTTGCCAAGATATTTGAATCTCTGAGTAATTATTTGTGGCACAGGAGTTTTACTTCCAGCAAGTTAACGAGGAAAGGATGGAGCAGAGGAAGTGTTACTGGGTCCAGGTGCTGCCTGCTGCCTCCAAAAATTGAGAGACAAGGTTGGTGGAAACAAAGGGAGGTTTATTCAAAATGCTGGCGTTCTGGGAGGATGGCAGACTCCTGTCCAAGGGCCATCTCCTGATCCCAGCAAAGCCGAAAGGATTTACAGGAAAGGGGGAGCTGGCCCAGCAACTCCCTGGCGATTTGAGAAAGAAAAGAAGGTGCTTCCCCGTGGTTTCAGGGATTGGGGTGGATCATAAGCAGAAGTTGAAACGACTTCTTCCAAGTCAATGTCTTGAGAGATTGACTTGTTCATTCTTAGGAGGGGCGAGTTGGACGCTGGCAGATGACCAGCTGGAGATGAAACTGCTGTGTCCCAGATGACACAAACTTATCAGTCATGAAAACTGCAAACACAGAAAAGAAAAAGTTTTAAAATGTTTTAACTAATCTTAGGATGTTAGATCCTGAAAATAGGAAATACAGTGTCACGCTCACAGAAGAAAGTTAGTTCCCCCATCTTGCCTACATTTTATCTCTTGTCTTTTTAATGAATAGGTTTTACCTTTTTTAGAGCAGTTTTAAGTTTACAGAAAAACTGAGCAGAAAGTGGTATTAAAGAATAAACTTCAACTGAGTCAATTTGAAGCTCTAACTGGCTTCAAATTGAATAGGGCAGCATCCCACCTACAATCTGACGGGTTCCCAGCAGTTGTGCAAAACAGGTTTTTTATAAGAAGGGTGGGGCAATGGAGCCTTAACAAAAGAAAGAAAGGACTGTTTTTAGACAAGGACTTCATTTGGCAGGGCTTTTTATCATGCAAATTGCCTCTTCTTGCTTTGGGGGGATGGAGGGCAAAAGGGGGTACAGAGGGCCCACATGGCAGATTGCCTTACTAGTGCTTGACTAGAAGACTCCAGACAGGTTGATTGTTTCTGGGAGAGGTTGAGAGAGCAATTAGATCAGGCATTAAATCTAGGTTTGGTATCATGGGCTTTGGCACAAGTGTCACCACTGGGGGCCTCTGGTTTTCTTTGTAACAGCACAGAGTTCCCAGTACCCTGCCGCATTCTTCCATTGACAGCCCTCTGGGCACGCCCAGTCTGTTCCTGAAGCCAACCATTAGTTCATTCCCTGCTGCTGAACGCCTTCTGCCATGCCCTCGGCTGGGGGCATTGCTCCCCAGTTGTACCCACTCAAATTCATTCCATACTGGAACCAGGGGAAACTAGAATCCAGGAAAACCAGGAACTGAATCCTAAATAAATAAGTAAATAAATACATTATACAAAAGAGTTGAAAAACAGACAAGATGCAGGAAGGGGTAAGGGTTGGAGAAATGTTTGCATTCATACACACTGACATTTTAGGAAAATCACAGAATTGGGAATAAAGAATTCTAGCCCCAACAAAAACGGGGTCCTTGAGCCATCTCTTCTGCTAGAGCTCAGATTTTATCATCAGTAAAAAGGGCAGCCTGGCCATTTGTTTTCCAAAGATCTTTCCATATCTTATCTTTGCAAAAAGGGCAGCAGTTTCTTTTCCTTCTAGAAGGTGGCTGCATCCTTTAAAAAGAGACGCAATTCCTGGAGTTGCCACTGGATGGCAGAATGAGACCGCGATGGTGCTGTGTCAGGGCCCTGCCGCCCCGTTTTCAGCCAAGGCAGCCGCCAGCCAGCAAGCCGCCTCCTGCAGACCTGATTAATAATAGGGCTGTAATTATCTTTACACAATCCCGATTGCGGCTCCGTTATCGACTAGCTGTTAAACTGAGCAAATAAATATGGCGACTCAGCTTCCCCGGCAGGCTCCACCCTGGGGGCATCCAAACTCATTAACATATCAAAACACAACTCAACCCTCTCCCTTCCCTTCATTTTCATAACAAAAGGGGCTCCTTTTATCTCCCCAGCAACCCAATCTGTATTTAAATAGCTCCGTGAAGACTGATAACATTATTACTTTGTTTCCCCAAGTCTGGCTCTGGGGATCTCTCCAATCCGTTTTCTCAAGAAACTGGGTGGAGGGGTTTTATCAGGGAGATGAATCAGCCTCCCTACAACTGCTGAAGCTCCGGTTGGTGTGGGCCGGGGTAGGGTCGGGTAGGAGGGGTGGGGGGTGGAGAACACCGGTCCTGAAGACTCCAGAAATCAGGCATCCTTCCTTCTGCGTTGCTAGACCATTCTGACAGTGACTGATGTCTCAGTGATCTTGGATCAAAACAAAGCAAACAAAAAATTAAAAACAAGTAAACCCGACATCCAAGGGATACACTCCATACAGGGTGAGGTCATGGGCTAGAGTATTAGGGCCTTGGGCATTAAATTATCCTAGGAGTGGGGCGGGGGGCCCTAGGGACCACCTCAGTCGAGGTCCAGGATCAGCCGAGTACCCTTAATTTATTTTGCAAAATGCCATTTCTGTGAATACCTGTGAATCTGGGGGTTGGGATGAGAACAGGGAGAGAGAGTGTGAAGCTTTAAGGACCGAAATCTCCTTTAGTCCTTGCAATCTGCTCATTTAAGGATGAGGAATCCAATTCCAGGAGGGGTGAAGTTGCCCAGGGTCCTAGGAAGGCCTCTGCAGAGCGCGACAGGACTCTCCGGTCTCCCAACGCCACCACACCTCTCCCTTCACCTCTTGAGCCTTGTTCCCCGCTTAGGACATGCAGACACATCACGACCTTATTGTCTGGACTTCACACCGTGCCTCACACAGAACAGGCATTAATGAACAGCAAACGAGTGAGAGCACGAATGTAAAACTGGAGAGGGGTGCTTAGATCGAAGAGAGGGGAGTTCTCAAAGCTGGTGCTTAGCTGAGATGGGGGGGGGGCAAAAAGGTAAGCCCTGGGGTGGCCTCGGGGTAAGCTCCTGGCATCCCAAAGATTGCCTGCCCTGCAGCCTTCCAGTTGACAGCACTGGAGATTTCTGGGAGCGCACAGCTGGGTCCCAATCCTGTACCTGCCAACAGATCTTTCTTCAATTCATGCTGGCTTGGGATGCAGGCCCGGAAGTTGGGGCAGTGTGAAAGGGGGACACCTGAGACGGGCCCTCGGGGGAGGGCGTGGGAGGGTGCACTAGGCTGTCGCCAGTGCAGCTGAGAGGGATGACGGCTACACGAGAGAAGGTGCCCAGGAGCTTGGAGGTCAGAGGGTGGGTTTTGCAGTTAGACCCAGTGGGTCTAAAGCACAGCTCCTTTGCATTCAAGGTGTCCTTAACCTTCCTGAGCCTCGACTTCCTTATCTATGAAATGGAAGCAACAGTAGTGCTTCCCCTAGGGTTCTTGAAGGTTACATGAGAACACAGCATGTCTGGCTCATATTAAATACTCACTAAAGTCAAAGTGACCTGAAGACATGGTAGATGAGGCCTTTGAGGCAAGGGCCACCTGTCAGAGGCTGGCTTCAGGGACCACCAGGGTATGTCCCAAGGGCCCTGTAGTCATGGGGGAGGGGCAAGGAGGGGATTCGGTTCTGGTTCTGCCACTGCCTACGCCTGTGGCCTTGGGGAAGTTGCTCCCTTCCTGGGCTTCTCTTCTTCATCTCTAAGTGGGGGTGGCCCAGATCCCCAGGACAGCAAGATGTGTCCACACCCCTAGGAATCTGGAAGGGGCAGATGTGCCGTGTGATCTGCGGCAGTCGTACGACTAACATCTGCGAGAGTTTACAGAGCACATGTATTCACTGATGGCTGTGACCTACACGAGGACCCTGTGGGACAGGCTGAACAGGGATTATGCTGCCCCCTTCACAAAGGGGAATGTCATGGTCGAAGAGGCTCAGAAACTCGCCCAAGGTCACAGAGCTGGTAAATGGCTCCAAGTCCAGGGTGGTTTTTTCACAACTTTATTGATACATCATTTACATGCATGCACAATTCACCCATTTGAAGTATACAACTCAATGGCTTTCAGTATCATCACAAAGTGGGCAACGCTCACCATGATCAATTTTGGAATATTTTTATTGCCCCAGAAAGAAATGCTGTAACCTTTAGCTGTCATTCCCCCATTCTCTTGCCCCTCCCAGCTCTGGCAACTGCTAATCTGTTTTCTGTCTCAGAAAGTGCCCATTAGGGGCACTTCATATGAATATAAATGAAATGATGCAATATGTAGTACTTTGTGTCTTTCTTTCACTTATTGTAACATTTTTAAGGTTCATCCACGTGTTTTCTCAGTGTCTTAGTGTGGGAGGTAAGCTTGATAATTTATGATCTTTCTTCTTTTGGAGTGGAAGCATTTATAGCTCACGCACTGCCTTAGCCACTTTCCATAAATTTGGGTATGTTGTATATTTTCATTCATCTCAAAGTATTAACTAATTATCCTATGATCTTTTTCATTCACTGATCTTTTTAGTAGTGTGCTGTTTAACTTCCAAATATTTGTGAATTTGTCCATTTTTTTCTGTTATTAATTTCTAACTTCAGAGCAGGCTTTGTGCAGTTTCAATCCTTTCAAGGTTATTGCGTCCTTTTTTATGATATAGCTTAGGCGGAATGGTCCGTTTGTGTTTAAGAATGTATATTCTGGTATTGTTGAAGAAAGAATATTCTATAGATGTCATGAAGTCCAATTTTTATAAAGTGTAATTTAAATCCCCTGTTTCCTTGTTGATTTTTCTGCCAAGCCCTACCCATCATTGAGAAAACTGTTTGGGGTATTGGAGGAGGGACATTGAACTCTCCAACTAGTACTATCGAATCCTGTATTTCTCCCTTCAATTCTGTCAGGTTTTGCTTCCCGTGTTTCAGGACGCTCTTGTTAGGTGCATACATCTTTATATTTATTACAACTTCCTGATGAATTGACCACTTTATCACTATTTTAAAACATCCCATTCTCTCTCTAGTACTATTTTTTGTTATAAAGTTTGTTTTGCCTAATATTAGTAATAACCATTCCATTTTCTTATTCTTGCTATTTGCATGATATATCTTTTTCCCCATTTTTTCACTTTTAACCTGTTTTGTCTCTTTAAACCTAAAATGTGTCTCCTGGAGACAGCGTGTAATAGGATCTTATTTTTTTAATCCATCCTGACAATCTCTGCCTTTTGATTGGATTGTTTAATTCATGTATGTTTAATATTATCATTGACATACTTGGATTTACATCTGCCATTTACTTTTGCTTTTCTATGGATCTCATATCTTTTTACTTTACTGTTCCTCCTTCACTGCTTGCTTTTGCATTGACTGAATTTTCTTCTACTGCAACACTTTAATTCCTTTAATGATGTTTTTTCACTTAATTTTTGGAGTTATTTTCTTAGTAGTTTCTCTAAGGCTTACTACATATAGTTTTGCTTAGATCAGAATTTCCTCTTTGCCATTTGTATGTTGTTGTTGTTATTATTATTATTATTATTATTATTATTATATTTACATATGTTAAAAGCTCAGCAATACATTGCTGTAACTTATACAGCAGACTCAGTTGGCCAGCACCCATGGGGGTTGGTAGATGCCGGATAATGTACTTGGTGCTCTCAAGTGCTTGACAGTGCCAGTTTCTTGAGTGCTGGTTAACTGAGAGACTACTGTATAATGTATGTTTATTAAAGAAAATGAAACAAATTAAACAAAGCAAAGCAAGTATATATTTATAGAGTTTGTTATATGTACCTTCTCACCATTCTCTTCATGTTACTGTGGAGTCAGGTGACCATCCGGTGTCACTTCTTTACTCCAGTACCACTTTGCTCCCACCTACCTCCTTTGTGCTGTTATTGTCAAATACATTACATTTCTATATATTATAGGCCTAACAATTTGATTATATACATATTGTCTTAATGTAACTATGGCACAATGTGGAGCTGTAGTATGTCCTTATGGCTGGAGGTAGCATAGGGATGAGGCTCTGGATGTAAATACTTCAAGTTCCATTTTTGCTCTCTTGGATCCAGATTGATTTGAACACTTAGAGCAACCTTGTCAGAAACTGGGCTTCATACCTTCTCTCCCCATGCTCTAACAAGGACTGTATCCAGTCCCCACTCCTCCTCGAGCCCCTGGCCATCATTTGTCATAATAACCCTGTGGAAGGGACATGACCCATGTTTTTCAGAGAAGCTAACAGAGGCTTAGAGACAGGGATGTAGTTACCCACAAAGCCAGGCCCCTCTGGTCCCAAAGCCACACCCAACTCCAGAGGCTAATCATATATCACTATCTCTGAAGGAGCGTTTGATGTGTTAATTAATGGGTGCTCTGGGATTGTCGCTGTCGGAAGCATCTCACCCTCCTCCGGCCCTGAGGGACAGGGGAAGATTTACTCCCAGCCCATCTGATCTCCAGTGTCCTCACTACTAGTTCTTTCTGTAGCCAAGTTATGTGCATACATCACAAGCTGTAGGCTCTTGGGGGGCAGACCTTCCTCGACCTCTAACGTGACCCTCACTGGATGCCCCCCTGGTGCTCTCAGTGAATGGAGGGTCAGGCACCCGGTGAAAGCCATCTAACGATCCGAGTAATCCAACAGAGAAGTGGGCACTCTTAGGGCACGGTGAGATCTCCATCATTAGTCCTGTTTAAGATGCCAAGTGGGCAAAGCAGGGGTCCTGCTCTGGGGAGGAATATGGAGCAGAAGTTCTCTCACACAGAGGTGAGAAGGCTCTCCGAGCTGCTGGTGGCCTGTCTACCGGTATGCCACCAAATGCAAGCCCTTCCTTTAGGTCTTCCAGGGTAATGATCTCAATTTCTTAGGCATCTACGTCTATGTACAACCAGGTGGGATTACTAGTCATCGAACCAGTGAGCTATTAAAGCTAACCAGTGGTTAGTTCCATGTTCTCTATTTTGTTCATCTTAAATTTTTTTCACTGAGTTCTTTTTTATCTTCAAGAAAGCTGAAAAAGGTTAGGAGAGATGAGCCCAGGGATCATTTGCCATATCCAGTCAGGCTGCAGTCAAGAAGTTTGCAAAATCCTACTCAAAAATTACCTTCAACTCCAAGTGGGATTCTTTCAAAATCAATGGTGCCTTCCTTGACCTGGTGGAGTGACACTGCATGTGGGTAGATGTCATCCTATTGGCTTAGGAAACCACACAGGAAGAATGACTACCCACTGAGCAAACACTATATTCTGTGTATGGTTAGAGATGTTCCACATACTGATGTTTTCTTCATTCTCACAACCCAATATAGCCCTGTTTTAGACATGAGGAAACAGGATCAGAGAAGTAAACCTGTAACCTGCTTAATTTACAATAGTACAGATTGTTAAGGGGGGGGGGCGTGTAATTTGGGATTTAAACCCAGATTAAAAACTCTAAAAATCTCCCTAATCCATTGAGATGTAAGAAAGCAAGCCAAGCCATTCCCAAGATATACCAGTCAGGAAAGAGACAGGGAGGTCCCACCAAGAATGTTGGGGCAGGGACATATGAGTATATACTTAGGTGGTCACAGTGTAGTTTGAGTACATGGTCCTAAATTCAAGAGAGTAAACTAGCGATACAACCTGTCTATAACAGACAGGACTGTCACTTGGGACACAATCTAATGGGAATGATTAAAGTGTAAAATGCATGTATCTTTGATCAGCAAGCCTACTGTACCTGACAGAAACAAAGCCTCTGTTTATAAGGGTAAATTTGTAAGGTGTGTGTGTGTGTGTGTGTGTGTGTGCAGCATATTTTATACAGGCACTCCTCACTTAGGGACTGAGTTTCACTCCTATGACTAGGCCCTAGGAGAATAGGTTGATAAGTAAGGAACTTAAACGAGGATGCCTTGTGTCATGGCACCATAGGGTGTGCATTTTTCAGTAGGTATCACGCAACACCACACTTATAAATGAAATAGTCTTGCATATTGTGAACGTTTTGTGTAGCGAATACTGTCTGACTGCGGGAATGAGACAAAGACTGAGAAAGGGGGTTCCCTGCACTGCAGATGGGTGGTAAGTTTGAGCGGTTGTTAAAAAAGTAGGTTCTTAAGTGAGGAGTAGCTGTATTATCAAAAAATTGCAAAGAATTTCAAAGTCTACCAATAGAGGAATAGATGAACAGATTGTGTTGCATCCAAACAACAGAATATTATGAAACATTAAAAGGACTGTGTTACAAAGGTCAAAACTTACCAAATCATGCACTTTAAATATGTGCAGCTTATTGTATCTCAGTTCTGTCTCACTAACGCTGTTTTTAAAAAAATATCAAGTTGATGCATGTGTATTGGCCAAAAAGATGTGCAGGATTTATGCCTCAGGGAATAAAAGCAAGTTTCCATGTGAAGTGTGTGGTATAATTCCATTTTTGGCTTGAAAAGTTGGGGAGCAATGAGCTGTGTACCCATACGTGTGTTTAAGTAAGTGCAGGGAAGGCGTGAGAGGTCCTTTCCTAACGATCTTGGTGAGGAAAGTATAACCGGAAAGAAAAAAGGGACGACTCTTACAATGTTCTTTGTTTAGTTCTCTATGATTTGAGTTTTTACAACCAGCTTATATTACTTTTGCAATTAAAAAAATGTGTAAAATAGCAGAATAGAGTCAGTGAATCACCTCAGAAGTATGACCTGTCTATTGGGCCGACAAAAATCCCTTGTCTTATAGGAAACAGGTGCCTGGGGACTTCACTGTCTCTTGAGGCTGGTGAGGGACACTGGGCTGGGGCTGTGTTGACCCAGGCTGCTGAGGACATCACAGCAGGCATGACAGCCTGAGTCTGGAAAAGAAACATAAAGGTCAATGGCAATAGAAAATGTATTTCCTTTCCCAAATGTCTGCCTGATAAAATACAGGATTTTAATGAATTCACGGGGTGGGAATTAGTAGGCTGAACTTCGATTGCTGCCTCAGGCATCGGACTGACCCCACCAAAACCCCACTTACCTCAGCAACAGCAGGATGATTTTCTGTTTCACAATCCCTTCTGTCCTGGTGGGAGGAACAATAAATTCCCCTGTGGCCTCCCCAGCCCAGTGGCCCCACAGGATCAGGATTTCGTCCATTCGTTTAGCCAGCAAACATTTATTGAGCACTCCCTCCCTACCTGTAATATTTTGCTCATATCAGGCACTAAGAATACAAGAATTCCAGGAAATGTTCTGGGCAAATACACTTACAAGTGAAGTTATAGAATACATGGAGACCAGGGAGGGTAACTAAGACAGTGAGGAGCACAAAACCATTCACTCACTCATCTATTCATTCATTCATTCAATCATGCCCAAGGGAAATTTGCAGACAGAGATCTTGAACTTAGACATGAAATAAGAACAGTGAAGTTTCCAAAGGAAGAAAAAGCAGGCTGTTCACTGTGGCTCCTGAGAGCAGGACCAGGATGTAGGGTCAGATGCAGGGCGCAGAGTGGGGCACAGTGTGAGGCCATTTCCAGACATTAGAACTGACCTGCCTTGGGCGATGCTGGGGCACCCCTCCCCAAGAGCACTCAGTGGAGGTGGGAAGCTGTTGTTGAGGGGGTTGAGGAAGGCTTAGCTCTCTGATGGGGTTTCACCAGATACCACTAGGGACCCTTGCAACTACAACCTTCTAAAACTCACTGAATCTTTTCCTGATGGAATGATGCCACCAAGGGCAGGCCTGTGGCTGTTCTCAGTCACCTCTGTACCCACCCTGGGGTCTCCACGCTAAGGCTTTTTCTTGCTTCCTCACTTCTAACGTGCACCTTGCCTTGATTCCACCCTAAGGGAGTCTGCCACTTATGGGGTCACCCAGGGCACATCCCCTGGTTGCTGTACTGAAGAGCCATCAGGAACGATACAGTGACTCTTTGCTGAGAGCCCCCACCAAGTGAAACCCCAAGCCCTTCACAGATGCAGGTGATACGAAGAACGAGACAGGGTAAGAGGCTACCTCCGATAGGATGGTGAGAGGAACCCGACCAGGGGCTGAGGTCTGAATGGCCCCAGAGATGGAGAGCGCCATGGTGGACAACACCCTGGACAATGGCAACAGCACAGGCAGTCCCCGAACAAAATGCTTGGCAATTTTGAGAAAAGCTTGGAGGTCAATGAGGCCGGAACACAGGGAGTGTCAATCTGCTCAGGTTGCCATAAAGAAACCCCACAGACTGGGTGGCTTAAACAGCAGAAACTTCTTTTCTCACAGTCCTGGAGGCTGAAATCCAAGATCAAGGACCCATCAGGGTTCATTTCTAGTGAGACCTCTCTGCCCACCCAATTGAACTCATCTAGTTTCTCACTGTGTCTCATGAGGCTTTCCTCGATGTGTGGAGAGAGGGAGTGTGCGCCTCTTCCTCTTCTTGTAAGGGCATCAGTCCTATGGCAGGAGAACCCCTCCATATGACCTCAGTGAACCTGAATTATCTCCTTAAAGGCCCATCTTCAAATGCAGTTACATTGGGGGTTAAGGCTTCCACATACAACCTTTTGGGGGAACAATTCAGTTCCTAACAGTGAGGGAGGGAAGAGGGTAGAAGATGACAAGAGATTATACAGCATATCCAGGAGTGAGGGGTCGTGCGGGGGCTGTTAGGGCGCTCTGAGGGGTGACAGACAGAAATGAGCACTGTGGGGCTCTTGAGTGGGGTTGTGAGGGCAACAGAAGTGGCCTCTGATAGGAGTGCACAGTTCATCCTCTCAGAGGAGGGGAGGCGAAGGATCTGGGCTCAGATACAGGCTGTGCCTGTGTGTTGGGGGAGATCCAGTGATGGGAAGACGATAGATTTCCCTTCTGGTTGCTTCTATTTTCTCAATGAAACAAGATTCAAAGGACTCAACCAAGAATGAATGGTGGGTGTTGTGCTGGAGGCTTAAGGAGGGAGAAAGGGGTATGAAATAGTCGGAGAAGAGCATGAGGGAATCAGGGATGTATGACAGTGCTGAGAGCAGGGCCACGGGCCCCCTGGAGGTCTGTGGTCATAATTTCAAGTGAGACCACTCAGCGCTGTGGCATGTTTCTCTCCAGCTGCATTCCCACCTCTGGTTCCAGGAAGGAGGAGGAGGTAATTGTATTTAACCGGGTTGGGAGTTGGTCAGGCAAATACATGTGAGGGGGAGAGGGTAACAGCAGTGAGGAGCTGCATACACTTGGCTGGGTAAGAAGCAGAGTGGCGACATGAGGCTGGTGATAAAGAAAAGGTTGTAGATTCTTAGCAAAGCCAGGAAGGGAAGATTATTAGACCATTAGCCCCATTTTACTGATAAATAAACTGAGGCTCAGAGAGAGTAAGTCCATATAGGAGGCATGTTACAGGGACATTAGAAAATGAGAGCCAGGAAAGTGAAAAACTCAGACAGCAAAGATTTATATTGCTGAGGTCCCTCTATTCATTTGTCTCTCCTTCCTTCCCTGCCTCTCTCCACCCTAACCCCTCCACTGATAAGGTTACCAACTGTCCTGGTTGCCCAGGACTGAGAGGCTTCCCAGGACATGGGACTTTTAGTTCTAGGACTGAGAAAGTCCTGGCCAAAAAAAAAGAAGCTGTCTTACTGAACAACCCACAGGCGCTGGGCTCTCTCTCACATGCAGAGAGAACAATTATAATTAGTTCACCCTTCTGCAAACAAGGCTGACAGAGGATCCCTCTCTCCTCACTAGACCTGTTTCCCATCTAGATATCTATGCTGGGTGGAGGTGGCTGAAAGACAGGGCCCAGCAGGCACTCCAGCCAAACGCACACGGCAGAGGCTGCTGCCCTCATCGGCTCTCCACAGTAGGACTCTCAGGCCTCTCCACTTCCCACCTCCTGGGTCTACCCTAGCTCCACTTATACCTCTGTAACTAAGGGCAACTTGTGAGCAAAGTGTGAGGCAGGCTTACTGCATTTTGAAAGCAGCAAAGGAGAAATAGAGAGGAAGAGGGTGTGGCTGAGAGTAAGAGTGGGAGATGACACAGTGTAAACAGAGCATGTACCCCCTTCCCTGACCCAGGAGCTCACACCGGGACCCAGAGCCCTTTCCTGTAGAGGTTTGAGTTGGGAGTAAGACAGAACTAGGGCCAAAAATTGCATCCTATGCTACCTTTTTATTAAACATGATAGAAACTATTTTTTTTGTATAGATAACCTATTTTGAATAGATACCTCTAAGTGTCAAAATTCAAAGGCTACTGAAGAGTAATCATAGAAAGTCTTCTGTCCTCCAGCCAGAGGCCACCTGTTATCATGATGTTTCTTGTGTGTCCTTCCTAATGCGTACATCAACATTTACATGTAAAGTCTGCGTCTCAGGGGGATCCCTGGTGGAGTAGCGGGTAGGCTTCAGCACTCTTAGCGCCACAGCCTGGGTTTGAACCCTGCTGAGGGAACCAACCAAAAACAAAAAAAAGTTTGAACTTAAGCTCCAGGGGGCAGGGAGTTTTGATTCTTGTCCATCATTATATCTTCAGCAACCATTATAGAACAGCACCTGACACAAAGGAGGAATTCAATAAAGGCTGAATGACATTCCATTGAACACACATGCCCCAATTTATTCAATTGTACCCTTTTAGGCTTTTGGGCTATTTCCACACTTTCATAATTCACATAATTAATGCCACAGTGAATAACTTGGTACACATACTCCACTTCACATGTGTGAGCCTAACTGCAGGATAAATTCTTGAAGCAGAATTGCTGGATTAAAGTTTTGTTTTTGTAATTTTGATGGATAGGGACAAATTATCCCCACATACATGTTCAATAATTTCAAGATATACCTCCACATATTTATCATGCATTTTGTGTATTACCATTTCCCATTGGTTTTAAGCCACCTTCCAATGTACTGCTCATCCAGCCCTCCTCTATTGGGTACACATATGTAACAGCACTATTTCCACCCAGTTTATGTCTACTCCTTGTTTTATGAGCTATTCTGAGCATCGTTCCTGCGCTGAGGTTAGCCTTCCCAGGGGTCATGGGCACAGGGAGGAGGTCACAGATTTGCGTCCAACTACTCAAAATTCCTGAGCAGGACTGGGTGGGGGGAGGGGGAGAGCCTCAGCTGCGGTACTCATGTTTTAGGGATGACCCAGGTATGTCTAGAAACCCTCATTAGCTAAGCCTTTCTCAGGAACTTTCCCCTAAAGTCTCCAGGGGATTTACTCTTCCATTTACCAGTATACTGATTCCTTCTATTAGTCTCTCTGTATATTAAATTTCAAGCTCATTTTAATTACTTATTGATTAGCCCCAGGAGAACTCTAGCATAGATGGGGGCAAAAGTATATTTCTTTCTGAGCCTCAGATGAAAGAAAAAATTGCTTTAAACTTTGCAAACTCTTGACTCACAACTAATTTGCTCTGAACCCCATTTCCCTGCCCTTTCCAATACTTGGTCTACTTCCAACATTGAATTCCATTTTAATGAGGGGTTCCAGGTGATGTTTAATTCCCTCTAACATTTAGCACTACTGTATCAATGTCTGTCTTGACAGCAAAAGAGCCTCATAAACTTCCAAATGTCTACTCCCTTCGGGACGTTTGAGAGGGGAGCAACAAGTCGTTTTGTTTTTATTCACAGCCCTCCCATCCACCCCATAAAATCTCTGCTAGACATGTCCCCACACCTGGGAGCAATGATGACGGAAGTGTGGGAATACAAATAGGGTGCCTGTGCCCTTGTGCTATGAGTCTTTTATTCAGACTCACATCCATTCACTCATTCACTCAGTCACTGTGCTTCTATGGAGCATTCCGGCATCTACTTTGAGGCTGACTTTGAGTAGGTGCAAGTAGAAGAGAGCACAGCATGAATGAGATGAATGCTGACAATCCAGATCTTGCCTTCACTGCCACCATTGTGGGGGGGGGGGAAGCCATTCACAAAAGAGTGGAATCAATTTCAGGCCTCAGAGCATGCCAAACCTTTTCCTAAGAGGAAACGGAGTGAGGGGATGTTGTTTTTCAGCTTTGCTGTCTGGGCCCCACTTGCTAATCTTTGAGTTCCCCCCTCAGCAGTACCCACATAGAGACACACTGTGCATAAAAGACCACGCTGGTGCCGTGGGGGGTTTTCACCATTTCACCCTTCTAGCTTCAGCCCTAGGTCAGTGCCTGACACAAAGGAGGAACTCGGTAAATGTTGAATGAATTGAATGAATCTTTTCTATTTCTTTATGGCGTTCCATTGAGCACTCGGGCCCCCATACAGTGAATTGCGTTTAGAAAGAGGCTAAAGACACAGTGTGAAGGAAATAGGAGGGTTTTGAAGATAAAGGGAGCTGAGTCCAAACCCTACCTAGCTCAGGACAGAGCTAGGTTGAAGTTTTCCTAGAAGCATCTCAAGGAAGGGTATGTGAAGCACATTAACAAGGTGAGTGAGATTTAGGAGAGAAATGTTTTGAATATCTCGAAGAGTTCATTTTTCCAGCCCCCCACGCATTTTAGAACTCTTCATTTACATTTGAGTAGTCAGGATGTTCATTTTAGATCATTCGCATCTTTTCTTGAAACCTAAGGACTTTTGAACAAATGGATGAATGAGTTTTATGAGCCAGGTTTGAGTTATTGTTATGTTTTCAAGTGGACAATGCAGTGCAACATATTTTCAGCTATGACTTTCCGCTAACTCAGCCTCATCCTCCCACAATTAGTCCTCATTAATGAGTCCTCACTGTCATCACAGGAACTGGAGTTCTGTGGTTCCTGGAGCAGTGCCTGCTCTGATTCACCTCTCCCTATGCTTGGAGGAATCAAAGGCAGGAGTTTATTAAGCAAATTAATAGGAAAGACACAGTTTCAAAAGAAATATTTAGCTGATCAAAGGAGGTAGGAAGGGTTTTTAACACATTTTTAAAGTCATCTATTTACAGGTAAACCAATCCCATGCTAATTAGAAGTCATTCTTCTGAACTCATTAAGTCTGTCCCCATTGGATATGTATTTGAATCTTTGATCAATGACCTACAATCACTGCATGTTCTTTAATATGATAAAATAACTAAAATGGAATATCTAATATTTCTTGCTAGAATAAAGCAGTGAGGTGTAGAAAGACCATGGGCTTTCTGTTTAAATGCCAGTTTTTGTAATTTTTCTAGAACACATCAAGCATTTTCAGTATTTCTAAAACAGAACCAGCTGCATAATTGGGGTTAATTTTCTTAACCTCTGAGCCTCAGTTTCCTTACCTATAAAACTGGACTAGTAATGCTAATGTGTTAAAGATCATTACAGCAAAACGGTCCAGAACGTCAGGCATTATTGTAGATGCTTTAGGATGATTAACTCATTGACTCCTCATAACAACTCTATGGGGATGTGGTAACTAAGGCAAAGGCAGGGTAAGGAATTTTCCCAGAACACCTTGCTCAGAGAGCAGATGCAAGATTCAGCCCTCCAAGCTCTGGCTCCAAAGTGTGTGGGTGTGACAGCTACCTCGTCCTACCTCTCCCATTAACCGTTCACAACAGTTTAAAGCTCACTGGGCATATACTAGCTAATGACCCAACATGGGGTAATTTTCCTGCTTTCCATTGCTCTGGATTAGACAAATGAACTTGAATTTGAGCAGTTTGATTATGTTGTTGGGGGGAGGGCGCACTGCAAAGACTAGGAGTGTCAAGGTGCTGATTTGCACAGCACCAGTGGAGATCTTACGTTCACTGTCATTCCTAGTAAGTTTGATGCATCCACAGCTTCCTCCCCACCCTGCTCCTCAGTCCAGTGGTGCCTAATCTTTTTGGCAACCTTCCGGTTTATTGGAAGACCATTTTTCCAAAGACAAGTAGTGGAGTGTGGGGTAGGGAGGTGCACATGCACAGTTCACAATAGGGTTCGCGCTCCTATGAGAATCTAATGTCACTGCTGATCTGATAGGAGGCGGAGCTCAGGTGGTAATGTGAGCAATGCAAAGCAGCTGTAAATACAGATGAAGCTTTACTTGCTCACCCGCCACTCACCTCCTGCTGTGCGGCCCGGCTCTTACAAGGCCACAAACTGGCACCAATCCATGACCCCAGGGGTTGAGGACCCCTGCTTTAGTAAATACTGATGCCCATAGGTAAGCACTCTCTAGTCCTGCTTAGCCAGCCTCATTCATAACTCCTCCTCTGCCTTCAGGATCTGTCCTGAAAATACAGTTCCTCCCATAACGCGGCCTCTGCAGCTGTGACTCATTCCTCTAATTCACACTGGAGGCATTTCCCCGGGGCCCTGGCCCTCTCGGTAGGCTCTCCTCTAGACAGATCCGTCAGATAGACCCCATAGCAGCCTGGGTTGAGGGGTGGTAGAGTTTAAATTCCAGGTACACTGAGAGAAAACCAATTTCTTTCTGTGATAAGGTCTCTCAGGAAAGGTCAGGCAGGTAAATAACTGTGAAGGAGGAAATGATGTTATTCCAAGCGCATATGACCTGGTAAGAAGGAGCTGGGGTTCCCCTAAGTTGTGTACCTTTTTTTGTTGTTGTTGTTCTATTAAAACAAGGTCACAGAGGTTAATTCTTAAAAGAGCAGGAAAGGGGAAAAGCCAAGCCTGGTGTGATTTTAGGTGTAGCCCCAGCCTCAGCTCCTTGACCCTGCAAGGAGGTCTAGGGGGCGGGCAGGAGTGCCAAGTACACTGTAGCTTTTGTCCCACCTTGAGGTGAGTCATTGACTTTGGGCCCCCTGGTGTATGTGAACTCCCAGGGACTGTGAGTCTTTGAGAAGGGCAATGTGACCTCAGAAGCCCACACCTAACCACTAAAGCTAGCTGTGGGTGTGGGCCAGTAGGAGCGAAGTGCACAGAGGGAGAATGTGCACACACAGCATATCGGGTAAAGGGGACCTAGGTAGAGTGTCTGCACACTGCCCTAGGTTTCCGCTATTGTAGCACACATTTCACTACATTTTGATTTTCTGTAAGCACTTGGAGAGCAAAGACTTTAAATCCAAAGGTGCCTAACAAAAGTAGATGCTCAATAAATATTTGTTGACACATGGACAGATATGGACAAAGGATGACACACCTGGAGTGCCGAGGTGTGGCTTATCATGAAGCATTCCTTGCCGATAATGCGGGAGCCCAAGCCGCAAGTCCCTATAAATTTAACATTTTAGAAGTTCAATTGTTTATGCCAATTTCAGCTCAGGATTATTGTTTTAAAAATGAGCTTTTAGAGGCTCATTCCGTGTCCTAGACTGTTCTCAGCACAGATGTGAGAGCCCGTGTGGCCATCCTCCAGCCTTAGAAATTTGCAGTTGGAACTCCCCTGGGGGATCACTGACCTCTTGTGAGCCATTTCTTCTTCCTTGGCTTCAGTTTCTTCATTAATAAAATGAGAGTTAGACTAGATCAAGGGCTCCTACTCTTTTTGTGTAAGAAGGCTGATAATGAACACCAGCGCACCTCTGTAGTTGATTTTGGCATTCATTGTTTGAGAGAATATATGACAAAAAGCTCCTGAGAGATTCAGTGATTCTTTTAAATAAACTTATATTTTTATCAATCAGAATAATTTGATTTTCAAATTAGCTGGCAGGCAAAGCAAAATGCATTATTTACTCATTCTACCCAAAATCATTGGTGCCTTTCAGGATGATCACAGAGCAGCTGGTCCCTCAGCCTCCTTCCTGCTCTAAGGTTGTCATCAATGTCCAGATCATAAGGAGGCTGCACCTTTCCAAGTAATTCAACAACTAACAATGACTTCACATTTGGATTTTTCTCACTTAATCATTACGAATTAGGGAGTCCTGGCTTGAGATTGGCCCAGGGATGCCCTAAGGAACAGGCAGGCCAGACTGCAGGCCTTAACGTGTTAGGGTTTTTCAGTTGAAGGAGAGAAAAGAAACATTTTTTAAGGAAATCCTGAGGGAAAGAAGACCTAAGAGGAGAGTAAAGAATCCGTCTGTTGCTGCCCCTGCCCCAGCCCTATGAAACTCCTGCCAGAACCCCAAAGAGGGAGCCGGTGCCAGACTTATTCTAGGAAGCCTCCTTATGATGGTCCAATGTGAAAGAAGGGCACCATGGACTGCGGATGCTGGGGAACTAAAGGAGTAAGACAGCACAAGCTGCTTGTTAAGTTCTTACACTGCATCACAATCAACCCAGCAGCTTAAAACAACCACTGTCTAGTTATCTCTCCCAGTGCTGTGGGTGTTGACTGGACTCAGCTGGGCAGTTCTGCTGCTGGTCTCCCTTGGGTCTCTCATGCAGCATAGTCAAATGGCAACTTTACTGGAGACATCTGGAGGCTCAACAGGGAGGCTAAGACAGCTGGTCTCCCTCTTTCTGTAATTTCAGGGCCTTTTCACATGGTCTCCCCAGAAGGGTTGGTAGATTTCTTTCAAGGAGTCTCAGGGTTCCTCAGAGCACACATGCAAGTGGGAGGCCCCTAAATGGCACTGCGAGTTACAACCCAGATCCCTTGTGGAAGGGGGTTACCCTGGGGTGTGAGCACTGAGAAGTGTGGTTCAGTGCCTTGCACGGAAGCCCCAGTGTGGGGGCCCTTGGTGAATGCACCCTGGCCTGTATCTGAGCGAGCTCTGAGACTGGAAGCTATGCCATTGGTGAGGTGCTGCCTTCGTGTGGCTTTGTGGGGTAAGTGCAGGCACAAAGCAAAAGGTTGTGCTGCAGCCCAGCCACTGCGTGTGCGTGCGTGTGCGTGTGTGCGTATGTGTGTGCGCGCATATGTATGTGTGTGCGTGCGTGTGTGCGTGTGCATATGTGTGTGCGCGCGTATGTATGTGTGTGTGTGTGCGTGCGTGTGTGTGTGCGTGTGAATGTGTGTGTGCGTGTGTACGTGTGTGTGCGTGCGTGTGTACGTGTGTGCGTGTGTGCGTATGTATATGTGTGCGTGTGCGTGTGTGCATGCGTATGTGTGTGTGCGTGTGTGCGTATGTATATGTGTGTGCATGTGCGTGTGCGCGCGCGTGTGTGTATGTATATGTGTGTGCATGTGCGTGCGTGTGTGTGTGCATGTGTGTGTGCAGATGTATATGTGTGTGCGCGTGTGTGCGTGTGTGTGAGTGTATATGTGTGCGTGCGTGTGCGCATGTGCATGTGCGTGTGCGTGTGTGTGTGTGTGTGTGTTGTTAGAGTGAGGCAAAGTTGCCAAGGTCCTGTATTATGAAAGTAACAGTAAAAGCCAAAAAAGTACTTTCTTCGTGTTAACATGACACATTTGCATCCATATGCTGAGGAAGGCGGGGTTATGTAACAGCACTAAAGGCTGGGGGGGAGGAGAGGAAAAGGAAGCGGGTATTCTGAGTGTCCGCTGACTGTGGTTCCAGAATCATGGAAGTGGGTCTCTATGTCTCCTTTGATCTTGACCATGACCCCCACCAATTCCTAAGTCTATTTACAAATGCAAGGTTTAGAGAAGTGGCTTACCTTCTGGCTAGCAGTGGCAGAGCTGGGACTGAAAATCCAGCAGATTGGGCTCCAACGCTTTGTTTTTCTCCACCTCACCAAGCTGCCCCTCCCACTTCCCCATCAGCAGCTCCGAGTCCACACCCTGTGTAAAGCCTCCTAATGGACCTGACACCTAAATATTTAATGCTGCCACTGTAGCTGTTCTTCCTTTTAATTGAGGCCTTTACCAAAATGAGTTTTCCCTCTCCTCCGTGTATCATTCCGCCTCCCTAACGACGTGTTTATTCAGCACAGGGCATGGTGGGTGTTTGTTCTGACGGCCGCCCCACCTGCGGCCCAGACGGGCACCCCTGTGTGAGAAGGAGTGAGGAGCAGAGTGGCAGCAGCCCACAGCTGAAAGCAGCTGAAAGGAGGATGGACCGGGTCACACCCGCCGGTGACACAAGGGCAGAGCCACGATCCAGAAAGGATGTGGTGACAGGCACAGGGTGCCAGCTTGCCTTTCAAATCCAGCAGTGCTTTCCGCACCCAGCAGCTGGTGTGCTCAGCCCGATAAATGGTGGTGAGGGTGTGTACAGCTGAAACAGATGGCAGGCGCCTTCAAGACCCACTTCTTCCCTTAAGAGGAGAACAAAGAGGAAGGGTCGGGTGTTTTATTTAAGGCAATGTGAGTGTGTGTGGAGGGGAGCACTGATATTTGCTGCCTGTTAATCCAAACTCAATTAGCTGCCTCCATAACACTTGGCCGGGTGTCTAAGAGGCACCTCATACTCACCGTGTTCAAAGCACATTCTGGACCCCCTCACCTCCCAAATGGCTTCTCTTTGTCCTTCTCATTCCAGTCATGGGCAGCTGCGTTCTGCTCATGCACCAGCCGAAGTCAGTGTGCAGCTGCCTGGCCCCTGGACCTCCAGCATTAACCCGAAACCCAGCTGCTCCTGCCACTAGTGCGCCTTGGCCTCCCAGGGCCACATGGCCTGCTCACATCCCTTACTTTCACCGACCTGGACACCGCCACCGCCTCTGCTCCACATCGCAGACAGAAGTCATCCCTTCCAGGTGATTTCCACGTCTCTGACCTGCTCTGACCTCCCAGTGGCTGCCCATCTCTTTCAGAAAGAAATCCGAAACCCTCTTCATGGCCCTAAGGTCCTACGTGATCTTACGCGCCTCTGCCTGGCAAATGTCCTTTCCTCTCTCTTTTTGTGGTTCTTTTCAGCTGATGTGCTATTTACAAATGCAGTAAAACATGCCGATCTTAAGCACAGAGCTTGACCGATTTTTACCTATGTATACGCATCCGGGTAACCACCACCCAGATCGAGGCTTGCATAGTTCCATTACCCAGAAAGTTCCCTCATATCTCCTTCCAAGAAACAACTATCCCCACTCTAGGTAACCAACAGTCTGACTTTTATCCCCATAGGTTCTTAAATTTACTTACAGGGAATCGGGGAGCATGGACAATTTTGTTTCTGGCTTCTTTTGTTCAACATAATTGTTGAGATTTGCCCATCTTCTGGTATCAACACCGTATTCTTTTATAATATTGTTCTGAGGTATTCTACTGAATGACTACACCACGATTTATGTATTTACTGTCGATGGACATTTGTCTTGTTTTCAGCTTTAGGCTATATGCTTCTTTTCCCTTCATTTCTCCTGTATACCTAGATGGAATGTCTGATAAATAAGGTAGACGTATGAGTGTGTATACCTTTACTGGAATTGCTAAGTGGTTTTTCAGCTGGTTTTACACTCCTCCCAGCAAAGGATGACAATTTAGTTTCCTTGATAGTCTTGCAAATACTTGGAATTTTCCAATCTTTTTAGCCATTCTTAGAATGTATAGTAGTACTTGGTTTTGCTTCCGAATTTTGCTTTCCTGAAGAGTGATGAGGCTGACCATCTTTTCATTGGATTTTTAGCAACTTGGACATTTTTCTTTTATAAGTCACCCATTCAAATTTTTTTGCCCATTTTACAAAATTAGGTTGGTTGTCTCTTTCTTATTGATTTCTAGGAATTCTTTTTCTTTTCTAGCTATGAGTCCTTTATTGGGTGTGGATTATAAATGTCTCCCTCCTGGCTGTGTTTTGCTTTTTGTCAATGGTATCTTTTGATGTGACCCCATCTCTTGCCCTCTCATTTACTTCCTCTGTCCCTGTCACACTTCCTCTGTCCCCTCCTTAGGCCTTGCTGCTCCTGCCAGTGCCAAGCCTGCTCTGACGTTTGCACCATTGTGCTCACTCTTTCTTCTCTCCACAGTGTTTCCCCTGGATTACTGAGTGACTCTTTCCCACACATCATCTGGGGGGCTGCTCCAATGCTATCTTCTCAGAGGGCCTTCTCCAACCACTGTGTCCAAAATAGCTTTCCCGAGCCTCTTACCCTCTCTTAGTTTTCTTCATAGCATTTACAACCTGGTATATTTATTTATTAATTTGTTTGTTTGTGTCCCTCCTCATTTGACTTGAACTCTGTGAGAGGAGGATCTGGACCTGTTTTGTTCATCATGAGTTCCCAGAACCTAGAGGGCCCAGAATTGTTTGGTTTGTTTATTTCTCACTCACGCTGTACTGGTACGTCTAATGTGGGTCAGCAGGGAATTCTGTTCATTCTAGTTATTCAGGGATCTGGGTTACAGAGAAGCTTTCTCCAACAATGGCTTTAGGGTTTCCTGTGGCAAGGACGGAGCACTGACCCTTATGCCATTTCACCCAGAAGTGACACAAATCACTTCTGCACATGTTTTGTTGTCCAAAGCAACATGGCTGATGTGTGTGCCTAGAGAAAGAGGAAAACTGGAAATCTTAGTGAGGCCAGCAATGTCTACACAAGTAATAAAAGCATGAATGAATGCCCACGTACTCAAATTAAAGAACAAATGAATTCAGGAAATAAAGATGAAGAGAAAGGGCTAGGTATGCAGAAGAGGTTGGGTGGCCAACTTTTAATCTTCTCTCACGGTGTTGCATGGGAACAACACGGGTTTCTGTGGAGAAATGGCTGGGTGGGAGAGTGCCGTTAGCCATGCTCTGAGAAGTAGAGGAATAACAATGAATATTTGCTATGTTTTCATCATGTTCTAGGACAACGTGCCTAGTGTTTTACATGAATTACAAAGTAGATAATAGTATTTGTCTCATTTATATGTTGGGCCAACTAAGACCCAGGGAGATGAAGCAGATGGTCCCACATCTTGCGGAGAGCTGGGCCAGGCTGTGAATCAAGCCCATGCTCTTTCTACCACACGTCAGCTCACAGATGTGGTCCCAGCATGCATTCCTCTGTGATCTGTTGCTTCACTTAGGTTAGAGCTGCAGTCACAAGCATTATTTTCTTGCTGGGCACCGTTGGATGCTTACTAAAGCCCAAATTATCCCCAAACAGGTCAACCTGGCCAATCAGGTCACTTCACTGATATTATAACCTGATAACTGCTATCTACTCATTTCTATTTCTTCAGTAAACCACTCCTGAGTGCTCACAATATGCCCCATTCCTCAAGTTACTAAGACTGACCCCCTTCACTTGGTACATCCAGCTGTGTGTTCCTGAATCACTGAGTAAATGCATAGTGCTGGGTAAGTCACAACTTTGCATTGCAATTTCTTCATTTGCAAAATGAGGATAATACCTGCATTGCCTTTCTCAGGGAAGTATCCTGTGGATAAAATAATAGTCATGTTTACTGGCATCAAAAAACACTCAAAACCCCCTATTTTAGTTCTGCTGCTCCTAGAGATCCCACTTACCTTTTTAGATTCTTTAAATAAAAACACAACCTGGGCTGGGCAAGTGTTCTATTTCTAAAAGTCTCACTTGGCCTACCTGAATGATAAGCACTCCTCTTGGCTCTGTGTCAAAGCTCTTTGAGGGGTGAGTTTGAAGTTTGGGTTGGGAAGGACAATAGGCTTGAAGCTCACCTCACCAAGGCCCAGCCCTGAGCTGATTTGGGAAGCCAATCCTCTTGCCCCACATCTGATATGAGGCAAGATTCAGGGCTCTATGACAACCCCAGATGAAATCCAGCTTCAGATGTGGACTGAAGGCCTCACCTTCCATCACAGTGTGTACCCTGCATGTGTACATCATGCCCAAGCTGATGTCACTCACATTGCTGGCATTCTAGTCTGGTCTATCTGTTACAACAATTTTCTAGCCAATGGCAATAAAATTTCCTGTTCTAACAAAATCAGTATGTTATGCCAAGTTCCTGATGGATGCAAATTAATCATCTTGAAAAGGGCTGCTTCCTCCTAATCTGTACAAGGGAGTCCTGTGCACTCCCCCAGCCCCACCTAGCAGCAGCCATGCCGCTAGGTGGGGCTGGGGGCAGTGGAATTGGTGGCCCAGGGCACTCCTCAGGACAGAACTTAATTAAATCCCCACCAAGCCTCCTGGGTCCTGGCTCCATTGGGCCTCCCCTGAACTGCCAGTCACCAAGACCTTTCTGGCTTATCTTCACCATGCCCTCCTCCACACTCACTTCCCTGTATCAGGTCTTATATTGTCCCTAACCCTTTAGTTTGCATGAGGGCTGGTCTGTCACCCTGACTTAGTCCCTCCACACCCATGTGAGGTTCTAATTTCCACCCCAGCAACAATGCACATACAGGGTCCCTCTCATCACTTGCAGCAATGTCTCAATGATAGACTTTACTCATCCCCCGGGACTGCCAGCCAGCTTAGACTTTATCACTGGTGACCAGTGAAGGCTCTGTTCTGGGTGACCCTGATCAGGCTTGGCCTGAGCCACTGCCCGACAAGGGCCTGTCACTGGGTTTCTGCTGCCGACTCAGACCTCTGTAATGGAGGCCACAGGTTGCCGGTGGCACATCTGGAGATCCCTGCTCCTGGCTCTTGCTAACCCCTCTCACCACAGGATGGCAGCCAGCTGGTTCCTTCCTCAGTGCACCAGCAGGTGCTTTAGCAGGGCAGGGAAGGAGGGGCTCTGAACCTCAGATGTGTCTGCAAAGCAGACCCCAGTTTTCTCCACTGCTTTCTCTGCCCCCACCTCCCATCACCTTGAGGGTAGAATATGAACCTCAGGGTTTCTCTAACACCTTCTGTCAGCAGGAAAATGTAGGGAAGATCAGAGCTAGCTCACTTCTATTGGCAGGGAAGCTACTAACTGATAAGTCGCCCTGGCCCCTTATCTCTGTACCATGTGGGGAGTGGAACAGGATTGTGTACTTATCTTGACTTTGTAGAGATGTCTGTCCCCCCATAATTCATATATTGAAACCTAACACGCAATGTGATGGTATTTGGCAATGGGGTCTTTGGAAGGTGATTAGGTCATGAGGGTGACAGCCTCATGAATGGGATTAGTGCCCTCATAAAAGAGAGCCCAGGGAGCAACCACACTCTTAAGAAGACAGCCATCTATGAACCAGAAAGTAGGTTCTCACCAGACACTGAGTCTGCCGATGCTCTGATCTTGGACTTCCCAGGGCCAAGAACTGTGAGAAATAAATTTCTATTGTTATAAGACACAGACTATGGTATTCTATTATAGCTGCCCAAGTGGAAGAAGGTAGTGGGGGCGAGGCATGTCCTTCAAGGGCATTTTCTCACATTCGCAGAGTACCTACCCCATCCCCTGGGTTCTCCCAGGTCCCTTCCCCTCCCTGCCTGGGGACTCAGAGATGTGTAGATGCAAAATGCTCTTTTCATAAATAGAAGTTCCTCCTGAAATGGTAGAAACTGAATGCTTCACAAAGCCTCTGGGTGGTTTCTTAAAACCTGGGTCACTTTATCACTCCCCTTGATTATTATTTTTAATCAGCTTACTCCCTAGGATAATAAGATGGTTATATAATAATAACCCTAAGAAGGACCACTGTTTATTAAGCATCTTACTAGGCTAAGCATGTTATATCCATTTCCTCCATTTAATTCTCACAACTTCCTTGCAAGGCAGGAGGAATTACCTACATCTTAGGAAAGAGGTAGCTGCGACGCAGGGAGGTCACACAGCTTCCCAGCTCAGAGGGGACATTAGTTGGGTCCTTGGACAGGGAGCAGCTCTCCTCTTAATCTGGGTCTTAAAGGGGCCTGTGGATTGGAAGAAGCCAGTAGCCTTGATGGTCCCAGGAATCTGGACAGGGCCCCTCAGCTCCAGCCTTGACAGGGCAGCTGGGTCTTCCCAGAGCCAGCATTACATCCTGCTCCAATTGCTCCCACTTTAATTAGGACTTTCAATGCTCCTATGAGTGGGGACGTGTCCCAGACAGACTCAGGCAGGCCCCCCCAGGCCAGAAATGTTATTACCAATTGCATGCTTGTCAGCCACGATGTACTAAAAGCTTTTGCCATCCCTTAATGGGGTGTGCCTACTGTATTTGCCTTTGCTCCCTACCTATATTTTGAGCAGGAAAAGGAGCACTTTTTTTCCCACTGTAATATCTATTTTACAACTATTGGGTGCAAGGGCTAAGAACTGTCAGAGCAGTAATGCATTGCATCAAATTAACATATTTTTCTGAAATGGTAATTATACCTTTTTTGTGTGCCTCTAAATACACATTTTTTGAAGTATGAATGAGGTGCTGACATCAAAGTCTCTCTTTCAATCATGGTTATTAGTGCATCTGTGCAAATGATTCAAGGGAAATGGCTGGCAGAGGTTTTTAAGTTTAGAGGAATTTAAAGGTGAGTCACAGAGCTTCTTTAGAAAAGTTGAAATGCCTACATTTCCAGTAAGTGCTTGTTCCTTCACACCCTAGAACTATTTTCAGACCAGCGATGCTATTTAACTCAATTCAGCACATCTTTGTTGAACACCTACCGCACTGAAGTGCCATGTTCAGTTACTGATTCAGAGCAAGACATTATTGCTGCCTTCAGTCTTGGAATGAGGGACAGACAGATGAATTTAAGAGGAAAAATCAGTGAAATGGCATTCAGACATAGAAGACAGAGAGCAATTCCGAATGTGTGTGTTGGGGCAGTAGATGCAATCATGAACGGCATCTTCAGGAGGTGACATTTGAGCTGGACCTTGAAGGGTGTCAAAGAGGGAGCACTGTTGACCACGGGAGTATTGTTGATGAATATATTCTAAGTTTAGGGAAGATTAAAAAAAAAAACATGAGTTTGGAAATAGTGGGAACCCAGCTTTCAGGGCTTAGTATCAGTGATTCTTCAGGTGTCCTCTCCACCCTAGGCCCCTCACAAGTATCCAGGCATTCATAGCATGTCTGGAACATAAGGACCAAGGTGGAGCGGTAGGTAGTCAGGCTATTGCAGAAGCTGTCATGAGCCATTGAAGATTTGAGTCTTTTATCTTAAAGAACCATAGAAGCCACTGAAGCTTTTAAGGATTGGACGGATATGAACACATTTGTTTGTGAAATATCACTCTGGCTACTAAAGCAGATAATAGATTGGAAGCAGGGGGTTGGCAGGAAGAACCACTTAGAAGGCTGTTACTACAGTCTAAGTACGTAATCCAGACCTCAATGAGATAATGGCAAAAGAGGTGGAGACAAGTAGATGACTTTAACGTGTTTAGAAGTAATATTGGGCCACACTTACTGTTCGGCTGATTACTGATATGTGGCAGAGGAGAAAGAGGTATTAATCATGATCCTTAGGTTTCTATCTTGAATAATCAAGCAAATGGTAATGTTGTTAAAGGACATGGAGAAATGGGATAGAAGACGAAAGCTGGAGAGTTCATCAGTTCCATCAGGGAATGTTGAGTTCTAGCCCCTCCAAGCCACTTCGGTTCTATATCCGGATGCTGTCTGTTATTTTCACAAGCTGGTTTGGTTCTTCTTGTGACACTGACCCATAGGGACATGATCTTGTTTTGGACATGGCTGTTTTCATTGCAAGGGCATGATATCCACTGGAGCTAGTTCCTGAAAGGGATGAAAAAGATGCCATTGAAAGGACATAGTGACATCCCACAAAAATTCAAGAACAGTGGCTCAAATTTGAATGGGCTTCACGGAAACCAGAATGAGAAAAGTCAAAATCACTCTTTCGCTCTTATTCCAGGTATAAGGATTTTCTACAGTTATAACACTCCAGCAGAAATTCAGAGAGACCTGACAGTGCAAATCTGTATGATCCCATAGCGTAGTTGTAACTCAGGGCCTGGAGTTGCTCCACCCAGCTCTGTTCATACTCTCTATGCTTGTCTCAATGGCCAGGACAGCCCTGCCAACGGCCTTACAGGTTGTGCCCTGCACAGCCCCAGGGGATCACATTTCCTTGGGAATTCAGTCTTTGCAAGTCAGGACCTTATCTTCCTTTTTATTTCATATATTTTTTTAAATGTAAAATCAGTAATGGCAATATAATAAATACCAGTGAAGCCACAGCCTTTGGTCGCTTGTGTTAGGTGTCCAACGACAAGTGTACAAAAGGAACAGGTTAGTGTGGGTGAAGTGAAATCCCTCTGCGATCCCTCCTCAGCCTCTTTTTCCTCCCTCCTGCCTCAGGGCAACCGAGATCCATGGATTTGGTTGATTTCCTTTCTGTTCACGGATTTTTAACTTTTACTGCACATGTATATGTCCATAAACATAGTGCAGTATTATTCGGTATGTGTTTATTTAACATAAATGGCATCATTCAGCATGTAATGTTTTATAATTTGCTCTTTTTCCCTTGGTATTGTTTTCATTATCTATTTTTACACATTCATATAGAGCTAGTTGGTTTAACTGCTGTATAACATTCCACTTTAGGAATATACCACCATTTGCTTATCCATTCCCGACTGAAGGACATTTGTTTTGCTTCCAAATCTTTGCCATTACACAAACACTATGCCGTGATGAACATCCTTTTACGTGCTTCATTGCCTGCTTTTATGTAAGTTTCTCTAGGGTGAATGGGGTACTTGAAGTGTATATGTAGGAGTGTAATTGTAGTGAATTGGTGGTTTAGTGAGGGTAGTCATTTTAATTTTATTAAGTATTGCCAAATAGCTCCTGGTGGTGAGTGGGAGTGAGGGAGTCAGTGTACTTACCTTCAAGCAACTGGTCACCCACCCAGAAACTTGTATATACTCCGCACCAGCTGCCTCTCCGGGCCAAGAAGACATGGACTCCCAGCGACAGCCACTGCTTCAGTGAGGCACATTCTTGGATGGGAGTGTGTCCTAGGCTTGGGTGTATTGAAAGACAAAGGAGATTGAAAACAACTGACTTTAAGATCACAAAGACATAACAAATTTGCTTCGATGTCTTAACCTTGCCTACCCCTTGCAGTCTTGTTCTCAGCATAAATATTGTCCAGATCCTGAGGGATTGTGGGAGACAAATGTATTAACTGCTTTGCTACTAAAAGTTCCTCAACCAGCCTCACGTTAGGATGGTCCTACAGCTGCACTGATCCTCTAAGAGGCACCAGCTCTAGGTCGTGAGTAACCAAATCATTCCGGAGCACTTGTAGCCTATGCAGATGGCCAAGTTCAGGGTGAATAGCGATGAGAAGACAGAAAAGGGATTGTGAAATGAGGCCATTGCTGGGGAGTGGAAGGGACAGAATTAGATGTTGTAGGAGACAGACAGCTGCACTGGGTTAAATACCGTTCCCCCCAAATTCATATTGGGACCTAAGAATATGACCTTATTTGGAAATAGGGTCTTTACAAATGTAACCAAATTAAGATGAATTTATACTGGATTAGAGTGAGTCTTAAATCCAAAATGACTGGTGTCCTATAAAGACAGAGACACAGACACAGAGGAGAATACTTTACCTCCCCTCATGGTTGTAGATGATTGTTCTAGGAAATGTCACTTGTGACTTTCACTTGGACCTTTTCATTGTTGTGGTGGCAAAAATAAAATTATTTTCTTCTGGTATCACTGTTTTTCTTCATGTAAAGTTATCTGTATTGGTTTACACATTTGCAGATTCTTCCATCTGAATTGCACTTTTTGAAACTTGATATTTAACCCTTTTGCTGCGACATTCAGATAGATCTGAGTATTTCCAACCACTGACTGTGGCATCCGAATACCCCATGAGCTCAAACCACTTTTCCTCTACTATACAGTTTTTATGTTTTTGTGTTTTTTCAAGAATGAATAACAATAGAACATTTTTATACTTTAATGTAATCATTTATTTTAGTATAATGTACCACCTTAACTATATTTACTTAAAAATACAAATACTGTAATTATTGTAAAATTGTTATTCAGTGTGAAACTGTTTCAAGGACTTTTCTCCATTTACAAGATTTTTAAATTTGTCTTTCCTATGCCTTGCACTATCAACAACAAAGATGTTTTGTATGCCATATTGTGTGACATTTTGTAATAAATTTTTTATGCCATCAATGCCATTAGATTCTAATTTATCTTACTTAAATCTAATTGATTCCACTTAGTATGTTTTGAGTATTTTTTGCTAAAAATCAATATAACAGTAAATTTATTACCATATAACAAAAATTTAAAATAAAAATAATGGCATTTATGTACAAAGCTCAAAAGGTTATTATTAAATGCATAAAATAGTCAAAATATTAACTTTTTGTGGCTTTTTGACACATTTTGGAAAAAAACCTTGAAGTCAATTAATGCAGTGAAACGGTTAGTAAATACTACCCCTGTCTGGGTAAACCCAAACCAAGCAAAGACAGCCACCCACCGGAAGAATGCCTGTGACAACAGAGACAGATTGGACTTCCATAGTTTCAAGCCCAGGATTGATGACAACCAGCAGAAGCTAAGATGAGGCAGAAGCATTTTCCCCTGAACCTTCAGGGACAGCGTAGTGCTGCTGACACTTTGATTGTAGACTTCCGGCCTCCAAAACTGTGAGAGAATCAATTTCTGTGCTTTAAGCCCGCAGCAAACTAATTGACCGACCTTCCAAGATGCCCCAGTGACCTGAGTCCCAGAAGTCTTACCCTTATGATGCCCCTCCCTCTTATGTGGGCTGGACCTAGCAACACATTCCTATCAAATACAGCAAACATGATGAAGTGTCATTTCCGAAGTTAGGTTACAAAAGACTGTGAATTCAATCTTGTTTGCTCTTTCCTGCTTCCTCACCTGTTCTCCCTGATAAAGCTAGCTGCTATGGCATAAGCTGCCCTAGGGAGAGGCCCACATGACAGGAAGATGAGGAAGGGTGCAGCTAGCGACAGACTGAATCCTGCCAATGGCCACATGAATGAACTTGTAAGTAGGTTCCCCCACGTTATGCCTTAAGATGACTGCAGCCCCAGCTGGCACCAGGATTGCTCCTTCTCAGACTCAGAGGCCGAGGACTCCCTAAGCTATGTCTGAAGTTTTTGCTCACAGAAACTAAGAATTAACAATGAGTTTGTTGCTTTAAGCTACCAAGTGTTGGGTAATTTGTCATGCAGTGATAGATAACTAACAGATACAAAGGGTAAATCAAGGCAGGTGCTTGTGCACAAAGACCGCAAAGAGCCTATGCTGTGGTCCCTTGAAGTATGATGTATATTGCAGGGGGAGGCTGATGACTTAGAGAAGCTATGAACGTGTGCAAGCCAATTTCCATATGTACATATTAGTGTTGCCTGCGTACAAGGTGACTGCTTGCAACTATTAGATTGGTGCAAAAGTAATTGTGGTTTTGGACTGTGAATTTTAAATCATAACTAGGCTCAAACACATCTTTATTAAAGAAAATAAGAACCATTACAATGAACACATTTTTGCCAATGAGAAATGTTTGTTTATTCCTGTAGTGTAAAAATTTGTGCTTTGGGATTGGACAAACGCTTGGAAAGCATTTTCTGCATCCTGCTGGTTGTGGAAGCATTTTTCCTGCAAAAAGTTGTCAAGATGCTTGAAGAAGGAATAGTCTAGTAAGAAGTCAGGTGAATATAGCAGAAGATGCAAAACTTCATAACCAAATTTGTTCAACTTTTGAAGCATTGATTGTGCAACATGCAGTCAGGTGTCGTCATGCATAAGAATTGGGCCCTTTTTGTTGACCAGTGCTGGCTGCAGGTGTTGGAGTTTTCAGTACATCTTATCGATTTGCTGAGCATACTTCTCAGATGTAATGGTTTCCCCAGGATTCAGAAAGCTGTAGTAGATCAGACCGACAGAAGACCACCAAATAGTGACCATGACCTTGTTTTGGTGCAAGTTTGGCTTTGGGAAGTGCTTTGGAGCTTCTTCTCAGTCCACCCACTGAGTGGGTTTTCACCAGTTGGATAAAATCCACTTTTTGTTGCACGTCACAATCCGATTGAGAAATGGTTCATTGTTGTATAGAATAAGAGAAGATGGCACTACAAAATGATGATATTAAAAAATTTCTGATCAGCTCACGAGGCACCCACTTATAGATCTTTTTCATCTTTCCAATTTGCTTCAAATGCCACACAACCATAGAATGGTCGATGTTGAGTTCTTCGGCAACTTTTTGTTAGTTGTAAGATAAGCTTTGATGATTGCTCTCAATTGGTCGTTGTCAACTTCTGATGACTGGCCACTATGCTCCTCATCTTTAAGGCTCTCATCTCCTTTGCAAACCTTCTTGAACCACCACTGCACTGTACATTCGTTAGCAGTTTCTGGGCCAAATGTATTGTTGATGTTGCCAGTTGTCTCCACTGCTATGACCCATTTAGAACTCGAGTAAGAAAACCACTCAAATTTATTTTGTCTAACATTATTTTCATAGTCTAAAATAAATATAAAATAAACAGCAAATAAGTCATTAACAAAAAACATACAGTGAGAAATGTACATTAAAATGATGTATAACATAAACACATTTATTTAAGAATGTATTCCAATATCAAATGGCAAATTTCAACAACGCAAAATATGTTTGCATCAACCTAATAAGTGTAAGGAGACATGTTGGAGGCTGTGGACTTCAGTGGAACTCCCTGAAGGAAGACATGGGATGGTACTCAGACAAACTCAATAACTTTGTCCGAAGTTTCCATATTTACTCCTGAGACTCTCCTTCTCCATTCAGTGTTGCACTGAGGGAAGTAGGGAGAGAAAGGGAAAGGATTAAGAGTCAGGAAAACTCACTTCTGAAATTGGCTGTCACTCATCATCCTGGAGCTTGCAATTCAGAAAGACGAGGAACGAATTTCCTCATTCTGAAACTAGAATGAAGAGGAGGTTCTTACATAGAGAGCCTAGGATGAACAAAGCCAGGCATACAAAAAGGAGCTTCTCTGCTTCCTCCCACCACCCTTAGACCCAGTAGGGAGAAGGGGGAGGTTCCCTCCAAAGGGGATAGGTGGTTATTATAATTCTGGCCATTGCATCAGGGTTGGAGGGGATGCTGGGTGAAAGCTGATGGGTCCCTGCAGAGTACTGGGAGAGAAAGAGGACATTCTAGCAGGTATAGCAGCACATCACAGACCAACGGGGTGACCTGTTTTGCCAGGTGGTCCTGACAGGCTCCTGGGTGCATCGTACTTTGAGAGCCCCGGCTAGGCTGCAGGAGCTGCCAGAGCTGCCAAGGCAAATGTACCCATTCATCTAAATGAGCCTTTAAATGATGTCACCAAAAGTCAATGAAACTTTTGCAATTCAAACCAGCACTGTGTCTAAATTCAAGCTATTACTTTTTTACAAAATGACATTGTTGTAGTTATAATCTGGGGCCCGCAGGTTTCACCTAATTTGGAGGACAATTTGGTGGCTCAGGAGAATGCCTTACACCATGATAACTCCTGCTAAAAGGACCCAAACTGTACAAGTAGGACTTCTTCCTCCGACAGCCCTACCAATATGCTTGGATATGACATAACTTTTCTTCTGCCTCAGGTGCCATATTTTTAAAATGAAAAGTTTAGTTTATATAATCTTTAAAGGCCTCTTCAGCACTCACATTTAATCATTCCTTATAAAACATTCTGAAGGTCTAGGGGGAAAAAGTAGAATCAAATGAGTGTGTTCATGAGCTTATTTTTCAAAACTGAGGCATTACCTCCTCTGGGAAGCCTTCCGTGACCTCACCAGACTGCAAGCCTGCCACACAACCCAGGCACACACACAAGGAGCATAACTCCCATAGTGAGGGCTGTTTACAGACCTGTTGCATCCACGATCTGGCTAGCACTTGTGGCAGAGACTGGCTTCTGTCTTCCTCTTCTTTGAATGACCAGAACCTAATAGCTTGGCATGTAATAGAGGTCCAGTAGCTATCTGATACATTAATGAGTGACTAGATGGATGAATAAATAAGTGGCCCCACTGCCCACAGTGGGAATCCTGCTGACTGCAGAAGAGCCCAGGAAGTCGTGTCTCTCCCTTCCCAGAGGGCTTGCTGGTGGCAGTGCCATGATATGGCTAGAGAAGGGTGGGCCAAGGGCTTGATTCAGGATCCATGCAGACCATGAGGTTGGGTAGAAGTTCACCCTTTCTTCTCTGACAATCTATGGAGCTTGGTGGCAGAGATAATTAATTCATGGCATATGTGGAGACAGATGTTAGGAAAGTGGAACAAAGATAACAAGGTCAATAGGAAAAGAAAGAAGGAACTATGAATACCGCAGTGATAAGATGGGTTGCCCCACAAAGTTCTGAGCACTCTTAGAAATAGAAATACCCAAACAGAAGATCAACATCGAACAGATAATGAAATTGGTTTTAGAAAGTGAGGTGGCTTGTCCAAGGGCCAAAAGTAAGTAGCTTTAACTTGTCCTGTCTTCTGCATGTTAAGGACTTCCTCCTAATGCAGAGGCTATTGCAAAGGAATTCCTTACCTGGAAAGATTTTGTTCTAAGCCATTGTGCAGACCAGGAGCTGAGACAAGAACACGACCAAGGGTAGGTAGAGCAGGCAGTTGGTGTAGGTGGTGGTGTAGTGGGTGGTGCTGGTAGACAGTCTCCGCTACTGCCCCCAACCAAGAGATATCCGAGTAGTAAATATGGGGTGTGAAAACAAGGGTGCTCATCCATTAGGTCCCAGGGTTAGGAAGAGTGTGGCATTGGTGTAAAACTGATTTGGGCTTGAACAGCAGCCCTGCCACTTATCAGCTGTGTGCCCTAGTCTGGATAGGATGCATCATCTATCTCAGCCTCAGTTTCTGTATTCGTGGAAAGGTAAAAATGAGACGTTTCATATAGAATTGTTCTAAAGATGAAAAAAGATGTGTTTGTGGAAGTACCTAGCAGATGCTTTGGGCCCAAGTTCTGCTGATATGGCTGGAGCAAGTAGGCGAGCTACCTCAGCCACCGAAGTTGCTCCAAGGTAGGGTACTTTAAGGGATGTTTAAAGGAGGGGGTGGTTAGTGTAAAATGCCGGGAGGTGGACATGCAGCATGGCAGACTGGCTTTCTCTGCCCCACATCCATTACGGAATAGAGATAGTAACTACCCACTTGCAATTGGAAAGACATTTTGGGCCCACAGATTCAGACAAGGAGATCTTGACTTCAGGGCTCGAAGAGAAGGGGAAGGAAGGAGATGCATTCTTGTAAAATGTGGATGACAGAACTCAGGGCTTTTCCTCTGGTCTAACCCAAGAGCCCACGAACATGAGTGTAAAAAAGGAAAAAAAAAAGGCATGCCCTCATGAAAAAACATCAAGAGAACTTTGAATGCTAAAAGACAGATGGATAAGTAAAATTTAACTTTGCATAGCAGAGAAAGCTAAAATAAAATGCCCACAAGGTTCTTGGGTAAGTAATCAAGAAGCAAACCAACTTCTCTTCCAGAATCCTGTGAACACGCTGGACTATCACTGTGAAGATAAGATGGAGCGGAACAGTAAAAGGGTGGTCGAAACTCTGTAAAGAGCTATTAGACCTCCTGGATTTTCTGCTGTACCCCAGGCAACCGGGCAACTTGCCCTCCCCTCCCAGCAGGGGGCTGGAGGTTTTCTCTTTGGAGAAGTGGTGCACCAGGGGGCATGAGAGCTAAGGAATACTGTGCACAGCTGGAGCAGAGTGGGAGGTGCAGACTGGTGTGCTGAAAACTGGAAACTCAGTGACGGAGTTCTAGTCCTTATAACAGAAGACTGTAGGATAGACAAGCTGGCCTGCAAGAGAGGAGTCTGTTAGATACTGGCAGCTGATGTTACCTTTGCAAGATGCTTGGAAGCCTGCAGGAGCGTCCTCACGGAAGCCCACCCCTGGGCGAGCGCAGCGCGTGTGCACAAAGCTGTTTTTCCTGCAATGCCTCATTAGTGTGAGAAGAAACCAGTCACTTGAAACATCTGAGTAAAACCTCTAACTGAAAAACAGACAAACAGAATAAAGGAACCTGAAGAAAAGGAAACAATGTGGAAAGCAGAGGTGAGAAAACCACAGAGGGAAATCCTTTAATAAATATCCTCAGAGCGATAAAAAACAATATTGATGCTTTATAAAAAATATTTTTAAAATACCAAATAGAGCTTTGATAGAGTGAATACACACACACACACACACACACACACACACACACACACACGAAAACAAACCAACCAAACAGTAGAATGAAATGACAGAGTAATGCAAAAGAGCAGTGAACATATAAGCACTTATAAAATTAGTCGAGAGAATTAGAAGTCTAAGAAAAGCTCCAGAAAAATAAAGATATTGGACTAGAGGAAACTAACCAAGAACTAGTAAAAAATTTTTTTCTATAATTGGAGCATTTCCACATTTAAAGGACTCATTTTATGCTCAGCACAATGATTAAACTCATAAAATTTTAGAGTAGTGGGGACAAAATGAAAATCCTAAAAATACTCAGAGAGAAAAACAAGGTCACATGGGCAAGATCAGAAACAGATCTGCATTAACACCATCAACTGCGACGTCAGAAGGCCGCGAGCAGGGGGAGCCTGTGAAACCTTCAGGGAGTTACTGTGCAGAGCCAAGACAGACGTGCAGTGCCACTTTCATAGCATACATCCTTTCTCCAGAAGCTACTAGAAGGTTGATTCTTCATTTCAATGAGACACAATTAATAAAGAGAAAGAGGACCAGGAAGCCAGGTCTCCAATGGGAAAGAAGGAATGGGTTTCGGGGTGACGGCAGAAGAACATCCAGAAAGCAGCCAATTCTGAATGGACCTGGAGGATGGGGAGATCTACAAAGGGGATTGTAAGGTGGGGGATGGGATAAAAATCATAATTATCAAATGTACTGGAACGTACATTGATAATAGACTTTCTATTTCTGGCAGAGTTTGGAGATGCACTTGTAGTGGTATGTACATAAGTGAAGTGGGCAAGTAAAAAGTGAAGCAATTATTAACTGCAGGAAAAACAAAAGGTTGTTCAAGAAGGAAAATGTAAACAGTGCACTACATGGGACAATATGAATGCAATTTATATCAATGTAATAATAAAAAATCTAACTGTAGACTTAGCCAATAGTTAGCATTATTTTGGAAGCTGACTGCATGATGAAATGTTTGTGTACATGCATGCATGTGTGTGTACGTACATATGTTTTGGCGCTATAAGAATTTTAAATCCATTTTAGAAATGCAAAGTGAGCAGACAATATACAAAATGTATATATGCATCCTGGTTGGAAATATGGGAAAACTTTCAGAAGAAACTGCTGTGTGATTTAAAATATTTGCCTCTGGGCACCAGCCTGGGGTCTGGGAGGGGAAGAAGACTGCTGTTTTCCATTTTAAGCCTTGAACGCTGTATTTGTTTTCTGTGGCTGCTATAAAAAATGAGCACAAACTGGCTGGTTTAAAATAAAAAAAAATTTATTCTTGTCAGGTTTTGGAGGTGAGGAGTCTGAAACGAGTCTCCTGGGCCGAACGTCAGTGTCAGCATGGCAGTGCACAGTCCTGGGGCTCTTGGGGTGAATCTGTGCTGGTCTTTTTTAGCTCCTGATATTTTTTGACTTGTGGTCACCTCGATCCAAACTTCAAAGCCAACATCTTCAAGTCTCTGCTCCTCCTGCCAGGCCCCCCTCTGCCTCCCTCTTGTTAGGACACATAGGATTGCATTTGAGACCCACCTGGATAATCCAGGATAATCACTTTAATTCAAGATCCTTAACTTAATCGTATCTGCCAAGACCCTTTTCCTAAGCGAGGTAACATTCACAAGTTTTGGAGATTAGGAGATGGATATATTGAGGGGGGTGGGCATTGTTCAGCCTACCATAAACATTTTTAAACTTTTTAGCAGATTCTTATATGATAAATACATATATGCATGCATACATACCTACAAGGTCTGTCCAGAAAGTATCCAGCTGTGTAATATGAAAAACCGAGGCATTTATGGCTGGATTTTTTTCTGAACGGCGCTCTTACAAAACACATAAATAAAATAATGTTTTATTTTTTTACCATGGTAATCAATGGAATGTTACAGCAGACTTCCAATCATACATCATTCTTGAATAATGAACATATATTACTCTTGTATAATGATAATACGTGAGGGAAAAAAAGAGGCAAGGAGAAAGATTTCATGTTTTGGCTGATCTACATTTGAGACCAACTAGTTCAAAGTCATTTCAATGCAAACACCAGGCATTCACATTCACGTTGTTTCCTGGGAGACGTGTGTATTGCAAACATGTGGTTACCCGAAGCCAACAGCTTGGAGGGCTGGAGAGAGTTTTCGTAGGGTTTCAAAGCAATAAGGAGTGATTTTAAACCCAATGTTGAGAATAATCTGAGCTCAAATATATAGTATATCTGCTTCTTCCCTTCTGGCTTTTCTCTGTTTTCCTCCGACTCCAAGATAGGCCATATGACTGTACCCCAGAAACAGAACATCACAGTTGAAAGGGACCTTAAAGACCACTGGGTACAACCCCAACAGGGTACCATTTATGGAATCCAGAGAGGACCAAAGGGGTGAAATGATTCCTAAGCCAGCTGAGGAGGCTTCTGATCCCTGATGTCCAGCTTATTCTATGCTATTCTTAGTCCATAAACCTCTGCCCCTCACTTCTCTGTAATCTGTAAAGTCCTGGCACCAGCAATGTGCAGCAGGCAGGGTGAGTAGGGTGATCTGGGCTCAGGAGAAAGTGGAAAACGAACTGGGGAGTTGGTGGGTCTGAATGAGGCATAGAATGTTGTCAAAGGAGCAGCCCGAGGCCAGAGGGCAACTAAGGTCTGTGCACAGGGGCACTGGCCTGGCCTTCCTAGCTGAGGTCAGGACAGGACGAGGGCAGTCTAACCATCAGGTGCACCTAGGGGTGTGCCGAGTCTAGGAGCAGAACATGGGAGCTTATAGCAGTGAGGGCAGGGGCAGGCACAAGGTGCCAGCTCCTGTCCCCTGAATGTTCCTTTCCTGGCTTGAAGGCTTCCAAAGAGTCTCCACGCCCATTAATTAGGTCTGATGTTTGCCACAATACAAGATATGGCTCCCACCTCTCCGACCTCATCTCTTGGTGCTTTCCTCTGGCTCACTGTTCTAGATACACATGTGGGTGTTCTTTCCATCCCTCAAGCCACCAAGGTCATGTCTGCCTCAGGGACTTTGCACTCATTATTCCCTCTTTCTGGAATATTCTTTTCCCAGCTCCTCTTCATCCTTGGCTCCCTTTTTATCTTTCATTTCTTCTCCTAGAGTAACCAACCCAGAGAGGCTTTTCCTGGCCATTTGGTCAAAATTGACCCCTTTCTTATCCTGCCACAGCTACAGCCCTGTTTCTTGTCTTCATGTACTTATCACTACTTGACATTCCTTGGTTGGTCTCTCTGTCCTTTTAGAATGTGAGCCCCGTGAGGGCAGGAACCTTGCTGTCCTTAGTCTTGCAGCCCCTAGAGCACTGCCTGGCATAAAGTGGGTGCTCAGCGAAGATTTGTTGAATGAATGAACTGCTGAGTGTCCCGGATTCCTCTCCAGGGCAGGCAGCACATGACACAGGCACAGCTCACCACAGCCACTGAGTTGCTGCATCAGTGTGGTTGTCGTGAAGTCTCTGATAAGCGATCACAGCCCCCAGGAGATTCTGTGTGTGTGTGTGTGTATGTGTGTCTGTGTGTGTGTGTGTGTGTGTGTGTGTGTCTGTGTGTCTGTGTGTTTGTCCCCTACCCAGTTCCCAACCCTGCTCGATCCTCAATGTTCCTGTATGGCTGGGTAGGTCCCAGGGCCTCCCCAGTTCCTCCAGTAGGATAAGGGCCTTCTCCTTTGGACAGAGTGACAGAGAACTGGTGTATATTGGCTCTCACAGAAGCGAACCGGGCCCCTCTGGCTCTGCTCCCTGATGGGTCATCCAGATTTCAAGTTCCAGTGGACTGTCCTGATTGGTAATTAAGAATTGCAGGATTTTATCCATTCTCCCTTCATAAGAAGCTGTTCTTTGTCCTGGGACTTTGTTTCTTCGTGTGTTTCATGATTAAATCCATATCCTGGAGGTGAAGAGCTGTCTGGCCAAATGCCCACTATATCCCCAACACTAAATTACTTGATCCTTATAACACTGAGAAGACGCACATCACCATTTTACAAACAAGGAAATGAGATAGTTGCCCAAGGTACCAAAGCTACTATGTTTCATATCTTTCTGATTTCGAAACCAGAAGGCTTTCCAGGATGCCATGTTGGAGTGGAATGAAAGGGAGGAGCTGCTGCCTTCTAGAATGAGCCCTGTTATTCACCGTGCCAACGGCAACACCCTGCCCAGCTGGGCCAGCTGAGCCCAACCCTGCCAGCTTCCACTCTGCAGAGCTCCAGCTGTCACTTAGACAAATTGGCCACTAGATCAGGAGTACTGGCAGTGAAATGCATACATTTTATGAATATCCTTAAAGTAACACAGGTTGATGTGGCGAGGCAGGCTGGACTATTCCCACGGAGAAAACAAGACAACTAATTGCCGTCTGAATCCTAAAGGCTTCTAGCCAATGAAGCGACTTGCAAACACTTCATTCTGACAATCCCTCATGATCAAGTTGGTTACATTGTATGATCCAGGGTGGTGCTACAAAGAATATTTCAGCATAGAACAGTGCTGAGACCAGAGCAAGTATATGCCATGCCAGGGTGTTGGTACAATGCACTGAACTCTGTTCTATCCAGGACAGACTCTGGTGCCAACACCCTACAGAGTTCAGCCTATTGTTTAGGAGGTGGACCCACACCTACTTCCTTTCTCTTGTGGAGGAATGGATTGGGCTGAGTACTGTGACAAAAATGACTTTCTTGTTCATCTTTGTGTCCTGTAGAAAATAACCTTCCCTTCCTCCCTCCATCCCTCCCTTCCTCCATTCCTTTCTTCCTGCCTTCTTTCCTTGGCTGCAGTCAGGTGGGACTGGAAACAATGTGATCCAAGGCTTGGCCAATCAGATGCTTTGTGCAGAATTTAAGTTATTTCATTCCACTCAGCATGGGGAGTCCTTAGATCCACTTCTCAGGGTACCCCAGTTCTCCTTCTCAGCCCCAGGTGCTCCATCTGAGAATTTCACATTCTTTGCTGACCTGATATAGTGTGATTTTATCAAAAGTAATGTGTTCTAAGACCAGGGCAGATTGACCTTTTTGGGAACTGGACATCAAAATGATAGCTGTGCAGTGTGACATCAATGACTTTATTTCTTGCTCTCTGGCAACTGCTTTTAAAATTATTATTGTGGTGTTATTCATTTTAAAGCATGCCTTAGAATGCTCTACAAACTCTTCTCTTCACCTTAGCCATATAAACTCCAGGGAGGAGAGGAAAAGTAACACATGAAGAGACAGACATTCAAACTACTTGCTAACAATGTTAGAAGCAAAGGGTCCAATGTGTTAGTGCCTTCATACTTAGGAATGAAGATGACCTGTAACTCAGAATCTCTGCCAAAGCACACCGTAGATCAAGTGCAAAGGTAAACTGGAGTCCTTTTCAGATTTCTAAGGACTCAAATTCTTCATGTGCATTTTTCTTAGAAAGCAGCATGTGGCAGAGGGGCAAATCCAAAAATGAGCAGGGTGTGGCATACAAGAAAAGGGGGGTCTCCACAGATAACAATGGCAAAAGGGGTCCCTGAGAAAACAGCGGGCAGAAGTCCCCGGATGCAAATGGGGCAAATGGTCTGAAGAAGAATATAGAATGCTCCAGAAATGGGGTGTGGGGTCTTCAGTTTAAGGACTACTACTACTACTACTATGCCTCAACAGGCAATAAGTTATCTTGAAAGTTACTTTAAGAAAACTGAGGAAGTATTGGGATAAAATCAGATTCCTATGCAGAAAACTAAGCATTGTTTAAAAAGGCAGTTATTAACCCAAGAAAACCAACAATGTATGAGAAAGGAAGTCCATCACAATAAAATTCTCTGGTTAGTAGTGAACAGTATTTATATAGCTCTGGTACTGTAAATGCTGACTTGATTTAATAAATATTGAAAATAATGACATTGGGGGAAGAGGAGAAGGGTCAGAGAGCGTGGTAGGTGTTACAACTTCTCTCTCACAAAACGAAGTTCATGTCTAACTCTAAGAATCCAGGAAAGGCTATATATTATTTAAGCAAATGATTTAAAAATAAGGAGGTGAATTCAGAAAGCACAGCTGGAGGAGTTGTCGGAGGCCACTCCGGGGCAGAGTAGCTGAAGGGCGGGAAAGAAGGCGCAGGGGGCGGATGCATTCATTAAAGGCCTTAGTCCTTTCTCATTTTTTAAAATGCATGCATGTGTTGTTTTGAAAAGATTGCTTCTCTCAAAAGTCACAAAATAATGTAAAGCGTATTTTTAAGAAGCCTTAGTTCTTAGTGAAATGAGCTCTCAGAAGGCCGGCAGGCTGAGCTGCAGCTGGGGACCAACCCCGTGAGGCTCCCCGAGAGTGCTGTTGTCACTGGGCAGCCCGATGTATTTTACGTAAACACAGACACACACACACACTGAATATATCCCTACAGAAAAAGTTAATGCATTTGTCCCCCATTTCATTCCTATAAATTCCATTCCCAAAATCAATTGGGAGTATAAATTTAATGTCATTCTTTTCAGCCTATGCTTTTTAAGAAATCTTTTAACTACATATTCACACACACGTGCTGTAAAATGTGTTCATTTACTTTTCAAGTTTCAAATTTTTCACTTAAATGCTCTCCTAATGCATGTATTCACTTGCTTAATTCATTCAATATGTGGAGACTCATCCATGTTGGGATATGGAGCTAGTTCATTCATTTTATTTCATCATTTGAATACACCAGAATTGATTTTCCTTCCATCTTTTTTACTCTTACAACAATATGGCAGTGAGTCTCTTTCTACAAGCCTCCTGCAAAACAAGTGCAAGGATTTCCCCAGGGCATAGACCTTCAAACAGAAGTGCTGGGGCACAGGGTAGGCACATTTTCCCTTTTTTGGGTCACTGGGTCAACACTGTTTTTAAACACAATTAAATAGTGCTTTCCTGAGACTCAGGCTCCAAGATGACTGGCCTGTGCAGGCTGGGACCCAGCTGGGGAGTGAGGCCGTACCTGAAGTGATATCTGTGTCGTTGCCACAACATTCAGAATGTTCTCCCCAGAGGCAGCACTTCAGGACCAGAGCAGGGAGATGTGTTTGTTCATGTGCTTTCTGATAAGCTGGTACCTGACATGTGGAGGACTGCTGAGGTTCTTTTCCCTTTTAGACATGGGTGGGGGAAGCGCTAGTGAGCTTACTGCTGAGGAGACGGAGGGAGGCTGAACAGTGTGGGCCCCGTGGGTGGGACGTGGGTGTCCACGGTCCTCTAGTCATCCATTAGTCCATGATTATTAAGAATGTGTCACACATGGAACTAGCTCTGGAATGTCAAATACCGTTAGAAAGGAATAGTTCTCTTCCGGCTGAGTGGGCATGGTAGATGTGATTTGGGAAGCCTATGTCATCTACACTGTTTTCCAAAGAAACAGCTGCCAGTCTTGGGCAACCAGCCTTGTTCTAACTTCTAACCATTACGTAAAGTTCCATCAGCTCTCATCCTTGCAAACGGTCTCAGCTGGTTGGACCAGGGAGGGTCAATTGACTCAAGGACTGCTAATCCTAACACCACTCAGTATTTATAAGTCATACTCTGCATTGAGAAGATGGATGGCACCAATCATATTTACTTAGGACTGCTCTGCAAGTAGGAGAATCCATCCTCACACTGGCTTAAGGAATAAAGAATGTGTTTTTGTGACAGGAGGTCCTGTGTTAGAGCAGGTTCTGGGTGTGGCTCAGGTTTTGCGTTACGTCCCCATAATTCATGGTGTCAACATTGTCCTGACCAGCTCTCCTCCTGGTCAGAAGAGGGACATCGGTAGGAATGGAAAGTAGAGTAGTACCTGCTTTACATCTTGTGGGAACAACTATGGGATAAATAATGGTCCTTTAGTCTGATTGGGCCCTCTGAATTCATATGCCCACCCCAGACCAATGCCATTCAGCAGGAGGATGCCATAGACTGATTGGTTAAGCCTGGCTCTGAGCTCATCGGTACAAAGGGACAGGACCACTTTATTGGTTTAGCCCAGTGACAGTCCACTCCTGCAGCTGGAGGTCACTTAGCTGCCCCCTATCCTCGAGTTACCTGACCTCCATTAGAACGGAGGGTGAGAGGAAAGGATACCGGGTAGGAAACCAACAAGCCCACTTCTATACCATATCTTAGAGTTGTCAGAAATTTATAAAGAACCAGGCTTAGTTCACCCCATAACTATTAGTTCCTTTCTTTCCACTTTCAACCCATCTGCCACGGTCCGTAAGCTAGGGAAAACGTGAGCAAGCAGAGATGCAGATTTTACATTCATTTGGGTTTCTCTTTAAGTAGGCTGACCAGACGTCCTGTTTTATAACAAATGTGACAGAAAACAACGCTCCTGTCCCATTTCAAACGGCACATGTCAGCCTACTGACTCCTTGAATTTAGCCCACTGAGACTAGGCTGACCATACGTATCATCTGCAATGGGACAGTACTGTTGTTTTCTGTCCCTTTAAAATCGTATGTCTGGTCAGTCTAAGGGCCCCAGGTGGCTTCCTTCCTCCCTTCAAGGAGAAGCAGCTTTCGTCTGCACTCGGAGACCGCGCTTGCCATTGCGCCCATTTTGCTTTCGTGTGCAGCCATGCCCGCCTTGATGACATGTGAGGGCGGGCAGATGCTTCAGCCCCAGCTCCTTTGTATTATCTCTGCACAGATGGAGATGGCTGTGCACATCGGGTTCCAGTCACTAAAGTGTCCTCAACTGTGTTAGGGCAGCTAGTAGCCTTCCAACAGCCACAGCCACCATGCGCATCCCGCAGACACCTGGGAAAGTACAGGCCCTTCAAAGGGACTTCCAGAACTCCATTTCCCTAGCCAAAAACTGGGGATGATGGCCCCATAGAAACTGGGCAAGGGGAGCGAGTCGCGTATTGAACGATGCACGTACGTGGAACACCGCCACGTGAAAGTACTCGGGCTTGGACGCAGCCTCTGACAGTAGGGTGGGGGGATGAAGGGAGGAGGCATCTATCAGAGTTATCCCACCCAAAAACGTTTTATCGTGTGAGAAACTGTAAACAGGCTGGCCCGACGTCCCACTTTAGACGGGGTGGAAAACCACAGCACTGTCGCGTTTAAAATGCTGCGTCGGTCGGGCCACCAGCGAAGCGGCGCAGCAGGAGCAGGCGGATGCAGCATGGACGAGACAGGCTGTGCCTCTGTGCCATTTGCAGGGTTCGGCTCTGCGGCCTCCCACCTAATTTAGCACCTCCCAGGTGAATGGCGGTAACATTATTAGGGTGACTTCCATTCCATCGGAATCTGTGTTTTAAGTAAATTATTTGAGACCTCATTATTTCTACTGTTAGTGGAAAAACCTGACTTGCAAAACACCTTGCAATTGATCCCAACCCGCCAGTGGGCCACAACAGCCCTGCATTTACTTAGGGTCATTCGTTTCAGCACACACAAACACACAAAGCCCCCAAGAAGTCCCAGAGCCAGAACACATCGCAGCTGGACAAGGAGGAACCATTTGAACCAAGAGGCCACCAGGCTGCCTCACCTTTGATAAAGGTGGATTGCAGAATTCCAATTAACCCTCATGTCTCCCAGTACATGCTCAGTCCCCTCTCCCTGTACCTACCGGGGGCTGCGTGGGCTACAAATCGAACCGAATTTGAAAGAAAGTGAAGTTGATGGGGTGCTGAGAACAGTGCTATGATTAGCCTCCTCTGGGCCTTCTTGGGTTGCTGTAATGGTTTTGGTCCTCAAATACTAGTAACTCTTGCCTGGAATGGGAAAATTACAGATAATTGCTTTTGGGAAGAGCCAAATAGCAGACAGCTTCTCCTCGGACCAGATTTATTTTAATTCTCAATAAACAAAATAATCACATCCTTTGCGATTATTTCAGCTCTCCAGGTCATTAGGGAGGCTCAGGCTGTGATCATCCCTGAGCACAGGACCTGCAACCAGAGGCAGTAAACTCCATCCAACAGACGATTATCCTCTGTTATTGTTCGGCTGCAGAGGAAATGACCCATAAACTATCTGAATTCTTCTTTTGGCACCTGCCACCCACACCATGTTGGAAGGGAAAAGCACAGTGCAAAGAGAGCTGAGTAGGCTCGGGCAACACGGGGCAAGGGAGGCCACCCTCAGAGCCCCTGACCCCTCCCGCTCCACAATACCCAGGGCTGCCATGCACTATGGCAGGGGAACGAGCGCCCAACCGGACCAGGTCGCGAGGCAGAGACAGCTGGAAGAATCTGTCCCGATGCACAAGGAGCGTCATCCAGGTAGCACCATGGTGGCTTGTCATGTCTGTACCTTCTCTCACTTTCTGCTCAGAGCTAAACCCTACCTCTCCCCCAGGGGGTGGCTTGGCTTCCATCTGAACCTCTCCCTCCCGAGTCCAGCTCCCTAGGCCGCTGCTACGACTCTCGGCAGGGACTTCTCTCTGCTTATGGATTGGGGAGCCTGGGGGAGGTGAAGAAAAAACTCAGATGAGACACCTACTATATGCCTAGTACAATACCAGGTCTTTAAATAGTACCCCATTCAATCTTAACAATAGTCCTAGGCAGTCCTCTTGTCCTTGATATATATGAGAAAACAGGCCCAGAGAGGTTAAGCAACTTGTCCAAGGACACTCAGTACATATAAGAACTACAACTTAAACCTGGATCTCTGTGACTCTAAAGCCTGCACGTTTCCCTCTGTCCTTCATGCAAGTCCCAGCTAGACCGCATTTAGGTTTCTATTCCCAACCCCTGACCTTCCCCAATCTAACTCCACTGAGGTGCTGTCAGCCCTGCCCCACCCCTCCCTGGTCCAGTTAGGGCCTGACTGAGGTGCTGGTGGGGGCTGACCTACTCAGACCTGCTTCCAAGAAGTCAGGAAGGAAGAAGTCAAGACAGATGGGGAGAGAGAGATTCTCACATGTAAAGTGGCCGTCTCAGGGAGCTGGTTGGCAGGTGATCCCCAGCAGGTGTTGTGACTTCAGGGACGGAGCTGGGCCTCTCCCACACCACGACTCTCCCTGCAGAGAATGCCAGGAGAGCTCTCTTCCCTCTTCTTCAGGAAGTAAGTGGAGGAGAGCTCTGAGGTCAACCTACTGAGGGTTGTCCACCCATCTCCCCCAGCCTGGGGGTGGGGAGAGGTGAGCTCAGTGAGGTGGGGGTGACTGGGAGAATAGGGGTCGGGAGCCTGATGGGGCGGGGCCCCCAGAATGAGGTGTCTATATCAGTTGGGCTCATGTCAGGACACACTGGGAATGAGAAGGGTAAGAGTAGTGGGTTGAATAATGTTCCCCAAAATTCATATCCACCCAGAACCTCCGAATGTGACCTTAATGGATAGGATGTTTGCAAATGTAATTAGTTAAGGGTCTCAAGATGCAATTGGGCTGGACTTAGAGTGGACCCTAAACCCAATGACCGGGTCCTCATATGAAGAGAGAGTACAGAGTTGAAGAGAGTGCAAAGATGGAGGTAGATATTGGCGTGGTGCTGCCACAAGTCGTGGAATGCCTGGGGCCACCAAGAGCAGGAAGAGGCAGGAAAGGTCCTTCCCTTCGGCAGACCTTTGGAGAAAGTGTGGCCCTGCTGACACCCTGACTTTGGACTTTGGGGTTCCAGAGCTGTGGGAAAATAAACTGTTGTCTTAAGTTTGTGGTACTTCTTCATGGCAGCCCTCGGAAATGAGAAGAGCGGGGTGGTGGGGTGTGTGTCTCAGACACTGGGTGTACTGAGCACCTGGGCTGCAGAGTACAGGGAAGGAGTGGGCTGGTCCTGCCCCTGCATGGGCGCCCGCTGCCCCCTGCGCCAGGCCGCCCCCACTGTCCTGCCCCCGCCGCCCCCTGCACCAGCCCGCCTCCCACGCTGCCCCCTGCGCCAGGCCCACCCCCCCTGTCCCGCACCCGCTGCCCCCTGCGC